>CM059440.1:4127768-4673127 GCA_030390025.1 Squalus acanthias
GGGAGAGCGATCGAGTGGGAGGTAGGGGAGAAACCAGGTGGGGAGAGGGAGCGGAGGGGACAGTGCTGGGAGCAGGGGGGGAACTGGGGCGCTTCATTCGGAGGCCCCAAGCCCTGTGTGATCAATACTGCGAGGCTGGTGGCACTTTCCCCTCTTCCGATTTTAACTCACCGAACCCAGGGCCTGAAGTATTGAGGGCCTGGAGGCTGCGGGCAGGGTCGGCCCGGCCCCACCCGGGCCCGGCCCTGCCATGAGGAGCCAGATCAGTAACCGCCTGCTGAGGCACACGGCAGGCTTTTATTTCTTTTAGTTGGTGACATTTGAGACGCCATAACATCTGAATCATTGACTTGTCTTCCTGAGGGGAACCTGTCACTGATGGTGTGCTCGCTCTCTCGTGTGTTCAAGAAACCTGTGCCCAAAAGAATAATTATATTTTCGCTAACCCGACCCAATTATTTGAAAATGAACAAGACCCTTCATTAGTTTGAAAGGATGCATGACTTTTTTTTTCCTCCAGTTTTTCAGCTCCCCCATTAAGAGAGTTTGTTTTGATCATCTTTCATTCAGAGGCAATCTCTGGATTGCAAAAGGAGAGCTGGCCCTAGTCAGATCAACCTGAGGCAACTCGAGAAACGATCCCGGCTGGTATTGAATCCAGGTTTCATTTTGAACCCTGCTGCCTCAGCCCCAGAGGGTGCAATCACTGACCTGTTGTAATGTAGTCATGAATGATCAATGTTAAAAAGTGTCATGAGACGACTTCACTGCACAAAGTTATATGTTCATTTTTTTTTCCATTTGTCTCCCCTCCTCTCCTGAAGGTGCTGATCTTGATGGGGTTACAGGTCCATAGGTGCTAGCAGTTCTCTAGTATCTTGCCCAAGTATCCATTCTTCATGTGGGAACCTGGACAGGGAGTGTTGGTAGGTTATTTGATCATGAAGGGCATCACAACTGAGTCCAAACCTGTTTGGACCTGGTACCCTCATACATGCACTTTTCAGCAAGGGTCACTCAGTAGTGATCAGGAGCAGTAATCCTGGTTTATTTCTTTTTCCTTACTGTCTTGGCTAAGATAAGCAAACTTTGACTGGTAATCAGACCTCTTGCTCAAGTAGTCCCTTTACTTGCTAGCTTCAGGAAGCTATGATTCAGTCATATATTGAAAGTCTATGACTGACAAATCAGTACTACTTCATTTAACTGTAAGCTTCTTTGGTTTCAAGTGTACCAAATGGTACTATGTCATGCTTCAGAGGATTATAGCAGAGAACTGGATCTAGTGCTGTTATAGTTGGTATTCGAATAACTGTCATTTATTAAGGTACAAATATTAGATTGAAAGTTTTAACTCCTGTTGACAGTTAAGACTTTGAAACTTATTTATGATTTGTGTCATTTTCTAGTGAGGCCCGGATGTACTGTTACTGGCTAATAATGTGCCCAGAGCATGGTTTGGAAACAAAGTCTCATTGCAAAAGTTAATTTTATTCTCAACAAATGAATAATCTCTGTTCTAGTATTGTGTGTAGTACTGTACATGATAAAATGCAACCCCCGTCCTTTTGAGGCAGTCATGTAGGCATAAGGTCACTAAACTGTTTCCTTTAATAGTCTTAGTTTCCGATGTGCAAATAGCACCACTCCTGCACATTGCAAGTGATGAAGATTAAAGTTATATAGAAAACAGATTTTCCCATGACAATATTTGCTAATGATGGACTATTAAGTAAGGAATCATCCCTTTGAATGATTTCAGACTTGGTACATTCTGTAAATGCACTGGCAACTCTTGAGAAATTTGAATACCATTATCTGAAAATGAAATTGCTTGGTTTCTACGAATCAAATTTGGGTAAAGCTTCATTATTCTCAAAATACTATGTTGCATCCAAATAAGCATTTTTCAGTTTGGTATTAACTTAAATAGCAATTTTTTGGTTTACAAAATGCAGTTTTGTTCTAGGAACTCTACTGATACTTCTGTATAGCACTTGAAAGCAAAATTCAGTGCAGTTGTCCTAGTGTATAATGTAATAAAGGATGCATTGATTACAGTGTAAAGGATAGAAATTATATAACTCTAATACCTTTTGCTTTCAGTGTGCTGTATAAAACATTCGCAATTCTCTTGGAGCAAGAGTTCATTTGTAAGTCTGAACAGTCACTACAATGAGACTTGTAGCAACATCCGTTTTCTCAGCATCCTTCTAGTGGTAAAGTTACACTTGTGTTTACTGTACTGCGTAGAATTGAAGTTTAGTGTTTGGATTTAGATCTTGTTCTCTGCTAGAAACCTTTAACATGCAGCTTTCCTTTAAATTCTCTGTAGATGGGTTGTTGGAAGTACAGTGGAGTCCACGTTTTTCCTCTCTCATCATAACACACTTTGTTTGAAACTCGTGAATGGACGCCAGTTAATTTTTGGTCTAAAAATGCTGCCATTTTTTTATTGTCAATTCCCGCCAACTTTTTAATTTTTACACAAAAATGTTCATGTTCATGTAGGCTTTATTGTGATTTTTTTTTTTGTCACTTCAGGTTAACTGCATATCAAGGGACAAGGAAAGACACTTGAATGGGAGCTTTTTCAAACCAAGCATTAATTCTGATCTTTACATTTTATTGACTTTTGAGGCGGCAAGGCTCGTCAGGAATGAGATTGACAAATGAGCAGTGACATACCAATCACACAGTGTAAAAAGGATGTAATTAATTCCAATATATACCTGTATTTTATGTTAAGTTTCTAATATATGCATTTGTATGAGGTTTTGCAGTAATTTTGCTGTTTTACAGCATAACTAGTCAGATGCAAGTGTTTACAGGTCCTTCTAGATGGTAGAACAATGGCAGTAGCAGTTACTGCAAAAAGTGATTCTTATTTATTTTCTATTGATTTTGAAGAGTATTTCATTGTGAATGTTTTTATTAGGAGAATAATTTCCCATGGGAGGACGGTTCCCATTTATTGTCACTTTTTCTAGCTGGCAAATTGAAAGTGACAATAAAAGGACTCCACTGTACTGCAGTAATCAATTCACTCTCAGTATTGTCTAATCCAAGAGCTCTGATACAGGCTGGAATCAGTGCAATTACACATGTTCGAAATAAGTATAGGGAGCTTTTTGAGAAGCGAGTAATACGTTGATACGAAGTTTTTTATTTTTACATGTACAGTACCTGCACAAGCTGATTATAGCAGCGATGTGTCTCAATGTATGTCTGATTTTTGTCTGCCTCAATTCAAATTGCGTCGCTGTTTTGAAATGATTTTCTGGTTAACATTACCGTGAGCTGTTACTCGACTAGGATAAAAGGTAGTTATTAGCAATAAAGTTAAGATTTATGAACACCCTGGAATACTTTTTGAATGTATATTTATAAATTGGTTTGAAATCCATGGCCCAAACACAATTTGACTTTATTTTGTACTTGTATTGAATACCCTGTGGGTCAGAAGTCAAAGTAGGAATGACTTGAGTGCTGCTGCTGAGGTGTATCGTATAGTTTGCGAAAGAGGTTCTGAACTGAATTTTCTTGAATATCCAACCTAATAGCCAACAACTGGTCTTTAATGAATCATTTTCAATCTCTGCCCCAGACGCTGGCAATCGTTCATTTAATGGGAGGAAGCGCTAGTTTCAGATTGAATTGGTGGTGGCAGCAATAAGCAGAAGGTGGAATTCGGTAATTGTTTAGTATAGTGGTATAAGTTTGACCTGAAATTTATTTTTGCAAGAGCCATCTGTAATATGGATGGGGTAAGATTTTTTTTGGGGGAAAAAAAAGAGTTTTTGCGAATTTTAGCGTGCAGTTCAGTAGCAGATCAGAAGGAAGAAAGTGTCTGCACGGCACCTTAACAAATGGAAGTGGTCTGCTTATAACTTTTTAAAGAAGTTTTTTTTTTGAAGTGCAGCATGAGAAGGTTGAGACAAAGCGATTGTGTCTCTTCTAACCTAATGACTAGCCTGTAACTGATTCTGTTTTAGCTCAGTGTGGTCTGTACCAATGGGAGATGAAAAGGATAACTGGAAAGTAAAAACTCTTGAAGAAATTTTGCAGGAAAAGAAACGACGAAAAGAGCAGGAGGAAAAGGTTGACGTGAAACGTCCAAAAAACGTAAGTAGTAATGCTGTCAGCATTTTGTGGTGTGTTTTTGTGGCATTGCTTACTTTAATAACTATTGTAAAACTTTTATTTTCAGTATTCAGCTAAACCAGTGATACTCCTAATTCAGCCTAAGAACCACTTGTACCCAATTTCCATTCACTCATAGCCCACCTACGATCGGATGTTGGCAGAGTGGCGATTTAGCCCTGTTCTCCTCTCCGTTTTGCTTTCCAGTAAGAGAAGCTGCTAGGAAATTGTGCCACCCCTAGATCGTGTGAAGGTGCTGTATCGAACTATAGGACCTATAATTTAACAGAGCTGTCAGTCCTACAGTTGTCTTTTTCTCCACTTGGCAACTGCTGAGATTGACGTGCTGGAATCAGAAGCTCACTGTGTGGGGACTCATGGGTGCAGACGCACAAACCATCACTCTGGTGCAGCATGTTGGAGCGTCCCTGGGAGTGGCTCTCGAGCAAGAGACTGCTCAGGATTGTAGCTGTTGTTAGTGAACAACACTGAATTAAAGAAACAAAAAACAGATTCCACTGCTGATGAAGCTTTATTTCCCTCCATCCTGCAGTACTTGTATATGCTAAAGTCTATGAAAATGCTGTTAGAGTAGACCATTATTATAATGAAATCTTGTTTGTCAGGGCAAGATTTCACTACATCAGGAGTCAACTGATTGAGCCTTACTGACTGACAGTTGAATGAATTGGAGAACGCAGCAAGTTGTGATCCTCAGACTGCCTATGTACCAGTGCTGTAGAGGTGCCCAGAAAGCTTACTAAGACTTGCCTGAACTCAGGTGGAACTATAACTTACTGCATTCTCTGCTGCCTCGGGTCATTTTACCTGAAACTGCTTGTATATATTGCAAAAAGAAATAAAATGGACATTTTGACTTTTTTGTAGTTGAGCACTTATAAAAGTGTGATATTCAGTTAGTGTAAACAACAATCGAGCACCTTCTTAATTGAAGGCATTTGTTGCCGTCGATGCGTGAGATTTCTGATGCTGGCTCTGGGTTAAACAATGGCAGCTGTTCGCTGAAAGTGGGTAATGGCAGGAATGTTCTGAGCCAGGCATATGAGTGAATTGTGGCCTTGCAATCTTTTACTGTAACATATTCAGCTTTGCAACAAGTATTAAGTTGATGCATAAAAAGTTCTGAAGAACATTTAAAGTTGATGATTTTTGAACACCATTTTGCGCCGTTCTGTCATACTGAATTCCCACTTTTGCTACAAGATATCAGAAGAAAAATGTAGAACGTGTGTCCTATACTTTTTTTTTTAAGAACACAGGTATTTCCTCTAATTTGATGGGTATGTCAGCCTAATGGTTATGATACTGGACCAGCAGCAATGAGTTCAAATTCCATTATGGCAAGTTGCAAAATTGAAATTCAATAAATCTGGTAATTTGCGGACTACCACCAGAAAATGACCACGAAAGCTGCTGGCTAGTCGTAAAAACCTAACTGGTGCACGAATGTCCTTCAGGGAAGGGAACCAGCCATATTTACCTGATCTGCCCTACATATGACTCCAGTCAACGTGGTTGACTCAATGCCTTTGTGGCTACTAGGAATGGACATAAATATTCTCTTACCTGCATCACTCGCATCCCAAGAACAAATCATTTTTAAAAAATAATTCCCAACATGGAGTTCACTAACGTCCTGGTGAACATCTGTGAGCAGCCTTAGCAGTAAGAGGTAATCGGGTTAATTCAGTTCAGAAATCTTTTCATGTTAATCTCGCAATATATTTTAGTGCGTACTGCTAGTGTAAAAGAATTGGAGAATGCAGCTCTTAAAAGGAAGTCCTCATTGTGAGCTTGTGCTAAATATTTGTGAATGCTGAAACTTGAGGCAAACTAAAAAGGTAAACTTCAGACTGCAACTATACCTGTTAATTACATGGAGCACTACTTCAGTATCCTCTTCCTATAATAAATCAAATAGATATTATTTTTGGTTCATTGTGGAGGTGCCCAGGCAGGATTCTGCTTAGTTATTTTTTGAATTTTTCTGGCAATATATTCAGCCCCTTATTAATCTATTATAAGAATCAGCATACTCTATCGTCATATGTTTAATTTAAGTGTGTATGGCTCGTCCTGATAACTTTGTTCCTAAAATCTATACCATCCTTTTATTTCATTCATTGTCTCCACTGAAAAGGTGCCGATTTATTCAGTGCAATCCCATTTTCTTTTATTAGTTTGACCTAATTAAAGGGCAGGTTGGCAAAAGGAAACAATGGAATATATTTGGCCTTATCTGGTAATACTTTCTACCAGTTTTTAACTCTCCTAGTGTAATGGACATGTTTACTTGTCCAAGTGCCATTAAGCAGTATTGGGTCACCAACAAGAATAATTGTTCACAGCCTCTTCCATGTTGTCACGTATAAAAGTGCGCCCAAGGTGCATCTATGATGTGATGTTAATTGAGGTGTATAAAATGATGAGGGGCCGAGATAGAGTGGATAGGAAGGACCTATTTCCCTTAGCAGAGAGGTCAAAACCAGGGGGGCATAGATTTAAAGTAATTGGTAGAAGGATTAGAGGGGAGTTGAGAACTTCTTTCACCCCCAGAGGGTGGTGGGGGTCTGGAACTCACTGCCTGAAAGGGTGGTAGAGGCAGAAACCCTCACCGTGTTTAAAAACCTTGGATATGCGCTTGAAGTGCCTGAACCTACAGGGCTATGGACCAAGAGCTGGAAAGTGGGATTAGGCTGGAGAGCTCTTTTTCGGCCGGCACAGACACGATGGGCCGAATGGCCTCCTTTTGTGCCGTAACTTTCTATGATTCTATGTCAATTTTAAAGGTCTGGGCTTTCAATTGCCTGGAAAACTCCATGTTTTAAAAAGCACATCTACATCTGGAAAACAACCTAGAGGCTAAAGGAGCAAGATCAGTAAAAGACTTTAAAAACACATTTTTACGGGAAAGGAAGATTAGAAAAGATAGCTGTTAAATAATGTTTTTAAAAGTTCTGTAAGGTAATAAAGCTACTTCTTCAATACTATAATAACATTTATTTCAGCGTCACAGGTCTGTGAGCTGAAATCTTACAAAACATTGCCATCCAGGACACGGGTTCTCACCATCTCCTGCGATCTCATCAGTATTTCTTATTGCTCTATAATAACGTCCAAATCAATCCAAGAGTAGAATTCTGCTCCCTCATCTGGGGAGTCTTTTCTAACTCTTTCCTCACACTTCTGAACAGGATACATAAGCAATGTCTTGTGATTGGCTTTTCTTTTGCTTGTAGCCTCCAAACTTCCCCCCCCCCTCCCCCCCACTTGTAAATTTTGTTGTTTTTTTTGTATTTATCAATGCTATTGTGGTTATTGCTTCTCTGAACTTTCCTCTTATGCTCCACGTATGTTCTTTCTCCTCACTAGGTTGCTACCCAGTTGGTTTTTCCACCAACCCAGAGAAGTTTTTGAAATTGCTGCCAGTTACCCTTTTAACCAGCAGTGCACGAACCTTTTGTTTAAATAAAAAAACGTATTGCATGTCAAGATACAACAACTGCGAGTTTTAAAGCTGCCCCGAACTTTGGATGTTAGTCAACACTGCAAACTGTGGAAGTATCTTACAGCTTTCTGAGTGAAAGCACTCCACAGGCGCACAGGGCTTTGCATATTCTACCCCCTGAGGTTAATGGTAGAAATGTGTCTATTAGGGTGAAGAAAGAATGGGAAATTTATAAATATACAACTTTTAAGTTGATGGTGAACACTTGTTCCTAAGCTGTCAAAAATGTCTTGATTTCAAAATAATTTTGGCTAGAGTGTATTGTATGTACCACAGTGGAGTCCTTTTATTGTCCCTTTCAATTTGCCAGCAGTAAGAAAATCTTTTAAGGAGGTGACAATAAAGGGGTTTTTCTCCCACATAATGTAGGTTTCTTGTAAGAAATGTCGTACTTTGCAATATAGGTGTAGGGAAACAAATCCTTTTTCCAGCAACTGCTACTGTTCTTTTCATTGTTTACATTGTCGATTTGGAAGCAGCTCTTAACACCTCGCTGTGATTGAGCTGCAGAACGTTGAACGCCAAAAGAGCCACAACTTTGCGTGGTCATCGATGCTGCTAAGAAACCTGTCTAACCCGTGATATCAGGTGTATTAATTAAGTTGTGTGACTTCTCTATGCCACTGTTTTTCATTTTTAGATTCTTTACAAGCCTTGCCATTCTCAAAACGATCAGTAACTCATGATAATGACATCTCAAGTCCACTGATGTTTAATGAACCAGATATGATGAGAAAATTGCAATAAAGTATATATGGAAGTGTAAAAATGAACATAAGTGGGAATTGATAATAAAAAGTATGTCATAAGAACAGATGAATTGGAACATGAGAAAAGTGTCATAGACAAGATGTGAAAACTAAAATGTTAATACGTGTACCAGTTCAGCATTACCATCCTATTTTTATACATCTCAGTTGGATGACAGGGACTCTAAGCGGGACTCACTGGAGGAAGGAGAGCTTCAAGAACACAAGGACAAGATGGAGATAACTATACGTAATTCACCACACAGACGAGAAGGATCTATAGACGATCGGTATGTTTTCTAATTTAAAAAACCCCCCCACATATGTTCTTGTCCTCCCAATGCACTTCATTGTAAATGCCTATTAAAAAAAAATTATTCAGGTCAAATACTTTTTTTTGCAGATCGGTGAAAGAAGTCATTGACCCTTCATGTAGACCCTTCACCAGTTTGATCCTCTTCTCATCCCGTTCTTCAAACTTAATGTTTTCCAGCTATTGCTAAAATAGAATTTTGCAAGATGCATTGGTTGCCTTGTCTTGAGACTAGTCTATTTAAAATAGAGAGGCCAGAGGACACCTGATTGGCAACTTTTCTTCTCACAACAACTTTGCCAATTTATCTATTTAGAAGGTTGACCCATTGTGAAACGTGTCTTAGCTTCCGGACCATGTTACAGGTGTATGAATTAGGCCTCTACGCCTCCTGTTGTCATGCTCAGTAACTTCATATACTGATGTAGTGGAGCCCCTTCCCCAGCCCCTATGGAAAATAAAAGCTTCAAACGTTTTCTGACACTGATCTTCCCCATGTCGGGATATGTGTAGCCTGTCTGTGAGCTAGTTAGGAAAATATGTTTTGTAGTTTTACTATAATCAGTAATTTGGCAACAGCTTCATTTTTACATGTAGTCCCCTGTGTGATGAGAAATAGAAAACTCTATTCTACTGAGTAAGCACAGTACAAGCATTAAAAAAAATCCCTGTCTATTATCTGCATAAATTGCCCACTTAACCACTGTTCCTGAACTCCAAAAATAAGTAATTAATTGTGAGATGTTTTGACAACTGGATAAGGCACTATATAATATTTTTCTTTCCTTTTATAATTATCCATGGATTTCTTTTACGCATGGACGAGGGGATACGCACATTTAGTACCGCATGGATTGCTGTTACCCTTTTTTATTTAACAAAATACAGAAGATGCAAATTTAAAACTTTGCACCATTTATTGTACTGGTTTCAATAGAGAAAATATTGAACAGCTGTTCCTAGCCAGATCCATAAATAAAGTTGACTGGTCTTCGTCCTCTTTTCTGAATCAAAACTAAGATGGTTAATTAGAAGTAATCCTTTTCTCTTGGCTAGACAGCCTTTTTATTTTCATTTTGTGGCTCTTTTCGTGCTGTCGAGCCCACAAGCTTTCTGTAGCAACAATTCTGTCGACGTATTATGATGCAGCTTTCCAGAGCAATGCTGGGCAGTGTGTTTGCAAATCAAATGCATCAGTGTTAATAATATTGCTAATGATTATATATTTTTTTTTTAAAACATCTAGAGGTGAGGAGGATGATTCTTTGGCAATTAAACCTCCTCAGCAAACCTCCAAAAAAGAAAAATCGCACCACAGAAAAGAAGAAAGGAGAAAGGAAAAACGAAGACACCGCAGCAGATCAGCTGAAGGTGAGAGATGGCAATCTGATGGAGACTCACAGCGTTTAATGTTTTATTTTAGACGACTTTGCATAATGTGAAACATACTGCGGTATTTGGAAAAATGAGTGTTGTCGGGCTTCCTCTAAAGTAACGTTTCTGATTTTGTTTTGAAATGCATTAGAAAGATGAAAGACGAGCCTTTGATCTTTACTTAGTGAAAATTCTAAAGCAATGCAGTAACCGTGTAGGTCATCATATAGAACACACTTCTGGGCAGTTAGGTATTAAACAAGATGGAGCAGGAAAATGATTAATTTGCTAAAATGTTTGGTAATCAGGTGAGCAAATACTTGTTGCTGACCGAGAGATAGGAAATTGTAATGTTCAGAGTAAATAAATGCAAAGATAAGAAGATACAGTACTTAGATATTGAGCATAAGATTTTGTTTTTGCTAATAACAAGGAAAATAGATAAACAGAGGCATCTCAAAAACGTGATTCCAATCATCATAAAGGGACACAATGTAGCTCGGAGGGCATAGTGTGTTTTACAGGTAAGCCTATCGCACTAGGTGAAGACTAAAAAGATTAGATGTAAGTGTAAAGAAGACAGCAGAAATAATAAGAGTCGAAATTGGTGATCAGGGCAAAAAGTAGTGATTACCATCTGCTCCTGACTGTCATAGGCGAGCAGGCAGATAAACAGCTCCCTATCTGCCCGTTCGCCTACTGGCAGTCCGTAGTAGTTGCCAATTACTACATAAGGCACAGAACAGAGGCCATAGGAAAACAGAATGCAACAATCCTTGAACTAGAGGACAGACAAGGGACACCAGAAAGAGAGAAGTGAAAGTGTCGAATTTCATAGAGATATAACTAACATCAAAAATTATTGAAATCTGGATATTAGGATGCATGTTATGTTAAATGTAATATTTAGCAGGCAGCTAAAAACAATCTACCAGTAGTTGAATGCTTTGGTTCTAAAGATCATTATGTGCTTACTTTTAATATTGGCATTAAAGGATCAAGCCTAAAATACAGATGTGTAAGATTTTAGAGGCGCAAGCTTATCAGAAGAGTGTTCAGCAGTAGGACTGAAGAAAATGGGTTGTTTTATGACCACTTTTTTCTGCACGGAAAGGAAATGTCGTCCTATGAAGAAAATAAGACAAATTGCAAGATCAAGACTGCAGTGGCTGAATAAAGAGGTCATAAATAACGTAAAAGTGGTGAAGAATTAAAAGTTAGTTGAGGATAACTGAAACGATTGTTAGGATAGTAGAACAATAGAAAGATGGATAATAGAGGTATCTACAGAATTCTGTTTATACTGTGTATGAAGTAGAGGGAGTGTTAAAGACCAGAAAATATCTTGAAGGGATATTTGGATAGAAATGTTCAGGGATCACAAAATGGCAGAAGTGTTAAATGAATTCTTTACAACAGTCTTCAGAAATGAATCATGGGAAACGAAGACTGTTACGAAGAAACTGAAAGAATTTAATGTCTACAGGGCACTTAAGGCAGATGAGATGAACTTTAAAATCTTCAAGGAAATGAGCCAAGAAATGGGTAAGGCTCTCATTGATATATTTAGGAGGTCTGTAAATACAGAGGGTGTACGTGAGCATTGTGAATGATATCCCAATGTGTATATTTTTAAGGAATGAGATAATGAAACTATAGGCTGATCAGTCTGTCGACTACCGAGAAATGCTTCAGCATTTTACAGGATGCTATAAAGACCATAAGGATTAGTCAGCAATGCATGGCTTTAAAAGTTACAGCTCATGTCTCGAGGACAATGAGGTCTAATTTACTTCCTAAGTGGGGTGGCCACACAATGTTCTAACTGTAGCCTAATCAATCTTTGTCTAGGATTAACATTACTCCTTTGCTTTTGTACTCTATGTCTCTATTTATTAAACTTAGGATCCCATATTCTTGTTTAACAGCTTTATCAAATTGTCTTCTACTGTTAAAGATTTATGTATCTGAAACCCTAAGTCTTTCTGCTCCTCGACACCTTTTAAAGTTTTACCATTTAGTATATATTCCTCTCACTCTTCTTACCGAAATGTATCACATTTCTCTGCATTAGATTTTATCTGACCTCTATTTGCCCAGTCTACTAATCTGTCTATCCTGAAACTGCTTACACTCCTCTTCACATTTAACCACGCTTCACATTTTTGTGTCATTTGCAAATTTTGAAATTGTGCCACTTCTACACAAGTCCTGATCTTTCTCAGTGGTCCCAACAATGACCCCTGAGGCACCCCGTTGTTTACACTCCTGCATTCTGAAGAACATCCATTCGCAACTTCCTATTCATGCTGCCACATTCCTTCTAATACCGTGTGCCTTCATTTTATCAATAAGACTCCAAAGCGACACCTTCTGAAAATTCATATAAGAAACTCCCACTGATCTCCCTTTTTCAATACATACCATTATATTTTAAAAAAATTACATTTGTCAGCCACGACACGCCTTTGGAAATCTGTCCTAACTATTCTCAATTAACCCGTGTATTTCTAAGTCGGTATTCATTTTATCCTGGATTATGGTCTTTAGATTCTTACTATTGATTTTAGGCTGGCTGGTTCATAGTTACCTAGTTTATTCCTTTCTCCTCTTTTAAACATTAGTATTACATTGGCAACTTCAGTATCGAAGGATGTTTGAAATATCGTGGTCAGTGCCTCTGCTATTTCCTCTTGGACTTCTCTCAGCATTTGGTACCTTTCCACTTCTGAGTTCCAGCAATTATTTTTATTACTATATCCTTATCTATAGTTATCCTATCTAATTGTTCCACCCCACCCCTTTCATTTCCAATTACCACACTCCGCTAAGTAGCTATTTAGTATCTGCCATTCCTTAATCCTCCAAAAGGTTTCCTGTTCCATCTCTAATCGGTCCTACCCTTTCTGCAGTAGATTCTCAGTAAATTCATTAAATCTGGATAAATATCTGTAACAACAAGATTTAAAGTTGTAAACATAAGCATGAACTCAATTAATCAAATATTGTATGGAACAGTTGCTCGTGGATAGAAAAGTAACTGGGACAGAGTGCTGATACTGGTTCTGGTACACGGTGTGGGGGGGGAACAAGCTTGATGGTGTAATGACCCTTTTTCATTTCTTCCTTTTTTAATAGTGGATCTCTTGTGGTGTTGCTCACATGGCTGCAATGTTTAGCTCCTAATCTGGCCTGTGCCATTAATAGACAATCCTGGAAACTTTACCTGGTAACTAAAAGGGTTAAATTATGAGGACAGGTTGCATAGTCCCGGCTGGTATTACCTTTAATATAGAAGGTTAAGGGGTGATCTAATTGAGGTGTTTAGGATGATTAAAAGGTTTGATAGGGTTGATAGAAAATATTTCCTCTGGTGGGAGATTCCAGGACAAGGTAGAACCTTAAAATTAGAGCCAGGCCGCTCAGGGGTGATGTCAGGAAGCACATCTTCACACAAAGGGTAGTGGAAATCTGGAACTCTCTCCCGCAAAAAGCTGTTGCGGCTGGGGGGGAAATTGAAAATTTCAAAACTGAGACTGATAGATTTTTGTTAGGCAAGGGTATTAAGGGTTACAGAACCAAGGCGGCTAGATGGAGGTAAGATGCAGATCACCCATGATCTAATTGAATGGCAGAACATGCTCAAGGGGCTGAATAGCCTCCTCCTGTTCCTATATGAAGCTGAGGACATTTGTTGCTACTTGGAAATTTCAGGCCTTGCGTCTGATTAGCTTTCTTTTTTCAAAGATTGTTTTGCATCTGTCACAAGGTTACTAACTGGAGAATCGTATTGCATGAAGCAATGTGGGTGAGTCTGAGAGTGTAAAAAAGCAATTAAAACTCCTGGGAATCACGGTGAGTACTACTCTGTCCCTGACACTGCTACGCAACACATTTTCCGATGCAGAAAATTCCGAAACTAAATCAGTGATTCCGTTTCAATGGCTTTTAATTAACTGCTGATAACGAGTATTAGTTTTAATTAAAGTTCAAGAGCGATATAACATGCAAATGTTTGTAAACAGGGAAACACATGAGAGGGAAGGAGAAAGATAAGGAAAAGGAGAGGGAACATGAGCGAAGGAAACGCCAGCGAGAGGAGCAAGATAAGGCACGTAGAGAACGGGAAAGGCAGAAACGGAGAGAACTTGCCAGAGAACATTCCAGAAGAGAAAGGTGAAGGAAAAGAATTTTCCTCCAGGCTAGCAGGCTGTGAAACGGCTGTTAAGCATATCTAATGATTAAAAGAAAAACTACAAGTACAATATATACAAAATATGTTTCCATAAAGTATTAGTACAGAAATCGAGAGTTTGTTGCATCTTGAGTTTAACTTTCTGTTATGTTTTTAGGCTCTACTCAGATTTCTCTCGTGTTTAGTGCTAAAGACCCACTCTCGTCAGCATTTGCTCCCTATGAACTGGAGTGACAGTTTATTCACACAATATCTGCTAATGTAGCTTTCAGACAGAAACCTTTGTTACTGCAAAAAAAAACATATTGAATTCATACCAGTCCACTGGAGATGCGATACCTAGGCTATAAACTTTTGAACGGTAAAGGTTAAGCAGCATATGGTCAATATAGCAGATTTCACTTGATTATAGAACATGTAGCTTGTACATGATGTACAGCACCCTTAACACTAAGCAAGGGGCAGCATCCGTAACATAAAAGCTATATGTGGGTTTAATGTACATAATGTCCATCACTTCCACATAGACTGCAGTGCAGTGGTATTGGAAGAACTCATGAATTGCAGCAAGGCTGAAAAAGATATTCTTTCCATTCCTATTGAAGTACAAACAGGACCAATAAAAATCTAATCGGTATCTTTCACAATTGCTTGAGGCTGTCATACATCCACAGGAATTAAAACACAGAGGATGCCTGCGGCCCAGAGCGATCCTTTCCTGGTGTAGCAACAGATTCACATTCAATAGCTCAGCTCCTTCCAGAGGTCGAGCTAAACTGTTCTAACACATGCGTATTTTCAGAGCAAAGCAATCAGGTAAATAAGGTTGCAATTAAGCCATTACATATTAACAATATTGTTTTATCCAATCTGTTTTGCCTCAAGGAGTGAATGAAATGCACAGTCCCCAAGCTGAATTATTTTCAGTACAATCTATTTTAACACTGGGAATACAAAAAGGAAAATAAAAATAATGCTCCATTTTCATCACACTCAAAGGCCTAATAGTACAGAAGTCCAGAGTTTACTCCATTTTAAGGTTTATTTCCCCAGATGTCAATACCCAGCCAGGAATTCAGCCAGCAATATCTCTGCCTTTGCTGATGCCATTCTGGCCATTAGGAGATGTGACACAATTAGTTTGTTTTTTCAGCAGCGAGCATCAGCCCACAACACAAAGTGCCCACTGTTGGGGCATTACAGGGATTCCACATCTGGCTATGCAGTATCTGATTTGGGGAGACACACTCGGTACCTAATCTGGAACGTGTTGCATTTACTAGTGCTGGCATCCTTTACATTGGTGACTACAGAAATAATTACCAAAAAATATATATTTTAAAATGAGTTGAGTCATCAGGATTGATGTTCCTGCCAGTGTGTAGAGTGATGACCTTTTCAAAACTGCCCTGATAGCCTGCTGCCTGATTATCAGTTCTGTTTTAATTCCCTCTAATCGGTTAGTTGGCGAACACAGCCACATGTATTCTTGAGTCACGTGTTTTACCCCACCTTAATTTCACCCATTACTTTTCCTTCTACTTCCAGCTCCTTCCAGGCCATATGTCTCGCCATCTAATGAAATGGCCAATGACATTCTTTGCCACCAATTTATAATGGACACTCTCCCACCCAATTAACTCTTCCTCCTGTTCTGTGCTTACTGCCCCTCTGCAGCGATTTAACTGGGATTAGAATATGGGTGGCGTGGAGGACTGAATCTGCATCCCATCACTAGCACGGTGCATTGGCACTCCATCGCGCTGCTTCTACATCGATACACTGTCAAAGTCTGTTAAATGTTAATGAGTAGGACACAGCAGCATGCGAAAATGTAGACGTTTTTATTACTTTGAAATAAATCAACATTGAAAACTGATCAATGAAAGACAGTATGTTAGGCTACTCAACTCCGTGTTGTCCTGCCAACTGTATTGATGCTTAATAATGACCCTGACATTGATTTAGGTAACCCAATGCTGCACGCTTCGTTTTAAAACCCTTCCTATGAGGAATGTTCGGTTTCCACTCAACACCATTGGTCTGATTATACATCTGAGTTAAAATCTTGTGAAGTGGAGAATCAGCAGCATGTAAATGTATGTCCTCATATAAATAGTATTTCAAAAGGGAACTCAGCCGTGTTTCTTTTGTTGCATTTAAAATATGAAATTTCAATAGTTTATTCACAAACAATGCCCTTTGCCAAGTGTTCCTGCATTAGAGTTCAGCTTTTGACATCATGCCCAGGGGTTGAAATTTATCTTTTCATCAAATTTGTTTTAGGAAGGGATCCACGGTGATGTCACAGTAGTCAGTACTTGTGTTTTATAAATCCAATTTTTTTTTAAAAAGTGGCTGAAGTGGAAGAGTAGGCTCGGTTTTGAGAAAAAGGCACGTTTGTTTTTACTTGTCAAACATTACGACTTTTCCCTTACTGGGTTATCTTCATTTGTCAAGTGGACTGGTTGAAGCTCAGAGGACACTTTCATCTTTTACTTCTTTAACAATAAATAGATTTTAGTGCAATGATATTAGAGTATTTAATTGCCAAATATATATTTTCTAAGTAAATGGAGCATAATTTGGCCGCTCTCACCATCTGACTTGAGGGTGAAATTCAACTTCGGCAAGAGTTCAAAATGCGCGATAGTGAATGGGCAGCCTGTTCTACACCTTGGCCTATTTTCTTTGACATCAATAGAAAGGAAAGTTGGGTGGGGTCATTGGTGTATAACAAACGGCCATTGTGCGCTCGAAGTTGAAGTTCATCCCTGATTACTCCAATTGTCTCCTTGCTAGCTTTGAAACCTCCACCCTCCATAAACTCCAGCTCGTTTAAGACTTTGCTGCTCGTCTCCTATCCAGCACACAGTCCCACTTGCCCACCACCGCTGTCCTCACTGACCTACATTGGATTCTGATTTCCCCAACACATCAAATTTAAAATTATTCTTCTCAACTTAAATCCCTCCATGGCATCATTCTGCCCACCTCTGTAACCTACTCCCCTCAGAGATCTCCGTTCCTCTTACTCCAGGAGAAAAGCAACCCTTGTAACATGATCCAGATCAATCCAAGGAACATATTTAAATTACCAACAAAGAGCAAATAGCATGTAGTGACCTCAAGGGAGAAAGCAGCTTAATTGTTGACGAAAGACTCTCTAGTTATGAGTGAAGGAAGCCCATTGGGATCCCCTGAAAAATCATGGCAGCATGTTATATTAAATCTATCTGCAAAGCAGGCATACTGCTTCATTAAAAATAGAGGAAACAAACTGCATACGTTGTGACACAGCAGACCTTGTTCCTGGACTATTTAGCATTACCTGAAGCTTTCTACCCCATAAAGATATTGTAAATCTGAATTTGTAGAATATAGCTCGTAGCATTGATCTTCCGAAAACTAATGTCTATCAAACCATACATTGAAATAAAGTTACCTGGATTCTACAGTGGGGTTATTTAAGTGGGTTTTGTTTTTGTTTTGATAGGCACATGAACCCTTTTATAGATACAAGCAATGTGGGGCAGGGCCGTCCTTGGTGAGTGACGTGACCTGTTGTACGTGATGTGTGAAAACACCACTTGACTTTCCTTTTTGAATGCTTTTTATAAAATTACAACATTTTGGTGACTCTTCCAGGGACCGCCTTGAGCAGCTCGAGCGTCAGAGGGAACGGGAAAGGAGAATAAGAGAGAGAGAACTACTGCAAAAAGAACAGTGGGAACAGAAAGAACGAGAAAGGCGAGCTGAGGAAAGGCGCAAGGAGCGAGATATCAGGAGGGAAGGTATATATCCATCACTTCGCAAATCAACATACAATTTGTTCTTCCAACTTTTCGAAACAGTTGCTTTTATTTCAAATAAAGGGTACCTCTATCTGAATATATCTGCCTGAACTATGCATATAATGAAACAGGTTATCAAACATGCACAGAATAATTATACTCCATACTGTCCAGTACGCCAACCTCCACATTCCTCTCTCTCAATCTCTCTGCTTCCAACTACACAACATCACCTGCCCCAATCTCCGTTCATTGCCACTGTCTTTGTCACCTTCAGACTGCATTACTCCAATTGCCTCCTTGATTTTTACAATAGGGCGCTGTAGGCAAAAGTTTGAATTAGAATGAGTGAGAGTTCCCCAATTCGGGATAAATACCGTCATGTTAACAACTGGGGGGGAAAAGTGCAGTCAAGAATTCCTGTTTTTATAAGCAAGCAATCAGGCTACTAAACTGGTAATGGTGGTAATGCTACACGGTTGAATTGCTGTTTTTTTTTAAAGAAGCATTAACAAGGAATTATTATAGCCTAGTATTTGTGGGAAGATAGAATTAGCAACTCTCCATGTTGGAAATGACTGATCTGAAGCCCACACATGGTGTCATTATGAAGATAGAATGTAAAATGAATAGCACATAGTATGTACCTGACCAGTTCTACAAAAGAAACTTGGTGCTAGGCTAGGTTCAGCACATTGACCACCAACATGCTAAAAAGAGGATACTCCATTGGCATGCCATTGTCCTATAATATCTGAAGTCCTGTCTATGATGTGATCTTTAACCAGTCTGGCCAGATCCTTAGTGCTCAACATTAGATTTCAGCTTGGTCCAGTCCAGTACAGTACAAATAATACATTTAAAATACTTGATACAATAGATGGTTTAATAACTAATTAGGCATATTTTTTCTATACTGCGCCAGCATATGAGTGCTGTGGGGCAGGTGATCCTGGGCCCTTTTGGGATTCTATATGCCTGAAAAACAATTGTGAATAATAAGATCATAAGAAATAAGAGCAGGAGTTGGTCATATGGCCCGTCGAGCCAACTCCACCATTCAATAAGATCATGGCTGATCATCGACCTCAACTCCACTTTCCCGCCCGATCTCCATATCCCTTGATTTCCCTAGAGTCCAAAAATCTATCTATCTCCGCCTTGAATATACTCAAAGACTCAGCATTCACAGCCCTCTGGGGCAGAGAATTCCAAAGATTCACAACCCTCTCGGTGAAGAAATTCCTCCTCATCTCGGTCTTAAATGGCCGACCCCTTATCCTGAGACTATGCCCCCTAGTTCTAGACACTCCAGCCAGGGGGAAACAACCTCTCAGCATCTACCCTGTCAATCCCCCTCAGAATCTTGTATGTTTCAATGAGATCACCTCTCATTCTTCTAAACTCCAGAGAGTATAGGCCCATTCTACACAATCTCATCATAGGACAGCCCTCTCATCCCAGGAATCAATCTAGTGAACCTTCGTTGCACTGCCTCCAAGGCAAGTATATCCTTCCTTAGATAAGGTGACCAAAACTGTGCACCGTACTCCAGGTGTGGTCTCACAAAGTCCCTGTACAATTGTAGCAAGACTTCCTTACTCTTATACTCCAACCCCCTTGCAATAAAAGCCAACATGCCATTTGCCTTCCTTATTGCTTGCTGTACCTGCATGCTAGCTTTCTGTGTTTCTTGCACGAGGACACCCAAATCTCTCTGAACACCAACATTTGAAAGTTTCTCACCATTTAAAAAATATTCTGTTTTCCAGCAGGTAATGTATAAAATGGGGGCAGAAATGAGAGGTCTTGTTTTCCACTGCAAGACCTTCTCTCAATAATTCAGTAGCTATTAAGACATGTTTCAGTTTCAGCTATTTTTAAACTTATTTTAGGTAAATGGATGCTTTCAGAATGTAACATGTTTGATCTGTTTTTACATTGACTTTTTATGTTATTCCAATCACGTCTTTACCAAGAAGTAATAACTGCTGATCCTTTTTCCAGCTCGAATTGCCCTAGAACAGGGGACTGAGACCTGGTTAAAGCACAGGATGCAGCAGACACTGAAACACAAGTAAAAGATTGTGCTGGAACATGCATTACATTAAAAGCTAGTCTTTTCAAGAATCCAGCCTTTTAACTGTTTAATGCTTGGCCGTTTTGCTTAAGTGGAATTGACTGGTATCATTGTTCCTGTTTTCTTTCAGCTATGATGCATCACAGAGGATTGAAGGAGGAATACAGTGAAAAACCAAAGTCTCATCACAGAGGTCATAGCCCAATGTGGCGTCACACTGAGAGGAGCGAACTTGGAGATGGAAGAAAAATTGGTAAGGCCGACAAATGATTCATTTAACATTGAAGAGAAGTCTTAATGACATACATTTTATTTAGTCTAAACAATATTGATAATTCTGTACAACAAATTTGGTATAATAGCTTAACCAAAAAAATCCACTGAGTGACATTGGCAGCAGAACTCAAGCCTGAAAGAGGTGTTATGCAGACTGATGCCATGTTTTTCAGTAAGATGCTGAATCCTGCTATGTATCTTGCTTCCAACACACATTATGTAGCATAGATGTAGACTTAAATAATTTAAGGTAAATAGTTTTTTTTCCTGTTTCTGACGGCAGGTTTGTTGTGTGTGAAAGTAAGTTGATTATAAGTTGAGAAGCAGAACACAGGAAAGTCTAAATTAGAATATGTCTCCAGAGTTGATCAAGATCTGGTGAACTGATGAAATAAAAACAGAAAATGCTGGAAATACTCAGCAGGTCAGGCAGCATCTGTTTTGTTTTGATGTTCAGTAATGGGGTCATGATCCAGGGGGGGAGGTAGGAGGAGGTGTCAGAGAGTTGGCGTTCAGCCTCCGCAAGGTAGAGATTGGTTCGCCAAACAATGACAGCGCTACCCTTGTCAGCAGGTTTAATGACAATGTTCGGGTTGGATCGGAGAGAATGGAGGGCAACACGGTGGCATAGTGGTTAGCACTGGTGCCTCACAGCGCCAGGGACCCGGGTTCGAATCTGACCTCGGGTGACTGTCTGTGTGGAGTTTGCACATTCTCCCCGTGTCTGCGTGGGTTTCCTCCGGGTGCTCCGGTTTCCTCCCACAGTCCAAAAATGTGCGGGTTAGGTTGATTTGGCTATGATAAATTGACCCTTAGTGTTAGGGGGGGATTAAATATGTGGGGTTATGGGGATAGGATGGGATATGTTAGGGGGAATTAAATACGTGGGGTTACGGGGGTAGGGTGGGATATGTGTACTGTGGGGATTAAAGCAGGGACAGGGTACTGGACTTGGATGATCAGCCATGATCGTATTGAATGGTGGAGCAGGCTCGACGGGCCGAATGGCCTACTCCTGCTCCTAGATTCTATGTTTCTATGTTTCTATGTTCAGAGGGAGGTAGGTTGGAGTGAGTGAGGGGGACGACAGAGAAATTGAGACGGCCGATGTCACGCCAGCAGTTCGCGATGTAAAGATCGAGAGGGTAAGAGGCCAGAGGGAGGGGTCCAGGTAGAACGTGAATTCTGAAAATGGAGGGGAAGACACCTGGCCAAAGAAGTGGGCACGGAGACCAAAGCGACGGAAAAAGAGCGCAGCGTCGTGCCGAGCAGTGAAATTCTGACTTGGGTTAAAAACAAGTACAGATGAGAGAAATCAAAGCTGATGATTATTCAAAGTACACACTGCCGATAAAAATTATTAACCCTAGTCACACCGTAAAAATCTAAAGGACTTCACGTGACTCGCATGCTATTAAAGCTAACATTCTGTACACCACATCAGAACCACAGTTTTAGTCTTGTTTTTATGAGCATAACAATCCAGCATTGAGTTATGAACACACAAAAAGAAGGGTGGAAAAATAACCCGGCTCATCACACCTGCCCATCCAGTCAACTGTGCAGCCTCACAACACTGTTCATCCACCCCTAACGGCACTATCTCCAGGGAACGGTAGGAGAAACCTGCTGGGAAATTCCTCTCTGATTCCTTTAGACAGTCAAGCTCCAGGATACTGCCGCTGCCTGTGTGTGACTCATCACTTGCCGTGTACAACTAGAAATGCCCTCTTCTCTCAAGAAGCTCATGGTAACTCAAAGGAGGGGGGGGGGCATGAAAATAGGTAGAACAGATTAAAAAAACAGAAAACAATGGTAATATTTTATAATATAAATATAATAAAATAAAATAAATTTTCAAATCCCTCCATGGCCTCGCCCCTCCCTATCTCTGTAATCTTCTCCAGCTCTACAACCCCCCCCCCCCCCCCCCCCCCCCCCGAGATCTCTGCGCTCCTCTAATTCTGGCCTCTTGAGCATCCCTGATTTTAATCGCTCCACCAATGGCGGCCGTGCCTTCAGTTACCAGGGCCCTGAGCTCTGGAACTCCCTCCGTAAACCTTGTGCACCAGTCACTGAAGGTAAGCATGCAGGTGCAGCAGGTGGTTAAGAAGGCAAATGGTATGTTGGCCTTCATAGCGAGAGGATTCGAGTACAGGAGCAAGGATGTCTTGCTGCAGTTGTACAGGGCCTTGGTGAGACCACACCTTGAGTATTGTGTGCAGTTTTGGTCGCCTTATCTGAGGAAGGATGTTCTTGCCATGGAGGGAGTGCAGCGAAGATTCACCAGACTGATACCTGGGATGGCAGGAATGACGTATGAAGAGAGATTGGGTCGATTAGGCTTATATTTGCTAGAGTTTAGAAGAATGAGAGGGGATCTCATTGAAACTTATAAAATTCTAACAGGACTAGACAGACTAGATGCAGGAAGGATGTTCCCGATGGCGGGGGAGTCCAGAACCAGGGGTCACAGTCTAAGGATAAGGGGTAAGCCATTTAGGACTGAGATGAGGAGGAATTTCTTCACCCAGAGAGTGGTGAACCTGTGGAATTCTCTACCACAGAAGGCAGTTGAGGCCGATTCATTAAATATATTCAAAGGAGTTGGATATATTTCTTAAGGCTAAAGGGATCAAGGGATATGGGGAGAAAGCAGGGACAGGGTACTGAATTTGGATGATCAGCCATGATCGCATTGAATGGCGGAACAGGCTCGAGGGGCCGAATGGCCTACTCCTGCTCCTATCTTCTATGTTTCTACTCTTCTTTCCTCCTTTAAGACGCTCCTTAAAATCTACCTCACCTGCCCTAATATCTCCTTATGTGGCTCGGTGTCAAATTTTGTTTGCTAACGCTCCTGTTAAGCGCCTTGGGACGTTTTACTACATTAAAGGCGCTATATAAATGTAAGTTGTTGTAAGCAGAAGAGTAAGAGGCAAAGTAATGAAGAGAAAGAGGATGGCTATAGAATCGATAGTGAAAATGGAGATAGAGGAAAGGAAATGAAAAGGTAGAAATAAGTGTTTACGGGAATGATTTCCAGTGGAGAGCTAACGGATAATATAACTAACATTTTCTTCTGTAAATCTTTCTGTGCCGTTTGTTTTTCTGTGCAGTAAAGGAGGAGAGGCATGAAGAAAAGGACCCGCTGTCTGACTTGCAGGACATCAGTGACAGTGAACGAAAGACAACATCTGGTGAATCTTCCTCAGGTACATTGCGGATATCGTCGCCTTCCTAAAACTCGGGTACAAGTGCTAGGCTGAAAAGACTTTCATAAATCATCTTGTAATGGCACAGAGTGATGTATGCATCTGTTCCAAGCTAGATATCCTAAACTTTGCCGCACCAATACGCCTCATCTTTGAGCTGGTCTGGAAAAGCCTGCGTGGTGTTATACTGAACACGGTACCAAACGTGCAGCGGATTTCTATGGAGTTCCAGTCCGTAAACTCAGAAACCTAAAGTAAAACACGGACATGTCCTGTTGTCTCCTGCTTACTTTTTTTTTTCTAGAATGAGTATGAAGAATAAAACATTGTACGGCCACTGCATCTTGCGTAGTAAGATTGTACTGGCAGCATTTCACCAGTGGAGGCAGGAAGAATTGGCGGATAAGTCATCTCATTCAGCTTTTTGAGTTACGGAGGTTTTCAGCTGGAGAGTAGTGCATGATGCGATGAACTTAAAAGAAGGAGGCAAAATAAGTTTGAACCTAAGAGGGAATGATTTCCATCCCAGGGAGTTGCAGCAATTATTTGTTTCATCTGTTAATATTCCATCTTTTTTTCCATACACCGCTGAGCTCAATATGTCCTCCAAGCCCGTTTCCCTGCAATGAGTTAAGCTCCTTCAGTTGCCTTATCCTGTAGGCTATTCCCTTACAGAATATCTTTAAACAAAATAATTTTTTTGTAACCGGTTACTTTTAAAGGGGGTCTTTATTGTGATGCCTTCTCTTCTATGACCTGCTGTTCTGTTTTTGTTCCTGAATTTCTTTAATAGGGTCTGCAACTGCCTCCGAGGAAGAGAGCACCAGTGAGGGATCTGAAGAGTCTCCTAGTCTGTCCGAGGTTGAATCGGAACAGTCTCCTGGTGAGGACCAAGCTATTTCTCTCAAATCCCAGTGCATAAGCTTTGAAACCTATAAACTAGCTGCATCTGGGCGATGAATAGTTCTGCATGACTGTGCCACGGCTACCTAATAGAGTTTTATTAATAAAAGGATTTAAATGGATACAATGTCCCCTGCTCCCTCCCCCCCCCTTCCCCACAATGTGGGGACACGTACCCGGGTACAATGGAAACAGCTAATCTGTCCTTGTTAACTGTCTGCCCTAAATGATCCTAATAGAGAAGAGACTCAGAATAAACATCTTAGGTGAAGTAAATACAGGAAGAATTTCGAATTGAGCAGCTTTTCTGCTTTTAAGGGTTTGTCTTTCTTTGTATTAGGTGAAATTAGCGAAGAGGAGGAACACAGCGATGAAGAAAGGCAGAATGGAAACCACATCCAAATAGGTAAATGCTGTTTCTAGGTGTTTTCCAATGCTCTAAATATAACGTGTAATTTGTGCTTGTGTCGGTTATTTGTATTTCCTGATACTGAATTTGTTAGTTACAGAATCAAAATTTGATCATGATTCAGAAGAGAGCATGGAGGAGGAAGAGGAGGAGATGGAGGAGGAGGAGAGTCCGATCTCAAACGCTCCCACTGAGGGAGAGTATGTTCCCGACTCCCCACCTGTTTCACCGGTTGAGTTGAAGAAAGAACTGCCACAGTACTTGCCTGCTCTTCAGGTAACCGGGATCTTACTGTTATAACTTATATAATCTTCTAAAATTAGTAGTAGAATTACACACTACAGTTACTCTGCAGTCTCTCCTAAAATAAAGCCAAATTATAAAAATATCAATGAGTTCTTGCCTCAGAGGTACACAGCAATCTGACTCCAAAAGGCATTTTAGTACAGGACTCAGAGGAGGAATAACCTCCAATACTTCATATCCACATGGGTCTTGCAGTTTCAGTGGAACAAGAGCAATGCCATTACAATAAATGTAGCCTAGTCTAGCAGGTGGAAGTGTAGAAAAGAAAAAACATTCACATTGACACCAAGTCTAAACATTTTTAATAATTTAAAATATTTGCTTGAATCATATAAAGATGACGTGACAAAAATATTGATGCACGCTTCCAACGATAATCACCCGCAGGTTGTGGGCAGGAGTGCTTGAAGAACTTGAGACGCCGGTTGTATTTTTAATTCCGTCATGTAACTCTTTAGTCTTGCTCCCGCCTCAACATGCCCCATTTTCCTCTTGTAAATAATGCTGTTCTTTCCTGTTTTTGCAACAGGGTAGTGTCAGCGACCAGCTCTCCTTTGCTGTGAAACAAACCGATTACCTATATTGATAATGAAAGATTTGTATTTATATAGCATCTTGCCACATCGCTGAAATGTACTAAAACAGCACCTACGATTTCTGACTGTAATTATTTATAATTTAACTTCGCTGTCTTTAGGGTTGCCGGAGTGTAGAAGAATTTCAGTGTCTTAATAGAATCGAAGAAGGAACATATGGTGTGGTTTATAGAGCTAAAGACAAAAAGACAGGTGAGTGTAATACTTATTTGAAGCATTGTAGGTAGATAGCCACATGCAGCCACATGCCATATTCTACAATTCAGACAGTTCAGTATCGAGTTCAATTTAAGCCTTGTGCGATTTGAAATGTGCAAAAGCAAGAAGAAGTAGAGCGAGGTACTGGATCCTCTACAGCACTGGATTACTTGCAGATATTTTCGTCAGATTAATGTAAATCCCATCAAATGTGCCGGGGGGTCAGAGATGGTAAGGGGGCACTATAATGTCTCAATTATGGAATGTTTTCTTAATTCATTCTTGGGATGTGGACATCACTGGCAATGCCAGCATTTATTGAGCATCCCTAGTTGCCCTGAGAAGGTAGTGGTGGGTATTCTTATTCTTTGTAGCAGTTTGATGCAACTTAGTTGTTTGCTAGGCCATTTCAGAGGGCAGTTAAGAGTCAAGCACGTTGGATTGGGACTGGAGCCACATTAGGCCAGACATAGAAACATAGGAGCAGGAGTAGGCCATTTGGCCCTTCGAGCCTGCTCCGCCATTCAGTATGATCATGGCTGATCCTCTATCTCAATACCATATTCCCGCTCTCTCCCCATACCCCTTGATGCCTTTTGTGTCTAGAAATCTATCTCCTTAAATATATTCAGTGACTTGGCCTCCACAGCCTTCTATGGTAGAGAATTCCACAGGTTCACCACCCTCTGAGTGAAGAAATTTCTCCTCATCTCAGTTCTAAATGTCCTACCTCGTATCCTGAGACTGTGACCCCTCGTTCTAGACCCCCCAGCCAGGGGAAACATCCTCCCTGCATCCAGTCTGTCTAGCCCTGTCAGAATTTTATACGTTTCAATGAGATCCCCTCTCATTCTTGTAAACTCTAGAGAATACAGGCCTAGTCGACCCAATCTCTCCTCATACGACAGTCCTGCCATCCCAGGAATCAGTCTGGTGAACCTTCGCTGCACTCCCTCTATGGCAAGTATATCCTTTCTTGGGTAAGGAAACCAAAACTGCACACCGTACTTCAGGTGTGGTCTCGCCAAAGCCCTGTATAACTGTAGTAAGACATCCTTGCTCCTGTACTCAAATCCTCTTGCAATGAAGGCCAACATACCATTTGCCTTCCTAACTGCTTGCTGCACCTGCATGTTTGCTTTCAGTGACTGGTGTACAAGGACACCCAGGTCCCTCTGTACATCAGCATTTCCCAATCTATCACCATTTAAATAATACTTTACCTTTCTGTTTTTCCTACCGACCAGGCAAGGACGGCAGATTTCCTTCCCTAAAGAATATTATTGAACCGGTTGGGTTTTTACAGCAATCTGACACACATGGCCACTTTTACTGATGTCGGATTTTTATTTTTAGATTTTAAAAACTAAATTCAAATTCTCAAACTGCCACGTTGGAATTTGAGCTGACGTTCTCTGCATTATTAGTCCAGTAATACAACCACTACGCAACTGTCCCCATGGACGTGGACTGAGTTGCTGAAATCTTTAGGCAGGACTTAATTGTGGCTTCAAAATATTTAAAGCAGAACGATTGTAAGAAGGACAGTTGAACTGTCTGACAGAAATATGTGCGGAAACGAGACTCGTTTCCTCTGTTAATTCAGCCCTTTCCCCCTTTAGTTTGGAAGCACTTTGTTGCGTTATGTTTTGTGCATTTTGTTCATTTTTTGCAATTACTTTACAAGGTAGCTTCTGATGATAGGAGCACTGTCATAGGCAACACTGTAAAGTAAACAAGTCAAACACCAATGTCAGTGGAGGCACATGGGGATTTAGCCTGGCACCACTGGCTGCCACTGCGGCAATTAATGCACAGTGACCGCCACCAGCGCTGGGTTTAGACCCGCCATGTTGGGTCTGACTGCAGGCAGGCTGACCTCTGGGCCAGCATTTCGCATTGTTTCCACACTTCTGACCTGTACGGACATTTCCCTTCTACTTTCTAAAAGGCTGGTCATAGATATCATTCGTGGTGCACACTCGTAAGTACGCACTTGTTTCCTTTCATGAGGTTAAAATATTTTTAAGAATAGATTTTAACAGGCCTTAAGAACATAAGAATTAGGAGCAGGAGTCGGCCATACGGCCCCTCGAGCCTGCTCCGCCATTCAGTAAGATCATGGCTGATCATCGACCTCAACTCCACTTTCCCGCCCGATCTCCGTATCCCTTGAGTACAAAAATCTATCTCTCTCAGGCTTGAATATACTCAATGATTCAGCATCCACGGCCCTTTGGGGTAGAGAATTCCAACGATTCACAGCCCTCTGAGTGAAGAAATTCCTCTTCATCTTGGTCCTAAATGGCCAACCCCTTATCCTGAGACTATGCCCCGCTAGTTCTAGACTTTCCAGTAACTTAAAGTAATTTGGTTTCCACTGACGCTGTTCTTTTGTAAATATGGATTCTAGGAATTGCCCATGACCTTTCTGAAAATCTAAGAAGAATACTGACTTTTCATTCCTCTGTAAGGGCAGTAATTCAGCATTCACACAGAGCTGTTGCACTGAACTATTCACAAAGTGATTATCATTATTGCAACACAGAAATGATGAGTGTGTTGTCACACACAGATCAAAAAATATATGGAGTGACGTTTCTTTAGGTTATTTTTTGGTGTAAGGGAGATAAGAATTCAGTCAATTCCCAGACTCCGCCTGATCCAAGAATGTGACTGTTCTGGTGCTTATTGTTGTAGAATTCTAACTAGTTTATGCCCTTTAGGATTTGTAAATGGCATAAACATATAAATCATACCTTTAAATCAGATGGAATCATGAAAATGTTACAGTAATGTTGGGGAGAGAGCAGGTATATGGTATTGAGATAGAGGATCAGCCATGATTGTGTTGAATGGCGGAGCAGGCTCGAAGGGCCGAATGGCCGACTCCTGCTCCTATTTTTCTATGTTCTATGTTTCTATGTAATGGTGTGTTTAGTGTGGGCATTTTGTTTGTTTCAGACGAAATCGTGGCTTTGAAACGATTAAAAATGGAAAAGGAAAAGGAAGGATTTCCAATTACATCCCTACGGGAAATCAACACCATTCTGAAAGCACAGCACCCAAACATCGTCACGGTTAGAGTGAGTAAGCAGCAATTATGTTTATGCGACAGAGAAATTCTGGGATATCTGCGGTTACCCTAGTAATTCTGTCTTTCGGATGAGACGTTAAACCGAGGTCCCATCTGCTCTCTCAGGTGGATGTAAAAGATCCCATGGCACTATTTCGAAGAAGAGTAGGGGAGTTATCCCCGGTGTCCTGGGCCAATATTTCTCCCTCAACCAACAAAACGAAAACAGATTATCTGGTCATTATCACATTGCTGTTTGTGGGAGCTTGCTGTGCGCAAATTGGCTGCCGCATTTCCCACATTACAACAGTGACTACACTTCAAAGGTACTTCATTGGCTGTAAACCGCTTTGAGACGTCCGGTGGTCGTGAAAGGCGCTGTAGAAATGCAAGTCTTTCTTTTTCTTTCTTAATTAGCCGGCGGTATGTTAGATTTCGAGTGGGATATTTCAGCAAATGTTGCACATGCCATCCTTTCCATGTGATTATCTTCAGTGGGAGGTGATATATTTGGTACTCTTGTTAAATTTGTGCTATCTGCTGGAATACCACTGGAGGGAAGAGCTTCCTTGCAACTGTTTGCCATCTGTCAGGTGACCGGATTATAGATTATATATAAAATGATGTATTATTTTATAGAGACTAGACATGAGTACTGTAATAGCTCTGCTCTCCTGTGAGTGTGCTGTAGCAGTAAGATAATATTGCATGTGAAAATCAATATCTACTGAATCTCCTATTATTTCTTCAGGAAATTGTGGTGGGAAGCAATATGGATAAGATATATATAGTTATGAATTATGTTGAACATGACCTGAAGAGTTTAATGGAAACCATGAAGCAACCATTCTTACCAGGTACAGTTGTTTTGTTGCATATTGTTACACAATATGAAATCAGAAAGATACAAACTTTAGGAATGTGAGCTTTTATCAGCCTGTAGGATTGTTGGCAGAAGAAATAGGAGCAGGAGTCGGCCATTTGGCCCCTCGAGCCTGCTCCACCATTCAATAAGATCATGGCTGATCTTCTACCTCATCTCCACTTTCCTGCACTATTCCCATATCCCTTGATTCCCTTAATATTCAAAAATCTATCGATCTCTGTTTTGAATATACTCAACAACTGAGCCTCCACAGCCCTCTGGGGTAGAGAATTCCAAAGATTCACCACCCTCTGAGTGAAGAAATTTCTCCTCATCTCAATCCTAAATGGGCGACCCCTTATTCTGAGACTGTGACCCCTGGTTCTAGACTCCCCAGCCAGGGGGAAACATCCTCCCTGCATCCACCCTGTCAAGCCCTGTAAGAATTTTGTATGTTTCAATGAGATCACCTCTCGTTCTTCTAAATTCCAGAGAATATAGGCCTAGTCTACTCAATTTGTCCTCATAGGACAATCACCCCATCCCAGGAATCAGTCTGGTGAACCTTCGTTGCACTCCCTCTATGGCAAGTATATCCTTCCTTAGGTAAGGAGACCAAAACTGTACACAATACTCCAGGTGTGGTCTTACCAGGGCCCTATATAATTGCAGTAAGACGTCTTTACTCTTCTACTCAAATCCTCTTGTAATAAAGGCCAACATACCATTTGCTTTCCTAATTGCTTGCTGTACCTGCATGTTAACTTTCAGTGATTCATGTACAAGGACACCCAGGTCCCTCTGAACACCAACATTTCCCAATCTCTCACCATTTAAAAAATACTCTGCTTTTCTATTTTTCCTACCAAAGTGGATAACTTCACATTTCTCCACATTATATTCCATTTGCCATGTTCTTTCCCACTCACTTAGCCTGTCTATATCCCCTTGAAGCCTCCTTGCATCCTCCTCACAACTTATATTCCCACGTAGCTTTGTATCATCAGCAAACTTGGATATATTACATTTGGTCCCCTCATCCATATCATTGATCTAGATTGTGAATAGTTGAGGCCCAAGCACTGATCCTTGTGGTACCCCACTAGTCACAGCCTGCCAACCCGAAAATTACCCGTTTATTTCTACTCTCTGTTTTCTGTCCATTAACCAATCCTCAATCCATGCTAGTATATTACCCAGTCCCATGAGCCCTAATTTTGTTTAATAACCTCTTGTGTGGCACCTTATCGAATGCCTTCTGAAAATCCAAATACACCACATCCACTGGTTCCCCCTTATCTATTCTGCTAGTTACAACCTCAAAAAATTCTAACAGATTTGTCAAACACAATTTCCCTTTCATAAATCCGTGTTGACTCTGCCCAATCCTATTATTATTTTCTAAGTGCCCTGTTACCACGTCCTTAATAATAGATTCTAGCATTTTCCCTGCTACTGATTTCAGGCTAACTGGTCTGTAATTCCCGGTTTTCTCTCTCCCTCCTTTCTTAAATAGTGGGGTTATATTTGCTACCTTCCAATCCGCGGGAACCGTTCTAGAATCAATGGAATTTTGGAAAATGACAACCAATGCATCCACTATCTCTATAGCCACCTCTTTCAAAACCCTAGGATGTAGGCCATCAGGTCCAGGGGATTTATCGGCTTTCAGTCCCATTAATTTCTCCAGTACTATCTTTTTTACTAATACTAATATCTCAATATTATATCTGCAAATGTGATTTTAAAATTTGCATGCAATCTGTAACTTGGCCACAGTGCGGAACCAAACTTCAAATTTTCAGTCAACCCCCTGTAATCTTTTAGCCTAAATGTTTTGGGTAAAAATAAAATTCTTGGGCTGTGGGCAATGTTCTCTCTCTTTTTTGGTCTGCACGGCCCCATCAAAATTCCGCACATGCGCAATTTTTCTATTTAAAAGCCGGCTCTCCGGCTGCGTGGGTCCACGAGCGCTGCGCGGCCAGGCAGCTTAAAGGGAACATTGGCTGGGGGCGGCACTGGGGGCAAGGCAGTATTTATAGCCCATCCCTAGTTGCTCTGAGGGCACGGAGTCAACCCTGTAATGTGGGACTGGAGTCATATCATGCAAGCCAGTCTGGGTAGGGGTGGCAGATTCCCTTCCCTAAAGGACATTAGTGGACTTTTACAACAATCAGGCAACTTTCATGGTCATTTTTGATACTAGCCTACAAATGACCTGATTTAAGAACATAATAAGAACATAAGAAATAGGAGCAGGAGTAGGCCAATCGGCCCTTCGAGCCTGCTCCGCCATTCAATAAGATCATGGCTGATCTGATCCTCACCTCAAATCTAAAGAACACAAGAAGTAGGAGCAGGACCCGGCCACTCAGCCCCTGGGCCCGCTACGCCACCCACAGGGCCTCGACCGATCCGAACTCAGCCTCATGTCCAATTTCCTGCCCGCTCCCCGTAACCCCTAATTCCCTTTACTTCTAGGAAACTGTCTATTTCTGTTTTAAATTTATTTAATGATGTAGCTTCCACAGCTTCCTGGGGCAGCAAATTCCACAGACCTACTACCCTCTGAGTGAAGAAGTTTCTCCTCATCTCAGTTTTGAAAGAGCAGCCCCTTATTCTAAGATTATGCCCCCTAGTTCTAGTTTCACCCATCCTTGGGAACATCCTTACCGCATCCACCCGATCAAGCCCCTTCACAATCTTATATGTTTCAATAAGATCGCCTCTCATTCTTCTGAACTCCAATGAGTAGAGTCCCAATCTACTCAACCTCTCCTTGTATGTCCACCCCCTCATCCCGGGGATTAACCGAGTGAACCTTCTTTGTACTGCCTCGAGAGCAAGTATGGACACCAAAACTGTATGCAGTATTCCAGATGCGGTCTCACCAATACCTTATATAACTGCAGCAATACCTCCCTGTTTTTATAATCTATCCCCCTAGCAATAAAAGCCAACATTCCGTTGGCCTTCTTGATCACCTGCTGCACCTGTATACTAACTTTTTGATTTTCTTGCACTAGGACCCCCAGATCCCTTTGTACTGCAGTACTTTCCAGTTTCTCGCCATTAAGATAATAACTTGCTCTCTGATTTTTCCTGCCAAAGTGCATAACCTCACATTTTCCAATATTGTATTGCATCTGCCAAATCTCTGCCCACTCACCCATCTTGTCTATATCCCCTTGTAGGTTTTTTATGTCCTCCTCACTTTCTACTTTCCCTCCCATCTTTGTATCATCTGCAAACTTTGATATGTTACACTCGGTCCCCTCCTCCAAATCGTTAATATAGATTGTAAAGAGTTGGGGACCCAGCACCGACCCCTGCGGAACACCACTGGCTACTGGTTGCCAGTCCGAGAATGAACCATTTATCCCAACTCTCTGCTTCCTGTTAGATAACCAATCCTCCACCCATGCCAGAATATTCCCCCCAATCCAGTGATTTTTTATCTTGAGCAATAATCTTTTATGTGGCACCTTGTCGAATGCCTTCTGGAAGTCTAAATACACTACGTCCATTGGTTCCCCTTTATCCACCCTGTACGTTATGTCCTCAAAGAACTCAAGCAAATTTGTCAGACATGATTTCCCCTTCATAAAGCCATGCTGACTTTGTCCTATCAAATTATGTTTATCTAAATGTTCCGTTACTGTCTCCTTAATAATAGACTCCAAAATTTTACCCACCACAGATGTTAGACTAACTGGTCTATAATTTCCAGCTTTCTGCCTACTACCCTTTTTAAATAAGGGTGTTACATTAGCAGTTTTCCAATCTGCCGGGACCTTTGCTGATTCCAGGGAATTTTGGAAAATTATTACCAAAGCATCCACAATCCCTATTGCCACTTCCCTCAAGACCCTAGGATGTAAGCCATCAGGTCCAGGGGATTTATCCGCCTTGAGTCCTATTATTTTACTGAGTACCAATTCCTTAGTGATTTTAATCGTATTTAGCTCCTCCCCCCCAGAGCCCCCTGTTTGTCCAGTGTTGGGATATTCTTAGTGTCCTCTACCGTAAAGACTGAAACAAAATATTTGTTCAGCATTTTTGCCATCTCCATGTTTCCCACCATTAATTTCCCGGTCTCATCCTCTAAGGGACCTACGTTTGCCTTAGCCACCCTTTTTCTTTTTATATAACTATAGAAACTCTTGCTATCTGTTTTTATATTTTTTGCTAATTTATTTTCATAATCTATCTTACCTTTCTTAATCAATCCTTTAGTTACTTTTTGCTGTCTTTTGAAGACTTCCCAATCTTCTATCCTCCCACTAAGTTTGGCTACCTTATATGTCCTTGTTTTTAGTTGGATACTATCCTTAATTTCTTTACTTAGCCACGGATGGCTGTCATTTCTTTTACACCCTTTTTTCCTCAGTGGAATATTTTTTTTTTGAAAGTTGTAAAATAACTCCTTAAATGAACACCACTGCTCATGTACCGTCTTACCTTTTAATCTATTTTCCCAGTCCACTTTAATCAATTCCGCTCTCATACCATCATAGTCTCCTTTATTCAAGCTCAGTACGCTTGTCTGAGAACCAACCTTCTCACCCTCTAATTGGATATGGAATTCAACCATGTTATGGTCACTCATTCCAAGGGGATCCTTAACTAGGACATTATTAATTAATCCTGACTCATTACACAGGACCAGGTCCAAGGTTGCTTGCCCCCTTGTAGGATCAGTTACATACTGCTCAAGAAATCCATCCCTAATACACTCAATAAACTCTTCCTCAAGGCTGCCCTGCCCAATTTGATTTGTCCAGTTAATATGATAGTTAAAATCCCCTATAATTATAGCTGTTCCCTTATTACATGCCCCAACTATTTCCTGATTAATACTTCTTCCAGCAGAGTTGCAACTATTAGGAGGCCTATATACTACTCCCACTAGTGTTTTTTTCCCTTTATTATTCCTTATCTCCACCCAAACTGTTTCATTATCCTGATCCTTTGACCCAATATCATTTCTCTGTAATACAGTGATTCCTTCCTTTATTAACATAGCTACCCCACCCCCTCTTCCTTCCTGTCTGTCCTTCCTGATTGTTAAATACCCTGGCATATTTAATTCCCAGTCGTTGTCACCCTGCAGCCATGTTTCCGTAATGGCCACAAGATCATACCCATACGTAGTTATTTGTACCGTCAATTCGTCTATTTTGTTACGAATGCTGCGTGCATTCAGATAAAGAACTTTTAAATATATTTTGTGACAATTTTTTCCTGCTTTTACCCCCTTTACTACTTTACCTTTATCTTTATATATTCTGTCCCTTCCTGACACGCTCTGGTTTTTAATTACCCCACTGCTACTTTGCTCTATTGCCTTCTCCGCTGACATTTTTATTTTTTGCTCTCTTGAAACCTCCCCCCCACTAATTAGTTTAAAGCCCTCTCTACAGCCCTAGTTATTCGATTCGCCAGGACTCTAGTCCCAGCACTGGCCAAGTGAAGTCCGTCCCAACGGAACAGCTCTCTCCTGTCCCAGTACTGGTGCCAGTGTCCCAGGTAGCAAAACCCATTTCTCCCACACCAGTCTTTGAGCCACGCATTTAACCCTCTGATTTTATTTACCCTAGCCAAATTTGCTCGTGGCTCAGGTAGTAATCCAGAGATTACTACCCTAGAGGTTCTTTTTTTTAATTTGGCCCCTAGCTGCTCATACTCCCTCAGCAGAACCTCATTCCTTGTCCTATCTATGTCATTGGTACCAACATGGACCACGACAACTGGATCTTCCCCCTCCCACTCCAAGTTTCTCTCCAGCCCAGAGGAGATGTCCTTAACCCTGGCACCGGGCAGGCAACATAGCCTTCGGGACTCTCGCTCTCGGCTGCAAAGAACCCTATCTATCCCCTTAATGATACTATCCCCTACCACTACAACATTTCTTTTTACTCCCCCCACTTGAATGGCTCCCCGTACCACAGTGCTGTGGCCAGGTTGCTCATCCTCCCTGCAGTCCCTGCTCCCGTCCTCACAGGGAGTAAGAGCCTCGAACCTGTTGGACAAGAGCAAGGGCTGCGGCTCCTCCAACACTACCTCCTGGATCCCCGTACCTGCCTCACTCGTAGTCACACCCTCCTGTCCCTGATCATGGGCTACATCTGAATTAGTTAATCTAATTGGTGTGACTACCTCCTGGAACACAGAGTCCAGGTAACTCTCCCCCTCCCTGATGTGTCGCAGTGTTTGAAGCTCGGATTTTGTTATAAATATAAACATCATTTATTATGTTCAATTTCACAACTTGATTTGAACTCCCGACCTCTGGGTTCCTAGTCCAGTACCGTAACCACTGAGATACTGGAATTGTTTTCAGAGGTTCTCTTTGTCATCTCCAGTGTTATCCACTGCCGTTTGACACAAACAGGTAGAACCTCCCAAGGAACTTCATAAATCGTGGATGAAACACTGATCAGGAATAGGGTGACATTTAGGGGAGGTGATCGAAGGTGTAGTTGAAATTATAGGGTTGACAGAGGTTATTGAAAGTGGGGAGAAATGCAACATGGCAGAGGAGTTTAGGAAGTGAATGTGGAATGCAGGGCTGTGATGGCTGATTGATCTGCCCCTGGCGGCAGAGCACAGAGAGGGCAAGAAATCCAGTAGACCAGAGTGGGAAGAAGAAGGAGGAGGGCTGGGCTATAAATCTGGAGAAATTTGCAGAGAGAGTGGAACAAGACCGTGCAAGGATCTGTAAACGAGGGTGAGAATATTGAAATCAATGCGTAGAGAATGAAGTTGGCAAGTATGGGATAATGGGTAAGGGGGGGGTCTTAGTACAGGATAAGTTGTGGGCAGTAGAGTTCTGCATGAATTGGAGATTGTAAAGATTGATAGACCTTTGCTAGACAAGTGTATAAAAGGATATGGAGCCAAGGCAGGTGTCTGGAGTTGAGGTACAGATCAGCCATGATCTCATTGAATGGCGGAACAGGCTCGAGGGGCCGAATGGCCTCCTCCTGTTCCTATGTAGAGGTTGAAGGCTGGCTGGGAGGGTTTTGGAAAAATTGAGGCTAGAGATGACAACAGCATCAGGAATTTGGCAGTAGTGCGTGTGAGATACGGATGGAAGCAGGGCAGTGTTTTGGAGTTGGAAATGGGCAGTCTTGAAGATAGGACGGATGTGAGGTTTGATGCTGAGCTCAAGGTGGGGCAGGCCACTGAGGTTGTGAACTGTCAGAATCAGCCTGAGAGAGCAGCCAGAGAGGGGAGATGGAATCAGGGCAAAAGTGTATAGGTTTTAGTGAGAGAAGAACCGGATATCTTCAGCCTTGCCAGTGTTTGGCTGAAGGAAGTTCTGGCTTATCCACAACGTCATGGCAGACAGCACAGCAACAGGTGTGGGAGAAAGGGAGGCGGTGGAGCAGTAAGGCTGGGTGTTGGCATTGTATGGAAGCTCATTCCATGCTGTGGTTAATGCTGCCAAAGGGGCAGCATGTAGATTGGAATATGAGGGCTGAGGATTGAAGCTTGGAACACACCCAATGTGTTTGTAGTTGCGCGAGGAGAAACTATTGCAGGGCGTTTGGCTACTTTAGGACAGGTAGGAATGGAACCACGAAAGGACAGTACCGCAGAGAGAGACCACAGACCACAGAGGCATGGTCGTCAGCCCCATCAACGGTCACAGAGAGGTTGAGGAGGGGTAACACACTGTAGTGGCAATCACAGCATTGCTAACTTGGATCAGGGTGTAGGTGGTGAAGCCTTACACATGAAAACTCACCAATCTTTAAAATCTTTTGTTTCATTTTCCAGGTGAAGTTAAAACACTTATGATACAACTTCTAAAAGGCGTTCGACATCTTCATGATAACTGGATCTTACACCGAGACCTAAAGACATCTAATCTTCTACTCAGTCATTCGGGAATACTTAAGGTCAGTCCAACTGCAATGCGAAAGTAGATATTACTGGTGCATTTCCACTGTGCTCGGTGACGGTCTAGTCCCTCTTCCTCTGGGACATATTACTGTATGGGTTTGTGAGCCACACGTTCGCAGTGGTAGATGTTAGTCATAAACACACACAATTTCTAGATTTGCAATTTCTTTCTTCTGTCGATGTAATGCACCATATGGACTGTACTGCTCCTTCCCTGCTGCATTAATTTTTGTTAAACCCTTCCCCCTTTTTTATTAATAGGGTGTTTTCTTTCTTCCCTTGCCCTACAGGTCTCTGCGCCACTCCCCACTGTAGGGCTAGAAACGACCTGCTGTCAGCCATGTTCCCGTGCTAGTTTAGTCCTTTATCTGGGCGTAGGTGCATGAGAGTAGCTGAGAGTGATTGGTCCTGAAGAGGAAATCCCCTTTCCTCCCACTTGTGTTTTTATTTTCAAAGCACTCTGCCTCTGCTTGTTGCCTGCTCTTAACAGTATGCCAGGAATGGGATCTTGTGCAAAACTGCTCTGACCACTCTTTGACACAGAATGTTCGAGCCTGACTGGGCTACAAGTGATCACTCCAGTAATTGAGTGTTGATGTTCATTGATGCTCTTTCCAGCCAGGTGCAGGGTGGCACATCTAATGTGCATTCATAGTTACAATTGTAGATTGCTTCACTGGTAAAGCAAACAATAGGGTTTGTCTATTTTCTTTTTAAGATTGAATAAATTTCAATGTTGATGATTCTGCAGCAGGTAAATCCTGTGTTTGGCACAATGTTCCTTTAAAAGTACGTCTTTAATATTTGTAGTGTGTTGGAAGATGTTCCTGAGTTATTTCAGTAATGGATGTTAACCTGCCAATGTAATAACTTCAAAACAAATTTTACTAAACGTTCTCTAGATTGGCGACTTTGGACTTGCTCGAGAGTATGGCTCCCCATTGAAGCCTTACACGCCAGTAGTGGTAACTCTCTGGTATCGAACCCCGGAGCTGCTACTTGGAGCAAAGGTTAGTGATCTGAACCTGCGATCGGGATAATGCTGTTCAGAAAGTGAAAAGAACGGCTTCTAACAATATCTGTGCTTCCGATTGATTCTGCAAATCAACAGAGAAGATAATAATTGTCTTTATGCAATCCATCTACCATGACCTGTATTATTAATCTGTTATAGTATTGTTGTCACGTACAGTGCCCCATTCTGGTGGCCTTGTCAATCAATTATTTAGGTTCCCATTAGCACTAAGAAATAGTGTAACATGAAGCATTGTAAGTTTAAACTGGTGTTTTGGTAGCAGTTTGCTGAGATGTTTCGCCCTCCCCCACACTGGTTGCCTGATTAAACACAGGGCTGGTTCATTTCAGTGAAAGTGAAATGTCTCTTCCATTACACTGAAGTGAATGTGGAGCGTATTTTGCAATAGATGTGCAAGATCAGTGAATAGCAATCGGCGGTTTCCTGGTTCACTGCAGTAGTAGCGTAAAATCGGATTTGCTTCGACATTTATTTGAAACTGCACAAGTCTCTCTCACTGTATTGAGATTGATTCACTGGTCAGTTGATTGATTTTTAATTTTGGGGGGTTCAAGAGGAAAAACATTGGGCCTGTTGTATGACTGACCGTGCGAGCACCCCTACACAACAGATACTGTTTGCAAATTCTGAACGTGAATATTTAGAAATGTATCTCTGTACTTATCATATTTTTTGCCTACTCAGACGGGGGCTATTTTGATCCTTGGTGTAGGATGACTGGAAGGTTTCTTTCTTTTTGAAAGTGTGTGTGTGAAAACATTGAGAAACATTTTGCATTCATTGGCTGCTGCTGGCGTCCTGCCATTTTGTTTCCTTTGCAGGAATACTCGACAGCGATTGACCTGTGGTCAGTGGGCTGCATCTTTGCTGAATTCCTAACTCAGAAACCTCTGTTTCCAGGGAAATCGGAAATAGATCAGATTAACAAAATCTTTAAGGTAAGTGGCCTCATTAAAACAGGCATGCAACTTGATTTCATACAAAGGTGGGCCCAATGTCTGTACTGTTTGCCTTCTGTTTTCCACTAACCAGTGTAGTTTCCTGCAACGCAGCTTTTCTCAAACCTGCCTTTTTGGTGGGTTTCCAAAAGTTAGATACCAGAACTAAATCCTGACCACGTTCCCTTGACACTAAAGATAAAGCTACTGCCAGCCTGAGGGCCTGATTTCCCCCCCGCCTTCCACTTCACCCCATGAGCTTTTAATTGTACCTTATAAGTGCAGTGCACTTTTTTTTAAGCTCGCCAAAAAAGGTTGACTATTACTGTCCCTGTACTTGCCAGGCCTATGCTGCGTGGGTGTTCTTGCAGTGGTTGGCACAGTTTGGCATCTGCCTCCATGCTGATCCAGACCTTGAGAGAGAGGCCTCCCAAAGTCATTTTGAGATTTGGTGCTCCCAGTCTGCACCCAAATGGGCACCAACTAGGCGGACCGGACGTTAAAGTCAGCCTCATTGTGGACATCGTTCCCACTTAAATTCCCCTCTCTGCCGAAAGCAACAGGACTGTCTCCGAAGTGAAATTTCTGTTCAGGGATTCACCACTGAAAATCTGCTTGCTTCCTAGATTGCAGAACACAAAGGACCAGCATCTGGTCATCACCAGGAGCTCGCGGCTGTCTTACTCATACGGCTGATTCTCAGTCTCCAAAATATGCTTAGAGAGATTCTTATTTCCTTTGGATCTAGATACAAGTTGCTATTTTCAGGGCAGAGTGCTCCCTTGCTTCTCTTCCTAATGCTATCGGTTGCATAGCACCCAACAGAGTGGGTATAGTTACTGTTTAGGGCTCTGGACTGTTTCCCCCCCCGACGACAATACTAGCTGATATACTGTAACATCTACTTGTTCTTTGCAACATTGAAAATGGCATCTAATACCAGAGTGTGTTTTGGGCAGAATATGAAGGGCAGTGTCCTGTGCAATGTCTGCACATAATCCGTAAACAGTCTTAATAACTTCACAGCCAATGGAACCCATGTGGAGTATTTTTTTCTGTGGCAATTGGTTTTTTTTTGTTGTTTTTGCCTCTCGAGATGTCTGACCACTTACCGCTGCCTGCCCCAGGTACCTTGGCTGCATTGAGTACTGACTTTTCTGTCCCCTCCCGCTGCCCCTTTTCTACCTTGTGGATCATCAAACCCTCAAAACTTGATAAAATTACTAATCCCCTAGCCCTAGATTCCAGTTGATAGCTGGACTGGTAAAATGCTTGAAAGTCTTTGGATAATGTAAACGAGATTGCTTTAGGATTTCTGTTATAGTCACACTGCATCTGTATACGTAGAATCATTGAAAGTGAAGGTTACAATTTAAAATGCAACCCACCTTCATTGCATTAAGTTGGACTGATTATTTTCTCCTTGCAGGAGTTAGGCACACCGAGTGAGAAGATCTGGCCTGGTTACAATGAGCTTCCTGCAGTGAAGAAAATGACCTTTACTGAATATCCATTCAACAACTTGCGTAAGAGGTTTGGAGCCCTTTTATCTGATCAAGGCTTTGACCTCATGAACAAGTAAGTGCGGGAGTTACCATGTAGATTAAATAGTCTTTGTGTTGATTTAATTAACTCCAGTTTATAGTAATCGAGACCAGAGGGGATTTATTGGAAACCTTTGCAGGGGAAGATTAAGTGTGGTCAACGAAAAGTTGAATCCTGGGTGCATGGCCATGTTCCCCGTCATTTTATTTTTAGGGGCTGCACGGCCCATTCAAATTACCGCGCATGCGCGGTTTTTGCCATGAGAACGCCATGGAGCTAGCTGCGCGGGACCATCGGATCATTGGTGCACTGGGCTTGTTCATGGTCTTTTCATTCCCCAGCTTCAAATCTCGCCCAGATTGATGGGGTAAATGTGTCTTTTGCCTCCTGGTTGTAAGGGTCCCAAATAAAATGGCTTTGAGCTGTCTGAGCCCAATTAATAACTGGTGCATTTAACAACCCATCATTTGGCACTAGAATGACATTCTTAGGGAGCCGTAAAGATAGTTCGTGCATGTGGCCGAGAAATTCGCACTGGTGCTGTAAGGGATTGTGCCTCTGAGTCTGGACACTAATGTGGAAGAATACAGAGCTTTTACTGTGCATTTGGTCCCTGGAGTAATGCCACTGCCATTTCTCGCAAACACTTAAGTTCCACACGGATATTCCATTGCCCTGGGATGGTTGGCAAAACACTTTCTTTGACAAAAGAACTGTTTCTTCATCTCACTCTTGTAACCAATCTGGGTCACCTAATCACTACTTTATAATTTTATCTGAACTTCTTTCAATCTTTTCTTACACTGTAGTCATGGCCCTTTACACTGGTTTCTCAATAACTGAGTTAGGTGTACTATCTGCTGACTCGAGATGGCAAAAGTGTTCCATTCTCCAGCATTGGCATAAAGCACCAAAACACACCAAGAGCACAAAACGGCAAAAAGGTTTTTTTTAAATTGAGAAAGTAAATTTGGCGCCACTAGTGTTGAAAAGGACAGAACAAGTGATGGTGCAAATTGGGAAGCAGTGATCAGCTGACAACAATCTTGGGCTTTAATAGGCTGAAAATTGCAAGAGGTCCTATGAGTTACATCCTCTGCAGAATTGCTGCATAAGTCCAAAGTTTGAGCAAGTTTTACAGCTCATTTAGATAAACATGGCTGATTGCTGCATTTAAACTTTGCAGCATTTTTATTTAAGACTTTAATTTTTATTTATTTCAAGCAAGTCACTGATGACCAACAGTGCGCTCCACGCTGGCTGCAGAATATGATTGTGCAGCTTTGAAATCAGGGTGTCCATTGTTACTACTTAAAAGATTATTTTTTGATGAGAGCAGATGTCTTACAAAGTTGACTGCCTCAAGTATAGCGTGGCCACAGTTCTACTGCCAGATGTTTAGAATTCTCTTTTTTTTGAAACAGGTTTTTGACTTACTGCCCCGCCAAAAGAATTACAGCTGAAGAAGCATTGAAGCATGAATATTTCAGGGAAACACCCCTCCCTATCGAATCAGCCATGTTCCCAACCTGGCCTGCAAAGAGTGAGCAACAAAGAGTTAAACGTGGAACTAGTCCTCGTCCCCCCGAAGGTGGACTTGGCTATAGTCAACTGGTAAGTTTATTTTTTTTTTATGCATAACTTGCATTTATACAAGGCCTTTAACACAGAAAACCTTGCAAGGTGCTTTACCGAAGAGAAAATGACTGCAGCCAGTAGGAGGAAAGGTGACTGACAGCATAAACAAAAAGATTCTTGACCGTTTTAAAGACAAGAACTAGCAAGGTTTAGGGAGAGAGGTCCGAAGAGTGGGGCGACCAATGGTGCAGCCTGGAGGCCCAAATTGGGGGCCACGTTCCCCAACCTGCCCTGCGAAGTCTGAGCAACAGAGTTAAAGGTGGAACCAGTCCTTGTCCCCCTGAAGGTGGGCTTGACTATCGTGAACCAGTAAGCTTCTGGGTTTTATGCAAATAAGGCTGGAGGAAGGTGGGGCAAGGGACATGGAGGGATTGTAAATTAGGATGAAGATTTTTAATTTGATTTGTTGGACAGTAAGCCTTGGAGGGGGGAATGGGTGAACAGGACTAAGGGTGCAGCAGAGTTCTGGACGAGTTCGAGTGTGTAAGCAGCGTGTTTGTGAAATTAAGTCTGGAGGTAAAATTCTGTAGTGTTTTAAAATGATGATCCAACAAGCCTGCCCCGTTATGGTTGATCTCAAAGTCTTTCCATCATATCCTCAATCTTTTTCTCTAGAAATCCATCCAGTTGCCTCTCAAACCTATTTATACTTCAGCCCTCCATTGTAAGCATGTGGTAATCACTGGTTCCAGTATGCTTTAGGAAAGATTGTTCTTAAGCCAGTATGTGTTTTGTGTGATATTAATTACCTCAAAACACTCCCATGCTGCCACCAACAGTGGCAGATGTGCAACTACCGGTACTTTATCCGAGTGTTACATCACAAAGTGTGGCAGGGCGTAATCTACAATCTAATTGTACTCGCTGTTTTCTCCACAGTTCAAGTGGGTGCAGTCAAAAAATTTCACATGCCTGAAATTGTGCTTTACGAAAATCTTTTTCTTTGTGCAAAATAGCTTCCCAACCTCCTATTTATTCTTAATTTCTAATGTTGTTTATACCACCACAAATGTTGGATACAATAAATTATCTGGCACAGAAAAAATTATCATTACCAGCAGCCATTCCCATTACCAGGGTTGGATTGATTCAGGTGCAAACTCTTTCCTTTTACAGGGAAATGATGAAAAAGAAAAAAGACTTACATTTCTACAGCGCCTTTCACAACCACCAGACGTCTCAAAGCGCTTTACAGCCAATTAAGTACTTTTTTGAAGTGTAGTCACTGTTGTAATGTGGGAAATGCGGCAGCCACAAACAGCAATGTGATAATGACCAGATAATCTGTTTTTGTTATGGTGATTGAGGGATAAATATTGGCCAGGACACCGGGGATAACTCCCCTGCTCTTCTTCGAAATAGTGCCATGGAATCTTTTACGTCCACCTGAGAGAGCAGATGGGGCCTCGGTTTAACGTCTCATCCGAAAGACGGCACCTCCGACAGTGCAGCACTCCCTCAGCACTGCACTGGAGTGTCAGCCTAGATTTATGTGCTCAAGTCCCTGGAGTGGGACTTGAACCCACAACCTTCTGACTCAGAGGTGAGTGTGCTACCAACTGAGCCACAGCTGATGAGTCAGATGCAGTGGTAGTTCATTAATGATCCTATTCTCCAGCTTGATGACTTTTTAATATGTGCAACAGCTGGCCACTTGTCCACTTCATTCATACAATAGGAAAGAAATGGATTCCAAGGTTCAAAGTTCGATCCCTGCCTTGACTGAAATTTAATGTCACTTTTTTTATTCGTTCATGGGATGTGGGCATCGCTGGCAAGGCCAGCATTTATTGCCCATCCCTAATTGCCCTTGAGAAGGTGGTGGTGAGCCGCTGCCTTGAACCGCTGCAGTCCGTGTGGTGAAGGTGCTCCCACAGTGCTGTTAGGGAGGGAGTTCCAGGATTTTGACCCAGCAACGATGAAGGAACGGCGATATATTTCCAAGTCAGGATGCTGTACGACTTGGAGGTGGTGGTGTACCCAAGCGCCTGGTCCTTCTAGGTGGAAGAGGTCGCAGGTTTGGGAGGTGCTGCCGAAGAAGCCTTGGCGAGTTGCTGCAGTGCATCTTGTAAAGACACAAGGTGGGAAAGGAGGAGAAGTGAAACAGGTGCTTTATAAACAGTTTTTTTTTTATTTATTTGCAAACTCTTTCCTTTTACAGGGAGATGATGATTTGAAAGACACTGGCTTCCATCTAACCACTACAAACCAGGGAGCCTCTGCTGCCGGCCCTGGCTTCAGCCTGAAGTTCTAATGCACTGACTTTTTATCTGAAGATACAGGATGAAGGACAATTCAGTAGCTAAAGGATGCCCTTCACGTTTGGTATCTTAAAACTCCGCTTTCTAGCAGATATTGCGCTGTATTTCTGGTACAACGTCGCAGGTCAACAAGCTTCACCTATCAGGTTTTTTTTACGCTTTTAAACTATCCATTTGTAAAATAATTCAATCAATGTGGAAAATAATTGTTAAACTTGACTGGTCAAAGTGGAATATTTTGTGTACGTGTAGAGTTTTGGTAAACTTAAAAAATAAACTCCAATAAAAGTACGTGTTATTTTCTGTGTGTTAGATTAGCTGAACTGAGTTTAGATTTCAGCTAAAGAGTACAGCAGGTTATTTTTTCAATGTATTCATCCCTGCTACACGGGTAGTATAGCAGAGGGTGGTGAATCTTTGGAATTCTCTACCCCAGAGGGCTGTGGAGGCTCAGTTGTTGAGTATATTCAAGACAGATATCGATAGATTTTTGGATATTAAGGGAATCGAGGTCTATGGGGATAGTGCAGGAAAGTGGAGTTGATGTAGAAGATCAGCCCTGATCTTATTGAATGGCGGAGCAGGCTCGATGGGCCGAATGGCCGACTCCTGCTCCTATTTCTTATGTTCTTAACGTCACGTAGTGATTTCTTTTAGGTAGCTTTCCACGCTGAGCTAATTGCCTCTTGTGAAAGATACAGATTAGACGACTGTCACAGTCAGTCTGCGCCTAGGGTCCAGGTGGGCCATCGGAACCAAAGCTTTAGCTGAGCCGATGCATTTTTAATGTAATGTGTACAGTCATACCTTTTCTTGACTATTTTAAAAAATGCATTTCTGGCATATTGCAGGTGGGCATTTGTAATTTGTAAAGATCTAGAAGATAGCAGGAAAGGTTTTAAAAAACTGACTGTAAATGGTTTGTCCATTCATGTGCAGGTAAAGTGGCCTTATTCGTGTGAAATGTCTGTACTTTCCTATGGGCTATTGTCTATTTTACAACATATTTAGTGTAAAACAGAAATCTAGACTACGATCATTTTCCGACTTGTTAACACATTCTAACTATACAACTTGTTTTCAATTGAGTTAAATTGCAAATCAAGCATTCCTGAATAATTCAAAGTGCAAAACCTACCGTTACAAAACTTAACTTGGGAATACAATCATTGGGTTATTTATAAAGATAACATAAGAAGCTCATTACCTATGTATGCAGATTGGACTGACATGTACAGGATAGGGAGAACTATAAGTCAACCAGAGGAAGACCAAAAAATGGATGAAATGAAAAGACGGGACATGAGAAGAATATAGTCAAAAATATAAAGGATAAAAAAATGTTCTTTAAGTATATCAGGCACAAGAGAAGGGTGCAGAGGGACATTGGACTGTTACCAGTGACTGAGGAGGTGGTGTCTACAGAATTACTAAATCATTATTTTGTGGCTGAAAGGGGAATACTTGAGTTGAGAGTATAAGGGAGGCAGCAAACTAGAAATCTTTAATAAGGATTAGGAAGTTGAAGGTAAATGAGGCTCTTGGCAATTTGCCCACTGAGGCAGTTGGCTGAGGAGATTGCAGATCCCGTAACCAATATCTTTCAAAGCTCATTGACTGTTGTAATGTCCCAATGGATTGGGAAATAATTGTTATCCATCCTTAAAAAGGGGGCAAGTGATGAACCATCAAATGACAGACCTGAGCCTTGCCTCAAGTGTGGTAAAAATGGGCGAGACTTGTATGAGGGATAGTACGAGGGACCATCTGCAAGGATCAGGTCTGATTAGTGAATGCCAGGATGGATTCTGAAAGGGCAGGCATGTCCTATCAGTTTACTGGATTTATTTGAGGGGGTTACAGATGTGGGGGAGCAGGGTGAAGCAGTGGATTCATGAAGGCATTTGACACTGTCCCACTTAACCACAACAACTTGTATTTATATGGCGCCTTTAACGTAGTAAAACGTCCCAAGGCGCTTGACAGGAGTGTTATAAGACAAAAAATTTGACACCGAGCCATGTAAGGAGAAATTAGGGCAGTTGGTCAAAGAGGTAGGTTTTAAGGAGCAAAGAGAGGCAGAGAGGTTTAGGAAGGGAATTCCAGAGCTTAGGGCCCAGGCAACAGAAGGCACGGCCGCCAATGGTGGAGCGATTATAATCAGGGATGCTCAAGGGAGCGGAATTAGAGGAGCGCAGATATCTCGGGGGGTTATGGGGCTGGAGGATATTACAAAGATAGGGAGGGGCGAGGCCATGGAGGGATTTGAAAACATGGATTTTGAAATCGAGGCATTGCTTAACCGGGAGCCAATGTAGGCCAGCGAGCACAGGGGCTGATGGGTGAACGGGACTTGGTGCGTGTTAGGACACGGGCAGCCGAGTTTTGGATGACCTGAAGTTTACGTAGGGTAGAATGTGGGAGGCCAGCCAGGAGTGCGTTGGAATAGTCAAGTCTAGAGGTAACAAAGGCATGAATGAGGGTTTCAGCAGCGGATGAGCTGAGGCAAGGGAGGAGACGGGCGATGTTACGGAGGTGGTCTTAGTTATGCTGTGGATATGTGGTCGGAAACTAATTTCAGGGTCAAATATGACACCAAGGTTGCGAACAGTCTGGTTCAGCCTCAGACAGATGTTAGGGAGAGGGATGGAGTCAGTGGCTAGGGAACGTAGTTTGTGGCGGGGACCAAAAACAATGGCTTCGGTCTTCCCAATATTTAATTGGAGAAAATTTCTGCTCATCCAGAACTGACAATTTAGAGACCATGGAGGGGTCGAGAGAAGTGGTGGTGAGGTAGAGCTGGGTGTCGTCAGCGTACATGTGGAACCTGACGCTGTGTTTTCGGATGATGTCGCCAAGGGGCAACATGTAGATGAGAAATAGGAGGAGGCCAAGGATAGATCCTTGGGGGACAGCAGAGGTAACGATGCGGGAGCGGGAAGAAAAGCCGTTGCAGGTGATTCTCTGGCTACGATTAGATAGATAAGAATGGAACCAGGCGAGTGCAGTCCCACCCAGCTCGACGACTGATTCACAAGGTGTGTGTCCATGGGGATAAATGACGAAGTATTAGCCTGGATTGTTGTGTGGCTGAAAGATAAACAGCAAAGGGAGTGGGGAATGTATTGGTGTAGAAAGCAGTTGCCAGTGGAGTTCAATGTAGAGGCAGCTGTTTATAATTTTTGTAAATAGTTATTGAGTACAGAATATTGTTTATGGTGTATAACATTACAGATAACACCAAACTGGGTGCAGTAACCAATGAGAGATAATCCAAAGAGATCCTGGCAAGGCTAGGTTAATGGGCAGATAGAGCTCAACATGGGTAAGTGTAAAGTCATTAGGTAGAGGAAGCAAGGTTGTGGATTAAATATTAAATGGAAACATGCTTGAGGTAACTGCACAAGAGAGATCTGGAGGTTTTGGTGGACAGATTGTTAAAACTGTTTTGTATTCGCAGTCGATGAAGAAAGCAAATAAAATGGGAGGCTTAACTAATGATGTGATTTGTAAATCGAAGGTGGTGATGTTGAAGTTGTATCTGGTCTTGGTGATGCTACATCTGAAGTACTGTCTTCAGTTCCGGTACAGTAAAGCTGTAGAATTATTGGAAGGAATCCACAGGGTGGTCACAAAACTGATTCCTGAAATTAGAGGGCTCAGAATTGAGAGAAAGAAGATGTCTACCCTGGGGCTACATTCTTGGGGGACTTGATTAGAGGTCTTTTTAAGAATTTCACCACCGTCGTCCAGCTTGGTGGGACTGCACTCGCCTGGTTCCATTCTTATCTATCGCCAGAGAATCACCTGCAACGGCTTCTCTTCCCGCTCCCGCATACCTCTGGTGTGCCCCAAGGATCTATCATTGGCCCCCTCCTATTTCTCATCATCTCTTCTGTTGAGCACAGGATTCAAAGACTAGGGTTCACAGTTTAAAGTTAAGGGGGTAAAAATTGGACCTTGTTGCGCACATTTTATGCCGATAAAACGGACGCAATGAGCGCTAATTTCGGGGACCTATGCCTGAAGGACCCTGCTCTACATTAGGTCAGGCATTTTTTTTTTTAGGCGGCCCTGGTGGTCGCCCGAAACAGACTTTGGGTCCCTTACCTATGTAAATGAGGCGCCCTACTCCCCTTCTAGGCCCCTTTGCTAGCACCATCATGTCTGGTTATCACTGGAGAGATTAACACAAAAATAATGAATCTGGTTTGTCATCTACTTTAACTTGTTACAGTAATGTCGTAGTTGGATATAAACTGTTACATCTACTGCACTGATGACCATTTAATTCAAGCCCAATTTTCCAATGGTGTAACCTAGCAATTGCTGAGATACCAATTTGTTATACATTGTTACTTATGAGGTGCTAAGCTTTAAGAAAAAAAATTACTTCGTTTTGTCTGACTTCTGCATTCCTTGCTATGATGGCACTAATCTCCTGCCTTGGACAACGTACTTTTTCTTGGGTCAAGACATATTTAAGTATGAAATTCTGGAATGCATATCCCATGGCTAGGGATAGGTAGGGCTTTGTCTGGCCGAAGACAATCAACGCCTAACTTTCAATCTCTTTCTATGTGAACACTGAACCAAGATCCCAAATACCATCCATCAGTCCAAAGGTAAAGTGCAACCCATTATAAAGAGGTCTATGATTATTTATGTCTGACAAGCTACTGTGGAAACCATATCTCGCTAATGGATGCAAGGAAGACCACTCATCCAGGACCTGAAGCTGTTGACTACTGATCCTGCAGCCCCTATCATTAGGCTTCTGCTGATTGACCTGAACCGTGGCAGAAGGCTTGGATGTCCATGAATTGGTCCTCTGAGTAGAAGTGTTTTGCTCCTGGAATCTTCCCTTTGATGATGTTGTGGGACGGTTGTAATGCTTTGTCAAGTCGATCCAATATGCATGGCTGGCCCATTGGTCATCGCTAAGAAGCATAACCCTGACATGGTAGTTGTCTAAGTAGTACATATTAATCTCAATAAATGGTATGGCATTTTGTGAAGATTTCTTGGTCATAAAGTCCCATTATTCTCTGGTTATATGAACTGCTGCCATTTCTTTTGGTTTGAGGGCCCTGTATCTTACAATAATGGCTTTGTAGCTAATGGATTTTTTGGCATATATTTAAAAAAAACTCTTCTATTTTCTAAAATGTTAGTGACATCATAGTATACGCCGGCTACAAAGATATAGATGGCCCAGTGGGGGAGCAAATCTCTGCTGTTTTTACTTAGCTTTTAATTCAGTGATCGTGTTGCAAGTTCTAAGATGTCCACTAGAAACTGGAGCAGCAAAGAGATTTGGGTGTCACAAATTTAGTTGAATCACAGCTAGTTGGAGACAGTACTCCAGACGTGGCTTCACCAAGGCCAATCAAAAAGGCTAATGGAATGTTGGCTTTTATCTCTAAGGGGCTGGAATACAAAGGGGAGAAAGTTGTGGTGAGCCCTTGATCAGATCCCATCTGGAGTAACTGCGTTCAGTTTTGGGCACTGCATCTCAAAGGATATATTGTCCTTGAAGGGAGTACAGTGCCGATTCACCAGAATTGTACTGGTTAAAGGGTTACATTATGAGGACATGTTTCATAAACTTGGCTTGTTTTCCCTTGAGAATAGAAGATTGAGCAGTGATCTAATCAAAGTGTTAAAATGATAAAAGGATTTGAGAAGGTAGCTAAAGACAATCTATTTCCTCTGGTGGGGGAATCCTTCAAAATAGTTTTATAAAATGTTGTCAACCTTTCCAAAGGCTGTAAGGGAAATGAAGTGGCAGACACAAAACAAATCCTAACCACTCACTGCGTAAAATTTTTTTCCTCATGTCGCCTCTGGTTCTTTTGCCAATCACCTTAAATCTGTGCCCTCTGGTTATCGACCCTTCAGCCATTGGAAACAGTTTCTCTTTATTTACTCTATCTAAACTCTTCAAGATTTTAAATACCTCTATTAAATCTCCTCTTAACCTTCTTTGCTCTAAGGAGAACAACCCCAGCTTCTCCAGTCTATCCACGTAACTGTAATCCCTCATCCCTGGAGCCATTCTAGTAAATCGCTTCCATACCCTCTCCAAAGCCTTCACGTCCTTCCTAAAGTGTGGTGCCCAGAATTGGACACAATACTCCAGCTGGGGCCGAACTAATGTTTTTATTGATTTAGCATAACTTCCTGGCTTTTGTACTCTCTGCCTCTATTTATAAAAATGAGAAGTCGCACAACACCAGGTTATAGTCCAACAGATTTATTTAATTTTACAAGCTTTCGGAGCTGTCGCTCCTTCTTCAGGTAGGGTAGCTGTGAGAGAATCTCCCAGAATTCACAATATAAACACAGAAAAAATGTATTCAAATCTTTCCCTACATCAAAGACACACTAAGAGCACAGCCAAGACAATGAGATGTGTCCCAGGGGGTCCAACGTGTCAAAACACCTGCTGGCTGCATATCCTCTCCATTTGTGTTGGTTCTTGTGTTAGTTTTTTTTTAAAAACCTGGAAAGACCGGCCATGATATCAAGTCACGTTCTGTATCGTGACATGAACCCGATATCGCGATTGAGGCCATCCTCATGAGTGCGGAACTTGGCTATCAGTTTCTGCTCTATGATTTTGCGCTGTCGTGTATCCCGAAGGCCGCCTTGGAGAACGCTTACCCGCAGATACCTGGTGTTGTGCGACTTCTCATTTTTGTCCACCCCAGTCCAACGCCGGCATCTCCACATCATGACCTCTATTTATAAAGCCCAGGATCCCATATACTTTATTAACTGTTTAAAATTTACTGCGGGTTCATCCCAAGCCCACCCACATTTACAGCAGTTCGTGCATAGCCACACTTCAATAGGGCACACATTAAAGCTGCAACTTAAAAACTGAAGTCTGGGGTATACCTTTGCTACTATCTCCCTGTGGAGGTATCCTCACTCTGCCTGCAGATACAGTAACTGGTTAAAGCAGAAGTACAGCCAATGATCGCTCTGACAAACCTCCTTACTATATTTGAAGCACATCATTATCTTCATTTGCTGCCCGCCACAGACCTCTGCACCTCGCTCAATACCTTGCGATTCAGTGAAAGTTAGCATCGCAAGAACTCATTTCCATTCCAACTTATCTTTATTATCCACCTTTTCCTGTTCTGCTGAAATCCTCCACGTACAGTCACGCTCCAGTGACTTGGGAAATACTAAAAAATATTTATCCAATTCCCTTTTGAAAGCTACTCTTGAATCAGTATCCACCACCCCATCAGGCAGTGCAGCAAAAAAAGTTAGAACCAACCAACTGCTATGAATAAATAAAATTTATCCCCCCCAAAAGTATTCCAAATATGCATTAAAACTTAATAAATATTGAAAAAATCTTTAAACACAGTAACTATAAACATTAACCACAAAAAAAATCCTTCACCTTTAAGCTCTGTCACACAGGGAGCTTTGCTTGTGTCCATTCCACGTGGGGTTTGAAGATGATCAGCACAATCCCAGCACAACAATCATGAAATTGCACCAGCTATATTTAAATATTTTTGTATGCATTCTGGGGCGTTAATGAGGCTGTGACATGAAATTTGCTGGAGCTCGACACCAAAAGTACAGGCAGCCAAACAAATCGTAGGCAGAAGGAATTGGGCGCAAAACGTGTCCAATTTTCCGAGCCCCCCAGCATCCATGCACAAAATCTACCCCAATGGTTTCCAGGCAACAACAACTTGTATTTATATCGCGCCTTTAACATAATAAAACATCCCAAGGCGCTTCACAGGAGTGTTAACAAAATTTGACACCGAGCCACAAGATGATTTTAGGGCAGGTGACCAAAAGCATGGTCAAAGAGGGAGGTTTTAAGGAGCGTCTTAAAGGAGGAAAGGGAAGTGGAGAGGCAGAGAGATTTAGGGAGGGAATTCCAGAGCTTAGGACCTAGGCAGCTGAAGGCAAGTCGGCCAATGGTGGAGAGATTAAAATCAGGGAGGTTTAGAAGGCCAGAATAAGCAGAGCGCAGAGGTCCAGGTGGATTATAGGACTGGAGGAGATTACAGAGAAAAGGAAAATAAATCTCGGGTGAGATGTATCTCCAGCCTTGAGCAGAAGGATTTAGCTGATTCGATGCACAAGGGAAATAAAAATGATTTGCGTGGTTCTTGAGCCTAATTTTTAAATACTGTTTTTGTCACAATCTAGTAGTCACAGAATCCCAGAATCCCCACAGTGCAGATAGAGGCCATTTCGGCCCATCGAGCCTGCACCGACACATATCCCACCCTATCCCCGTAACCCCACGTATTTAATCCCACCCTATCCCCGTAACCCCACGTATTTAATCCCCCCTAACACGAAGGGTCAATTTATCATAGCCAAATCAACCTAACCCGCACATCTTTGGATTGTGGGAAGAAACCGGAGCACCCGGAGGAAACCCACGCAGACACGGGGAGAATGTGCAAACTCCACACAGACAGTCACCCGAGGCCGGATTCGAACCCGGGTCCCTGGCGCTGTGAGGCAACAGTGCTAACCACTATGCCACCATGTTGCCCACTGTCTCCCACTGATAATTTGCTTGGTTGTGATGCAGTTGAACAACTTACTAGCTAAGCTCACGGTGGAAGAAAACCATTTGGAAGGATGCAAAAGTTAGGATCCTCAGATGAGGACATAATATAATCAGAACAAAAAACCACAATCAAACAAGAAGCCATTGACCCTAATATGGTAGTGATCACATCTCAATGGCTCAGGGTAACTACATTACATGAAGTCGATTTGGTAGTGAACCATCCAGCTAGTTGCAAATTTGATTCCTGCTCTGTGCTCTGTTAGCCATTCTCAGCTGGAAGGTGGTGAGGAGTATTCCTAGGTTAGGCAGAGAAAAATCAAAGATCAGATTCTTGCCCTTTCCAGTGATGGATAGTGTGCGTTAGGTGGGAAGGTTTAATTCTGATGGCCTTACTGCTAGATCATTTGAGAAGCTCCCCTCACTCTTAAATACTTAAAAAAAATTTACACATCCCTTTTTTGGATAGACATCGATTGGGAGTAACAGCACTCTGGACAAACCAACACACACCTGCTTGAATTCCTGGCCTTTGTGAGGAAAAACTAGACATCAGATACGTTTAAAAATATAGCCTTCAGCTGAACATTTTGTCACATTGGTCAGTCAGAATTTAATGTATCCTTAAAGATAACTGTACAATATATTCAAACCCGTTTATAGCATAAACAGAATTACACATCGACAAACCCGGCTCGGAATACACACTACCATACAGATGCTGGTTCGGTATCTTTTATAAAATGCAGCAAATCATTACATACTTCTAACCCACTCACAATATATTTTAGCAAGTTATTACAGACTTCCTTTAATTAGTTTAAACAGCTTATTCTTTAACCACTACCTGCCAGGAGTATTTTGTGAGGATTTTGCCTTTTTTCTTCACCATGCACATGTAGGTTCCTTCATTGATTGCATTGGCGATGATGCTGAGCTTATTGCCCTTCATGAAGATGTAACCAGGATATGAAAACTCTAATTGTTCGCCATCTTTGTACCACCTGAAAATAAATTGGCGTTCATGAATCTGTACAGGTGTCAATCAGCAGCTTACACAGATAGACACACACGCTCGCCCATCCACTTGTATAAAAACTTATTTCGGATGAGACGTTAAACCGAGGCCCCGTCTTCCCCCTCAGGTGGACGTAAAAGATCCCATGGCACTATTTCGAAGAAGAGCAGGGGAGTTCTGTGCTAGAGTTTCCACTTCTGCGCACTCCAGTCAGCGATCATCCACCCATTCATTTTAACAGATGGAAAATCGAGGGCTGCTGAGTGCAGAAGCAGAAAACACTGGGAATTATGAGCAATGCCCGGGAAGATGCGCTGGTTTATTACAGCATGTGGAAACTGACGCTGTGTTTTCGGATGATGTCGCCAAGGGGCAACATGTAGATGAGAAATAGGAGGGGGCCAAGGATAGATCCTTGGGGGACACCAGAGGTAACGATGCGGGAGTGGGAAGAGAAGCCGTTGCTGGTGATTCTCTGGCTACGATTAGATAGATAAGAATGGAACCAGGCGAGTGTAGTCCCACCCAGCTGGACGACGGTGGAGAGGCGTTGGAGAAGGATGGAGTGGTCAACTGTGTCAAAGGATACAGACAAGTCAAGAAGGACGAGGAGGGATAGTTTACCTTTGTCACAGTCACAAAGGATGTCATTTGTGACTTTGATGAGAGCTGTTTTGGTACTGTGGCTGGGCGGAAACCTGATTGGAGGGATTCAAACATGGAATTGCGGGAAAGATGGGCACGGATTTGGGAGGCGACAACATGTTCAAGGGCTTGGAGAGGAAAGGGAGGTTGGAGATGGTAGTTTGCAAGGATGGAGGGGTCAGGGTTAGTTTTTTGAGCAGAGGGATCTGACGGCAGATTTGAGGGAGAGGGGACAGTACCGGAGAAGAGAGAACCGTTAACAATATCAGCTAACAATGTGATGATGGCAAATGTAGTTATTTAGGATCCACTAATGTATAACTGATAATTACATAGAACATACAGCACAGAAACGGCCCATTCGGCCCAAAAAGCAGACTGTATAGAAATTTTAGCAGCTAAATGGGCATTAATAAAAAGTTTTTTAATTTATTTAAACTTAAGGTAATTAAATAGCTTTGACGTACAAAAACGAAAAGAAAGACTTGCATTTCTATAGCGCCTTTCATGACCACCGGACGCCCCAAAACACTTTATAGCCAATGAAGTACTTTTGAAGTGTAGTCACTGTTGTAATGTGGGAAAGTGGCAGCCAATTTGTGCACAGCAAGCTCCCACAAACAGCAATGTGAAAATGACCAGATAATCTGTTTTTTAGTGATGTTGCTTGAGGGGATAAATATCGGCCAGGACACCAAGCATAACTCCTCTGCTCTTCATCAAAATAGTGCCATGGGATCTTTTACAACCACCTGAGAGAGCAGACGGAGCCTCCGTTTAACGTCTCATCCGAAAGACGGCACCTCCGACAGTGCAGCGCTCCCTCAGCACTGCACTGGAGTGTCAGCCCAGATTTCTGTGCTCAAGTCACTGGAGTGGGACTTGAACCCACAACCTTCAGAGGCGAGGGTGCTGCCCACTGAGCCACAGTTGACACTGACAATATGAATTGCTATAGACTGTAACAATGTTCAACGAGGCACTGAAGTAGGTAGAGAATATCCTTGACGAGAGCACTGAGCGCTGACAACCAACAAACAGCATTGTCAGAGCAGAAAGTGAATTAAATAGCAAGAGTTCGAGCGCTGTCAATATCAGACGTAATAGTTGTAATTGAATCTAAATAAAGTGGGCAGAATGATGGTGATTGTGTGTGAAATTATACGAGGCCGTAATGAACAGCACATCAATGGATGTCCAGACTTCCCCCAGAGCTGCTTTAATTTAACAAATTCAAAATGTCTTGTGGTTCTGGGACGTCAGCAGTGATAAAAATGCTGAAACTGTAAAGGCCGACGGACTTTACAGCTTGCAATTAGCTATTACTCAAAATACGTCCCCGCCCACTGCTTCTCTGCTGTCGGGGGCGATTCACAGAGCTCCGCATGCACCCACCTGCTGCCTTGCCGAAGCTTCACTCTTCACATCAGATTACTTGAACGCGGCGGGACCTGCCCTGCCCTGGGGTCGACGTACAAGCAATTTCAGGCGTCACTGGATAGTGATCAGGAACAGGAGGCCTGGCTCATTTGTCCCTCTGTAGCCCAGGGCCACTTGGGCCAGTCCAGCTGCTTCCCCAGCTGCCATTAGCTTATTAAGTGCAGACCGGGGATTTGTCTTTCAGTTATTTTTTTATCTGCGCTGCAGTTTGCAGAGTGATGGATTGGGTGCATACGAACCAACTGTTTACATAATAAGCCATTGCATGTCTCGCCAGCAAACATTAGATTCTTGAGAAACCTCAAATGTTATTTGTCCTGGCCTGAATCTGAAAATAGTTACACAAGTCGGACCAGTGGAGTGTTCATGATCCCTTTAATTTCTGGGTCTCTGGTTCTGTCCATGCTGCCTGCAATCAGTTCTCAGTCCATCTCATGTCAGTGGTTAAAAAAAAAACTGCAGCCTGTCCAAAACTGTGAAAATCTGTCTCCAAATAAAGATTTGGGATTGCAGAAGAACTGCTGGATCTCGTTAGGGTTCAAATTATAAAATTTTGTTTTACCGTTGAAAGTGTAAGAAAGAATTTGCATTTCTGTAGCGCCTTTCACAACCTTAGGACGTCCCAAAACGCTTAACAGCCAATGATGTACTTTTTGAGGTTTAGTCACTGTTGTAATGTAGGAAACGCAGCAGTCAATTTGCGCACAGCAAGCTCCCACAAACACCAGATAATCAGTTTAGTGATGTTGGTTCAGGGATAAATATTGACCAGGACACCGGGGAGAACTCCCCTGCTCTTCTTCAAAATAGTGCTGTGGGATCTTTTATGTCCACCTGGGAGGGCAGATGCATCCACGACTGAATCTGCCACACACTGCAGGTAGTTTCTCAAGTCCTGCAAAACACCCTGGAGACAGCGAGAGTCCAGGATGTGTCTGCAGCAATAATGCATCAGGAGGAGGTAGTAAGGACATTAATGGCTTGCGGAGTGGCAGCTTCAGGGTCAGTCTGAAAGCCACACACACAGAACCTCCAAGACCTAGTTGGGACTATTCAGCCAACCAGCAGCATCTCTGAGCCTGTGCCCAGCACCAGTGTGGGCGCAGAGGTCACTGTCTCTCCGGAGGGTGGCATTAAGCCTGCTTCCTTAAGGCCACCTCCAGTGCCTACTCACGAGGGAGCTTCAGACAGGAGCCCCGCTCCTTTTACCAGTGCAAGAGAAGGGCTGCCAGAAGCCCTGTGATGCGATGTTATATGTGGACGATGCAAACCTCAGCTCATTCCTGGAGGTCAGATCTCCAACTAAAGACTAGGGGTTAATTCGCCCGCATTTAAACAGGAAAGAAAGAAAGACTTGCATTTCTGTAGCGCCTTTCACGACCACCGGACGTCTCAAAGCGCTTTACAGCCGATGAAATACTTTTGAAGTGTAGTCACTGTTGTAATGTGGGAAATGTGGCAGCCAATTTGCGCACAGCAAGCTCCCACAAACAGCAATCTCTCACAAACAGCAATGTGAAAATGACCAGATAATCTGTTTTTAGTGATGTTGATTGAGGGATAAATATTGACCAGGACATCGGGGATAACTCCCCTGCTCTTCTTCGAAATAGTGCCATGGGATCTTTTACGTCTCATCCGAAAGTACAAGAGCCTCTGCCAATCATCCATGATTAAAGATATAATGGTGCAAACTATTGCAGAGAATTCTGATGAGCAAGGCATCTGGTTTCTGAGGACTTGTTAATGCCTTGACCATGTGTAATTTAATCATCGTCTAAATCAAAGCTCTAGTAAGCTGACTAGTTTCCACATCAATCAATCTGGCCTGGTTCCATAGGCAATACATTTCCAGGGATGTTATTCAGATCCATAAGGAGCATGAATAATTCAGATACTAAGCAGGTATTTAAATTAGACCCAACTGTGAGCAGAAAATCAAATCACACGGGCAGAGATTTAACAAGAATAGAGATCGGTAATATTTTCCCACAGAGTAGTAGTGGGCATGTGTACAACTAATTAATGCCCATGCTGATTAATTCCTTTTAAAAAGTGGTGGATTGGCTGCAGTGGGTTAGACACTGACCATGGTTCAAGTCCACATCAGCCTGTCTGTTGGCTATAAATCCTCTGCAAAATGAAGCTCAATCCAACTCCAAGTGGGCATAGGCCAACAGGAGAAAACTGCACCTAATAACTGGCACTAAATTTGTATTTCAGAGGCTGGGTATTCTGCAGCGAGTGACTCACCTCCCGACTCCCCAAAGCCTTTCCACCATCTACAAGGCACAAGTAAAGAGTGTGATGGAATACTCTCCACTTGCCTGGATGAGTGCAGCTCCAACAACACTCAAGAAGCTCGACACCATCCAGGACAAAGCAGCCCATTTGATTGGCACCCCATCCACCACCTAAAGCATTCACTCCCTCCACCACCGGTGCACCGTGGCTGCAGTGTGTACCATCTACAAGATGCACTGCAGCAACTCGCCAAGGCTTCTTCGACAGCACCTCCCAAACCCGCGACCTCTACCACCTAGAAGGACAAGGGCAGCAGGCGCATGGGAACACCACCACCTCCAAGTTCCCCTCCAAGTCACACACCATCCTGACTTGGAAATATATCGCCGTTCCTTCATTGTTGCTGGGTCAAAATTCTGGAACTCCCTACCTAACAGCACTGTGGGAGTACCTTCACCACATGGACTGCAGCGGTTCAAGGGCAATTAGGGATGGGTAATAAATGCTGGCCTTGCCAGTGACGCCCACATCCTGTGAATGAATAAAAAAAATCTCACAAGGAAAGACTATAAAGATGGCTGCTGGAACAATGTTACATTGGTGTATTTGGAGGTGCTACCCTCAGGTTGGGTGGAAATACATTGTTGGGGCAAAGTAAAGGGAACTTTATACTCTGCATCTAACTAGCCTGGTCATTACTGACGCTGACACTGGCTGCCCAAGATGGAAATAAATCATATACAGTATTAAGTCACTGAAGTAACACATTCAGAAGTATGGACCATTTGAAGAACACATTACTTACTGCACCATCCCCTTCTTATGAGCAATCTTTTGTCCACATCGAACTGTAACATTACGTCCTTTGGGAACTCGCTTAACCTTAGTCCTGGGAGGTACAGTTGTCGGCGCATCGGTGGCAATGGGTGGATCTGCAGAACAACACATCAACATATTCATATTTCAGGCTAGGTGTATTATTGCAAAATGAAAAACACTAGAATAATTACTTCAGAGCGCCAAGTCCCAGTGTTGCCTCAAATCTAGATTGATGGGGGCTGTGATGACTTTTGCAAATCCTTGGCCAAGTCACAAAGTGAAGTCTTGAACAGTAAAAGAGAAACAAACTCTATAGATCTGTCATCCAGGAACAACCGTCTGTTTTCAATAATAGGAGGAGCATGTGTTGCCTGTTTACTGGGCTTATTGCAGCAATACCTCGAGTCCAGCCAGTTTTCTAAGAACGTGGTCATAATCCTGGAACTCCCTCCCTAACAGCACTGTGGGAGCACCTTCACCACACAGATTGCAGCGGTTCAAGGCGGTGGCTCACCACCACCTTCTCGTGGACAATAAATGCCGGCCTCGCCAGCGACGCCCACATCCCAGGAACGAATTTTTTTTAAAGTACTGCACCCTTTTGACTTTAGAATTTAAGTGCCAATTCATAGAGACAGTACAACCGCTGTGGCCCTTTAAATTTCAGAAACTGCTCAATGGGTTGTCTTTTTCCAATAAGGGTGAACATTTAATGGCAAAATAGTCCCAGAATTCTGCCCTGGATTACAAAGTAAGAAAGAGATAAACTGAGATTTTCTATCTTGAGAAAGCGGTGAAAAGGTGCTGAAAGCCATCTGCCTGCACACCTGGAACGGCTGACAGCTGCGATGAAGTCAACAAGATGAATACAATGAATAACGACCTTGACTGGAAAATTGTTTCCATTATTTCTAATTGTTGGACCGACCTCTGTCCCTACAGCAATCAGGTGTTATTGTGGAATTCATGAGTTCACAATGAGAAATGAGTTACAGAGAATATACGGCACAGAAACAGGCCATTCGGCCCAACCAGTCCATGCCGGCAAATTGTGTGCAATAAATGGCTATGATTTTCCTGTGCCCACTGCCATAACCTAGGGTTAAAATCCGAGCATGAAGCTACGTTAATCTACAGTGAACAGGGATGAAAACAGAAAGAGGGAAGAGTTGTTGAGCTAATGGCAAAGGATGCTCTTGTACCACTGCAGAAGTCACAGCTATAAGGACAATGCTTCTTCATTAAAGTATGATGTTCTTCACAGAAACCCTTCTGCGCCCAGGAAGGACATTCATCGAGTCTGTCCAGGCAACCTTAAAAAGAAATAAGTTGGGTCAGTAATTATACCAAAGCATGCCCTTCTTTGTAAAATCACTCCCCCCTGATCTATTGCTCATACTTTGCCCCCTCCTCCCACATCATTCTCTGTAATCTAGCTCTGCCAATGCCAAAGTTGAGGTTGCCAGGATTAACTCGCTTGTTTATTTTCTCTTCCTCTCCATGGGGAAATTCCTGGAGTCTCCTCAGCAACTCCCCTTAGAGCTTTACCCAAAATTGGGAATTCACCAAGTGGCAAATAGCATGTGCCAATACTTGCCACAGCGTATTGGTGTAGCAAACTGTGCCCCAACTAGCAATTTACAAAAACAACACTGAAGAAATAAAATTGAATAAATGGGTAATGTGTTAAATCTATTTTGAACTGTCTGATGGACATCAAAACTGGACAGAGGATAATTTTGATACATAATAAATGAACAGGGGTGATGCTTTTTCTACAGATTGTCTCAAACAGAATCGTTTAGTTGCCAGAAATTAAAAGCGTTCCTTTCTGTAGAAAATAAAATCAGACAATCTTAATACAAATCCCATCTGTAGATCACTTACACAGAATGTACAGCACAGAAACAGGCCATTTGGCCCAACTGGTCCATGCTGGTGTTTATGCTCCACACGAGCCTCCTCCTACCCTATCTCATCTAAACCCATCAGCATAACCTTCTATTCCTTTCTCCCTCACATGTTTATCTAGCTTCCCCTTAAATATATCTATGCTATTCGCTTCAACTACTCTTTCTGGATACCAAGGGAATCAAGGGATATGGAGAAGGTGGAGTTGAGGTCGAAGATCAGCCATGATCTTATTGAATGGCGGAGCAGGCTCGAAGGGTAAAGAAGTTTCTCCTGAATTCCCGATTGGATTTATCAGTGACTATCTTATATTTTTTGCTTGAAATGTTATCAACTTTGAGAGAATCGAAGACGCCCATTAGCACTTTGTTACACAGGCTCAGTAAGATTTTTTACGTCAGGGGCTCCAGCCTCTACTAGGGAGATGTCTGTGCTGTGAGGCCACACCAACCAACAATAAGAACATAAGAAATAGGAGCAGGAGTCGGCCATTTGGCCCTTCGAGCCTGCTCCGCCATTCAAGAAGATCATGGCTGACCTTCTACCTCATCGCCACTTTCCTGCACTATCCCCATATACCTCGATTCCCTTAATATTCAAAAATCTATCGATCTCTGTCTTGAATATACTCAAAGACTGAGCCTCCACAGCCCTCTGGGGTAGAGAATTCCAAAGATTCACTACCTTCTGAGTGAAGAAATTTCTCCTCATCTCAGTCCTAAATGGACGACCCCTTATTCTGAGACTGTGACCCCTGGTTCTAGACTTCCCAGCCAGGGGAAACATCCTCCCTGCATCTACCCTGTCAAGCCCTGTAAGAATTTTGTATGTTTCAATGAGATCACCTCTCATTCTTCTAAACTCTAGAGAATATAGGCCCAGTCTACTCAATCTCTCCTCATAGGTCAATCCCCCCCATCCCAGGAGTCAGTCTGGGGAACCTTCATTGCACTCCCTTCTATGGCAAGTATATCCCTCCTTAGATAAGGAGACCAAAACTGTGCACAATACTTCAGGTGTGGTCTCACCAGGGCCCTATATAATTGCAGTAAAGCCCATGAGGCTGAGAAAGCACTGAAGTGTGTGTGGGGATACGGAGCTGCGGGAAGCTTTCAGTACTCCCACATCACAGGCTTTAACACTTTACTGAACTGTACCGTGGCTGCTTTGAGCTTGCAGCTGTAGTGGGCACCGATTAATCCATAGACCTAGATTCTATCCTCCAAGGATTAATTTCCCTTACTTAAGTCGAAAATGCAGCAGATGGAACCAATCTGATCAGTGGAAGACGCCCCAGCTGCTGAATTCACCTCACATTTTCTCTCAGCTGTTTTTATAAATATCAATGCAGAGTTTGAATTTATTTTTAGCAAAATAAAATAAGGACATTAATGTAAATACCAGCCATTGCCAACAATAAGAACAGAATGTATGTCTGTGGTCTCAAACAACATTGGAAAAGTGACTGTTAAATATTTCCAGCATCACAGTACATTATTAGTAACTTTCAAACTCCCTGGTGTTTAGGTTGTTGTCCAATAACTAAAGACAGTTCTCACGTTCGTTCCTCACTGGCCTTCTACTCTCAGATCTTCCAGCTACACTTGTGATGTTGTTGACCACACCAGTAGATGGGAGGTCTCCTAGCAGCAGGGGGTCTCACCTGAAGAGATTCCGAGGGGGATTGACAGGGTAGATGCTGAGAGACTGTTTCCCCCTGGCTGTAGAGTCAGAACTGGGGGGCATAGTCTCAGAATAAGGGGTCGGCTATTTAGGACTGAGATGAGGAGGAATTTCTTCACTCAGAGGGTTGTGAATCTTTGGAATTATCTACCCCAGAGGGCTGTGGATGTTGAATCGTTGAGTATATTCAAGGCTGAGATCGATAGATTTTTGGGCTCTAGGGGAATCAAGGGATATGGGGATCGGGCGGGAGAGTGAAGTTGAGGTCGATGATCAGCCATGATCTTATTGAATGGGGGAGCAGGCTCGAGAGGCCGTATGGCCGACTCCTGCTTCAAATTCCTATGTTCTTATGTTCAGTGGGAGATGTGAAAGGATGCTTGATGTGATTTACGTGCAGGTTTCTACTTCTTTCCCTCAGTGAAGAGCGTGGCCTCCATTCTTCTTTCTCTGACAGTGCGGCCAAGATGACAAACCCACAATGTGGGAACCAGGACTGTAAATCTGTGTCACACCAGTCCATGGTACAATTCATTGCTCACACCTTTCCTCTTGTAGGTGAGGAAAGTACCACAGCATTAAGCATTAAGTCTTACCATATAGCCTCCAAATCCCCCATATATCGTCCGGAGTGATTTTAGTTTTTCCTGTTAAAGTAGCGTTTTTGTTCATAATTGCATCAGAGTTCAGTGAGTGCATTAGTCCGAGGCTGTGTCCAATCTCATGGGCTGCAATGTGCACGAGGTCAGTGAGCCAGACAACTGCAATAGAGATTACAGTATCACATTAAAAAAACAATTAACGTTTAGTTTGGAATCATGAAAATTTAACAGATAAATTTCACACGCCATACAATATTGTTCTGCTACGGGTAAATAGGAGACTTACTCCCAGACCAATCCCACACTTCAGACGAGTGCCCGAAACTCTGACAGCGATCAAGAGCAGGAACACTGGCTGACATTTCCCCTCGCCCAGCTCAGGGGTGTTGAGGGTAATTTTTTTTTTTTATAAACACCTCCAGCTGAGATCAGCTCACTCCGCACGAACCAAGGATTGATCCTGGGACTATTCTGGTCTGTTGTGGCTCAGTGCTGCGGCAGGCGGTGCATTGAGTCAGCCAAGTTTTCTAGATTTACAATTTAGGCATAACTACCAAAGATTTCATCTGAGCTATTAACAGCTGATTGAGGATTCGCATTCAGTTGAATCCTGTGAATTAAGCAGCCTCGCGGCCAGAGACCAGCAGCTTCTCAAGAATGGCCACTTCTGGAAACTGACAGTGAAACAATGAGCAAGAATTTTTCGATGCAAATTTCATGTTCATTTTTAATTATGGTGGCAGATCTTTCAGCATGTAGCATGTTATTACGTTGAATTTGCTGTACTTTGGTAAAGAAATAACAGAAGCTCTGATATATGAACAAATAGTTACTGTGTATAATTTGACTTAAAAGACAGTTAAAGTTGTAATTGAATCAAATATTTAGTTAAAGAAAGACTTGCATTTCTACAGCGCCTTTCACGACTACTGGACGTCTCAAAGTGCTTTACAGCCAATGAAGTACTTTTTGAAGTGGAGTCAGTGTTGTAATGTGGGAAACGCAGCAGCCAATTTGCGCACAGCAAGGTCCCACAAACAGCAATGTGACAATGACCAGATAATCTGTTTTTGTTATGGTGATTGAGGGATAAATATTGGCCAGGACACCGGGGATAACTCCCCTGCTCTTCTTCAAAATAGTGGCCATGGGATCTTTTACGTCCACCTGAGAGAGCAGACGGGGCCTCAGTTTAACGTCTCATCCGAAAGACGGCACCTCCGACAGTGCAGCACTCCCTCAGTACCGCACTGGAGTGTCAGCCTAGATTTATGTGCTCAAGTCCCTGGAGTGGGACTTGAACCCACAACCTTCTGACTCAGAGGAGAGAGTGCTACCCACTGAGCCACAGCTGACAGAATAAGAGAGTATCAATGGGCAATATTTCAGTATTTTTCATTTTTCTTAACACAATAATTTTACAAACTGTACCTTTCTTCCAGCTGAAGTGTGTTTTACCCAATATCCAATGTTCAAAGTCATCAAAATGGATTTCTCCATGGGATGGAAAGAAAGCATGGGCTAGTTCTCCAGTTATCCCATCAAAACAGGGATGAGAAGGAGTTTGCCAGCAGTCGGTGTGATTTATGGAATAAAATCCTAGGAAAGAAGATGAAAAATAAAATATTAATGGATTCATAGCCTTGTTCTCCCATCAAAAAGGTTTCAAAGGGAACTTATGATCAAATGCATCCATCAAATTCTCTGAGCCATATCCGGTTAATGTCCGGGAGAAATCCAATTTGCAACTTGGGATGAACGTTTAGAGTTGATTGGATTTTAAAATTGGATCTTTCCATTTTCCCTCTCCAGTCTGAGTCTGAATGAACTGAATTGTAATCGGACCAGAAAGTCACTTCTGAACAACTAAACATTGGCATTGCACCTTTAACAATATAAAACATTTTAAAGTACTTCACAGAGGTAAAACCAGACATTGTGCAGTGAAGTTAGAGAAGATGATTGGAGGCATAGTCAAAGAGGTAAGCTTTGAGAAGGTCTTTGAAAGAGTGTGAAGGAATAAGCCATATTCAGAAAAATACACCATTCTATGAAAGAATTCTGGCCTTTGTAACATGACAAACTGGGTTTGAAAATCTAAAAACCTAACAATGGAAAAGCTGTAAACAGCATACAGGCTATTGATATAAGATAAGTTTTTGACACTGAATCAATAACCTTATTGAAACAGGAGGTTGGAAGCTCCTGAAGTCTGCAGCATTGGAAAGAACACAATGGTATACCTTGTTAAGGTGTCTCAAACCAACACTTCGGAAAGAGGCACATAAAAGAAGAAGAAACATATGCCTTCATAAAAATGACATCAAGTAAAAGAAACACCTGCCGTCAAATCGTTTTTATGTTAAACGTAGAACACCTACGGACAGGAGACACGATTCTGTGTTGCAACCAGCTGAGGTGACTTAAGAATTGCATAGATCACCCTGGTTGAGGTTGTTTTAATTTACACATCGTAAAAAGACACAAACAGAAGACTTTGGTAAAAATAACATCAAATAGATGCACCTGCTCCACATCGTTCTTATGATAAGCTTCAAACACCTAAAGGTAGAGACATGATTCTTAATGCTACCAGCTGAACTGACTGTAAGAATAGCAGAAGTCAGCAGAAAAATGACTAGAGATAATTAGCTTGCATCCGCAGAAAACTTCAAAGGAAATACCACTGCAAAAGGGTATAAAAATTGAACTTTCAAATGGGATGATAGTCTTGCTGTAAAGGGGCAAAGTGATTCTCGGCTTCAGAGCTAGCTCCGTAAGTCTTCAACTCTTTGTATCTCGGGGATCAACGGTATTGTATTTGATTTTGGTGGATAAACTAAGAACTGTAAAACTAGTGAAGTTAAGATTTGAGAATAAGGATCTCTGATAATAGAATTGTAAGATTTCTGTTTTTGGAACTGTTAATGTTGCGATTGAATCACCAACTGTAAATTACATCTCGGTTCTTTAATAAATCTATATATTTTTAGAATTGTCTCACGTAATACTTCTGTATCAAACTCGCAAACTCAATCTCTGTACGCTCTTTGGTGAGGAGTTGCAGAATTCTGGGGGAGTTTTCCGGACCCTCATAATATCCGGAACGTTACAGTCTAGCTAAACTTATTAAAAGTGCTATCTGGAGGACAGTAACATCTTCAGGTTGTTCCTTTCCTTTCGGGAGATAGTCTGGACCTTTAGACCCAATTTCTTTAGGATTCGGCTACCTCAAACTTTAGTTGAAAGTGAACGTCTGGGGAATACGCCTGATCCGGGGTAGCCCCAAAGGGGCTAGGACTAGTAATTATCCCTTCAAGAGGAGAGGGACATCGGGTAGAGTGTCTTCAGAAGGGAGTTGAACTGTGGCTAGTTTGATTAGTTTATCAATTATCTCCTCCCTTTCTATCTCAAATGTTTTTATATATTTTTTGGCACCAATAAAACCACTGCCTCCAACTCACCTATTTTAATATCAGCATTGACATCTGTAGGAACTTCGGTGAAATTGAAAGGAGAAACATCGCTCCACATTTGAAAAGCATCTGCGATTCCTTTACCCGTATCCTTTTCATTTAGGGTTTTTGGAAAGGATAGAATTCTGTGAATGGAAGCAACTTCATTCATGGATGGTATTACAAATAAAATGTACACAAAAGGTATTTACTATATACCTTTGGCAAGATGGGCATGAAACTTTATTGGGTAGATTTTGCCGTGACTTCCAATACTGTATTTTGATCAGCCTGGTAGATGACGTGGTTTCAGTTGGGTGAATTGGACACTGACCTCTACCGCTTCCCTTGGAGTTGGAATGTCTCACCATAATATGTGTTCCAGTGGTTCAAAAGCAGCAAAATTTGAACTTATAAGCTTGTGGTTGGAAGTCAAATATTCAATGGTGAAGTTACTGCATTGCCCCGTTTTTTAGTTTTCTACTTTACCATCTCAATGGTCTCTCCACTATTGCCATATACATAAGCTTACATTTGGGTTGGCTTTAGACCTCTATGACTTTGATGCCAACTAACTTAGTTCAACTAACAAGGTATAATTGGAGCTCTTTTTCCCTGTGATAAGACACAGAATTCTCTACCCCAGAGGGCTGTGGCTGCTCAGTCGTTGAGTATATTCAAGACTGAGATCGACAGATTTGGACACGAAGGGAACCAAAGGAATAAAAACAGAAAATGCTGGAAATACTCAGGTGGTCAGGCAGCATCTGTAGAGAGAGAGAGAGAAACAGAGTTAATGTTTCAGGTCGATGACTCTTCGTCAGACGAAAGGTCATCAGCCTGAAACGTTAACTCTGTTTCTCTCTCTCTACAGATGCTGCCTGACCTGCTGAGTATTTCCAGCATTTTCTGTTTTTATTTCAGATTTCCAGCATCCACAATATTTTGCTTTTGTATAAGGGAATCAAGGGATATGGAGATCGGGCGGGAAAGTGGAGTTGAGGTAGAAGATCAGCCATGATCTTATTGAACGGCGGAGCAGGCTCGAGGGGTTGAATGGCCGAGTCCTGCTCCTAATTCTTATGTTCTTATGACACTGCCTTCTACCAGGAACCACTTCTTACAGCTCAGTGGACAAGTGATGAACTAGTCTCAAGCCTGACGAGCAGATTCAGACACCAGCCAGCACAGATACTGGTAACCTTTCATACCATGGATCAAATTGTCAAGATCAAAAACAAGTCCAGGGTAGCCAATTATATTTTCGGAGTAGCATCTTCAAACTAATGGTTCACCCTATTTAAAAATAAATGCTCTGCAGAGAGGGAAGAAAGTTTTAAGATTAAATTTTAAAAGGTTTGTTTTGCATCAGTTGCAGTTATACTGTAGCCCGTGCAAACCTCGAGGGGATAGATTTGCATTGCTGGTAGACTTTGACAAATGAGGTGGCCATCTTCAGTCCACAGTTTTGCTGCGATATTTGCATCAACACAACGTGAAGGGCATGTTGCATTGACACACCGCAGTATAACTGCACCATGTAATTTATCTGAATTGAATTTCCTTGCATTATATTCAGACACAAAACTTTGTAAGGATGTAATCAACTTAATTAGAATCAGCTTCTTTAATGCAACAAAATTAGTTATCTTTAGCTAAACAGAATCAGTAAAAAAAACCATGGAGAATGTATTAATGCTTTGTCTTTGCAAACAGTTAAAGTAATTTGAATTTATATTGTTACACATTCCGAAACAAGATCACATTTACATTAAAAAAAAAGTGGCTAGATAATAAAGACTTTAAAGTGTGTGCGACAGCGAGACACAGACAGGCAGTGTTTTATCTGGCTTCTCAATTAATGAGGGTATCATGAATAATGTATACGTTTCAGAACATGTGATTCGGAGGAGTACTATGTGTCAAAGCGTTAAGATATAAAGGAATAATGAATCAAAGTAGGTCGGTGGAGAATTTATTAAAATCCTCACTTCTACGGTCGCAGCTTTGTATTTTAGTTGCAGCCACAGTTTTCTTTGTTAACCCTGTGTGATCAGTCAGCTGGTAGGTGCACGTTGAAGTCCCAGTTGTAGAGGCAGAGCATTATCCGCCTTAGGGGAACCAAGATATTGTCACGTCTCCCAGTTAGCAACCTCCTGTCTGCGGAGGCACAATATTGCCATTGGCAATCAACAGGGAGACCACAATCTGGTTTCTCTTCCTCTCAGATGCATGAGGCCTTGATGGGAGAGGAAATTACAATAGAACAAAAGAAAAGAAGTTTTAAATAAAATAAAAACTCCAGTAGTGGTCCTTCCACATCCACATCCGGTATTAATGCACTCCGACTTCCTCCTCCCTCGCATAAACTGAGGCAAAATACCTCTTAATGCCCCTTCACCAAGTGGTCCAACCCTTCTTTGACTATAATCTTACTTCTTCTATGTACAGGTTGAGCGTCCAAAATCCGGAGATCCGGAATGTTCCGGACTCCGGGACGATTGGTGGCAGGGTCGTCCGGAATCTGTAAAATGTTCCGGAATCCGGACACCCTGTCAAACCGCAACCTGGGCCCAGGCATTTCCGGACTCAAAACGTGTTTCTGATGTCCGAAGTCCGGAAACGCCCAAGCCCAGGTTGCGATATTTCAGGACTTCGGACATCAGAAACACGTTCCGAAGTCCGGAAAAACACGAAAACCGGCTCAGCCTCGGTCCCGAGGTTACCGGATTCGGGACGCTCAACCTGTATTTGGAAAAGTCCTTGCTGTTCCCCTTTATGTTGACTGTCAGTCTTCTTGAACTTTCATTGTTAGATTTCTTTTTCTGCTTCTCTTTTACAGTTTCATACCCCTTGGACAACTTGCATTGTCCTCTGAACAACCTGGGCTAAACTGGGAAACTCACTCTACTGGGAAACCCTGTGGACATAAAAAAGAAAGACTTGCATTTCCGTAGCGCCTTTCACGGCCACCGGACGTCACAAAGCGCTTTACAGCCAATGAAGTACTTTTTGAAGTGGAGTCACTGTTGTAATGTAGGAAACGTGGCAGCCAATTTGCGCACAGCAAGGTCCCACAAACAGCAATATGATAATGACCAGATCATCTGTTTTTATTGATGTTGATTGAGGGATAAATATTGGCCAGGACACCGGGGATAACTCCTCTGCTCTTCTTCGAAATAGTGCCACGGGATCTTTTACGTCCACCTGAGAGAGCAGACGGGGCCTCGATTTAATGTCTCATCCAAAAGACAGCACCTCTGACAGTGCAGCACTCCCTCAGCACTGCACTGGAGTGTCAGCCTAGATTTTTGTGCTCAAGTCTCTGGAGTGGGACTTGAACCCACAACCTTCTGACTCAGAGGCGAGGGTGCTACCAACTGAGCCATAGCTGGCACATATGCCAATGGAGATAGGGATTTGAAACTGGGTTTCCTGGCTGAGTCTAAGAATTAAACAGTGTGACTAGAAGGCCACTATCAAACGTCTTTGAGTAAGCAATGTTACTGGACAAGTTGACGGCTCTAAAAGTCACTGTGAACTGCTTCACGGGGTGTCAGAATGAGAAAATAGAACAAAAATTATTTGCAGTGCCAACTTTGTCCCACCTAATGATCATGTATTTTTAATCAGCTTTATCACAGAATCATAGAAACTTACAGCACAGAAGGAGGCCATTCGGCCCGTCGTGCCTGTGCCGGCTCTTTGAAAGAGCAGTCGTGCTCAGTCCCACACCCCTGCTTTCTGTCCGTAACCCTGTAAATTCAAGTATCTGTCCAACTCCCTTTTAAAATTATTTATCGAATCAGCTTCCACCACATTTATGTTTTTTTTTACAAATGAGCTCAGAAATTGAAGTGGGAACATCACTGGGTTTTACAACATCCATAGCATTGCATTTAGGACATTGCTGAGGGGGAGTTTTGCCAAACCAAGAGCTTTCTAAACCTCACTTGAAGAAACAGAGTTGCTCAGTGTGGTAAACCACAGCGCTCCAGTTATCAGGAGATATATAGAGCAACTCTGCAAAAAGAATGCAAAGCAATTTGTTACACAAGATACGATTAAATCAGAACTCATTTTCCTGCTTGCATGTTGCATGAAATGAAATGAAATGTTTCTAAAAGGATTAGCTGAGAATTAGCTTCACATCAAAGGGAGTTCTGAATCAGACAACTCAAGAAAGTAATATGCAGACTCCTGAACTAAATAACTAATGGCTGAACTGTATGCACAGTCTGAACTGCAGTTCACTGTCTGTGCAGCATTCGAATCTCCTTGAAAACTAATCCAAAATAGTCTCAATTCTAATTTCCCCCAACTTTCTCCGCTCCTTTCCTGAAGGCATTCATTCACACTGGAACATGGTTCCATGTGGTTTGGTGGGCATCCAGTACCCCACCCAAGTTGGCATTCTTCCTATGTGAGTGTTGGCAAAGCTATTCGATCATCAAGCCACCACAGCCAAGCCCAATCCCATTGAATCCCAAATCCACACTTTTCAGCAAGAACTGCCAGATTGCAATCCTGTCTGGCTGATTTCTTCCTTCTCTAGTCTACTGCAGCCAAGTGTAGTGCCCCTATTACCCCAATTGAACCTGGCACCTTCCTGCTTTCTATGGCCCAGTACCACACCAGACAGTGACTTCAGCCACTAGTTTAGGTCCAAACCTCAATTCTTTAAGATGCATCACAGTAAAATCAGTTGATTTTTATACTTTATCCACTGACAATATAATGAAACAAATAAGTTCAAGCATTAAATATTGGGTGAAATGGTCAGAATCTGATTTTATTGAGACAGGTTGCCCCGTTAATCTCCCTCCCATTCTCCAGCCTGCCCCCTGTCCTTTCACTCTGATATCTGCCTTTGCTGGAGCCAGGATTCAGCACTGCAACTTCTCCTCCTTCCTCTCAGCTTAGAGATGGCAATGGAATGGAATGGCTTTAGGAGGTTAGGCTATTTCTTTCTCTATTATATAGGATTACACAGGATATATGACACAGAAACAGGCCATTCGGCCCAACCAGTCCATGCCAGCGTTAAAACCCGAGCCTCCTCTTGTTTTTCCTCATCTAACTATCAGCATAACCCTCTATTCCCTTCTCCCTCATATGCTTGTCCAGCCTCCCCTTAAATGCATCTATATTATTCGCTTCAACCACTCCCTGTGGTAGCGAGTTCCACATCCTCACCACTCTCTGGGTAAAGAAGTTTCTTCTGAATTCCCTATTGGATTTCTTGGTGACTATCTTATATTGATGGCCTCTAGTTATGCTCTTCCCCACAAGTGGAAACATTCTCTCTGTATCCACTCTATCAAAACCTTTTATAATTTTAAAGACCTCTATTAGGTCACCCCTCAGCCTTCTCTTTTCAAGAGAAAAGAGTCCCAGCCTGTTCATCCTTTCCTAATAAGTATGCCCTCACATTTCTGGTATCATTCTTGTAAATCTTTTTGCACCCTCTCCAGTGCCTCTATATCCTTTTTATAATATGGCGACCAGAACTGCACGCAGTACTCCAAGTGTTGCCGAAGTGGTAAATATAGCTTTAACACAGCCTTCTCACAGGAATAGGCTAACCTTCTAATATAGGGAAGCTTTTGTGGGGAAGGACAGTGCTGAATCCTGACGCCAGCAACAGCTAATGGCAAACAGGTGGATGGGAGTGACAATATAGAGGCTGCTCTGAAAAATGGGAGGCAGATACTTGCAGGAATTCTCAATTCCATTTGAAAGGCTGACAATTACCAATGCCGCCAACAAGCAGCGGAGACCTTTCATCCCATCATTCTGTGTTGACCTCAGGTGCAGGTCCCAGAGGTTAAACAGTGTCCCCAGACTCCAGGAATACTCTTCTAAAGAAAGCAATTTCAGGGAAAAGTTATGCCAATGGCTTGTGGATTAGATGATCTTCATTTAGTACATACTGGGTGAGAATTTATAGTTTTGAGCTGTGCTGCTTGGGATTGCCCATGTATGTGGTGCACTGATAGTGGCGATGGAATAACCTTATTAGTTTCCAGTGGCAGGAAACCATAGCCTAAAAATAATTAAGACTCTCACTAAACACCGAAGAGAAAATATTTCATTTGCTGACACTGTTAATAAGGATCAGATGAAATAATATTAGTTCATTTGGCTCATGAAAATCCACATAAACCACATCCAATGAGTTTGCCACCAGCTGCTAAGTGATGGTCAGACACAAGTACACGTTATACACAGCTTAAGGTAGATCCAGTCAGCCCGAAGCACTTTACAAGAATTAGACACTGGGAAATGTTCTGTTTGAATAAACCTCACCAGTCAAGTCCGATTGAACCTTCTGCATGTTGCTCGTGAGCCGAGATGGTGTGACGTTATTGACAGGACAGTCAGCACGCCCTTACAATGCCCTTAACTTTGGACATCAAGTTGTTGGGACTGAAAGTGACTGCAGCAACTCTTCAGTTCTCCCTCTCCAAGAGTTTTTGCCTCTATTCAAGCATTTACGCATCTTTTTCAATCCATAATTTTAGTGCTAATTTGCTCATTATTTGGCATATACTTGTAATATTTCCTGCTCCTTCCCCTGAAAGCATTACTATGACTTGTAGGGCTATACTGGAGAGGAGGAGGTGGGATCTGTCAATAGTATTTAAGTGGTTTATAGTAATTGGGTGTTAATTGTATCCAGGTTGTGGGAATTAATTGGGGACTCTCTTGCTCTCGTATATTTCGGAGTAGGCTGGGCAAGGGTTGCAAGCTTATCTTGAGGGGTGTACAGTATGTAATGTGTGTCTTTGTAAATAAAGGCTTGTAAGCAACTGAAGACTAGGCTCTAGTCTTCTATCCTTCACCAATTGGCTATCCGACTTTTACAGGATCAACCACCCATTCTTAGGGATTTAGAGATAGAGAGAACAAGAATGAGAGTGAGATTACAATGGTTCAGCATGGCCTGCTAAAACACAGACAAATACATTCCTCAATAAAATCTCTTCTCTGTGCAGAGTTATCTCATCTCAGGCAAGTTGACATTGCAGCACACCATTTCTGGCCGAGAGCGGATAGACTGCTCCTGGTTCCTGCTGCTCGTCAATATTTAAAGTAGAACCCCCTTTCCCAGAAGTCTGTTCATGGGTCTGATCTGGCAATAGTCGTTAAAATGGGTGGCAACTGTGGCCGTTAGAGTAGCACGTCAGAGAGATTTGGCCTTCAACGCAGACTTAAAAACAAACTTTTAATATTGCTGTTCTGACGAAAGGTCATCGACCTGAAACGTTGACTCTGTTTCTCTCTCCACAGATGCTGCCTGGCCTGCTGAGTGTTTCCAGAATTTTCTGGGTTTTTTCACATTGTACATTTGTTTTCTCCTCAGTGTAGTACAGCTGGTTTACTTACTTTCATAGTATCAAGAGGCTGAGTATCCCTGACAGAAATAATGTTGTGCGCATGATTGTGAGAGGATGTGTCCATTATGTAGGAAGAGACATTTAAGAGAATTTTAGCGCCCCGAAAAAGTTAGCCGATTTTCTCAGGTAGCGCCCCGAGAGGGAGGTGGGGCGCTACTGGAAGCACCCCGCATCCCTCTTGGGGCGCTGCGAGCCAATATCACGCGTTACGTGCCGCGGTACTGCAGGCCTTCCTCCCCTTATTAAAGGGGAGGGGCCTGGCGCAGCGCGTCCCGGCGCCCAACTGGGCCACCAGGGATCGGGAGTGCCGGCAAACGAGCCCGGCACTCAAGAGGAGTGCCGGGCTCACGGAGAGCAGCCGGCACCCCGCGGTGGGGCTTCACGGTGGCCGGGGACAGCAACGGGGCCGCCCGCCACCTCCCTGGCTGCAGGTAGCGTCCAGCGGTAAGTCGGGGGGGTGCCACCCAATGTTATAGCCGGGGTGTGAGCGGGGCGCTGCGCACGGCGATGACGCCATCGCCAGCGCCGCTAACGGTTAGCGCCACCGCTAACCTCCCGCTGAATTTCGCGGGAGGCGTTAGCGGCGCTGCATCTAGGCGCTGGTTGATTTGCGCCCCATTAGCGGGAGGCGCAAATCAACTGAACTTTGCCCCCATGGATTATGTGCATATAAGCATATTACTTAAAGTAAACTGTCAGCACTGAACTAGAGGACGCAAGAACAAAACGAACAATTCTCAAGTGAGACCATATTAGAAGGATTTTTTCCACAGAATAATAGATGTTTGGGATAGAGATTCCCTTCAAAAGGAGCTAATCTGAAAATAAAAACCTAGAATTTCCCTCTTGGCTCAGTTGGTAAATCCAGCACTAAACTACTATTTTGCACTAAACCATAAGGTCCCAGGTTTGATTCCCAGTTTGTGCTGTTATCTGATCTCTAGTGTCAGCCGTGGCTCAGTGGGCAGCACCCTCGCCTCTGAGTCAGAAGGTTGTGGGTTCAAGTCCCACTCCAGAGACTTGAGCACAAAAATCTAGGCTGACACTCCCAGTGCAGTGCTGAGGGAGGGCTGCACTGTCAGAGGTGCCGTCTTTCAGATGAGACGTTAAACTGAGGTCCCATCTACCCTCTATGTAAAAGATCCCATGACACTATTTTGAAGAAGAGCAGGGGAGTCCCTGGGGCCAATATTTATCCCTCAACCAATATAACAACAACAGATGATCTGGTTATTATCACATTGCTGTTTGTGGGAGCTTGCTTTGCGCAAATTGGCTGCCGTGCTTCCCACATTACAACAGTGACTCCACTTCAAAAAGTACTTAATTGGCTGTAAAGCGCTTTGAGATGTCCGGTGGTCGTGAAAGTTGCTATATAAATGCAAGTCTTTCTTTCTTGCTAACAACCAATCACAGAGCATCACTTACAGAGACCTATCAGTAAATTGGTCATCTCTCCTCAATCAGGGAATGGTGCAGGTTTTGGGGGAAAAGTTAAAAATTATGGGATTAAAGAGTGTTTTAGAATTGCTACCAGAGAGTGGTGAATTACTAAAAATAATAAAATAAATGAATATAGTTTTAGTTAGAAATACTACAGACCAGGATTAGTATGACTTCTGGATTAAAAATAAGCAATGAGAAGTAATCCAATAGTGTATAATGTTAAATAATCCCGCCACAGAGCAATTGGGAACTTAAGAACATAAGAAATTGGAGCCAGAGTAGGCCATAGGAGCCAGAGTAGGCCATAGGGTCCCTCGAGCCTGCTCCGCCATTCATCTCCACTTTCCCATCCTATCCCCATATCCCTTGATTCCCTTAGTATCCAAAAATCTATCGATCTCTGTCTTAAATATACTCAACGACTGAGCCTCCACAGCTCTCTGGGGTAGAGGATTCTAAAGATTCACCACCCTCTGAGTGAAGAAATTTCTCCTCATCTCAGTCCTAAATGGCCGACCCCTTATCCTGAGACTGTGACCCCTGGTTCTAGACTCCCCAGCCAGGGGAAACATCCTCCCTGCATCTACCCTGTCAAGCCCTGTAAGAATTTTATAAGTTTTTCTTAATTTCTCCTCACGTACGCACATTTGCACACTCACACACGCATTCATATTCACACACTCACATGGACAAAACACACTCATTCACGCAACACACACACATTCATATAATAAGCATCTTAAAACAATTAAGAACATAAGAAGTAAGAGCAGGAGTGGGCCATACGGCCCCTCGAGCCTGCTCCACCATTCAATAAGATCATGGCTGATCATCGACCTCAACTCCACTTTCCCTGCCCAATCTCCATATCCCTTGATTCCCCTAGAGTCCAAAAATCTATCGATCTCAGCCTTGAATATACTCAAAGACTCAGCATTCACAGCCCTCTGGGGCAGAGAATTCCAAAGATTCACAACCTTCTGAGTGAAGAAATTCCTCCTCATCTCAGTCTTAAATGGCCTACCCTTTATCCTGAGACTATGCCCCCTAGTTCTAGACACTCCAGCCAGGGGAAACAGCCTCTCAGCATCTACCCTGTCAATCCCCTTCAGAATCTTGTATGTTTCAATGAGATCACCTCTCATTCTTCTAAACTCCAGAGAGTGTAGGCCTCATCTACTCAATCTCTCATCACAGGACAGCCTCTCATCCCATATTCATTTTATGGCTATCTCTGGATTCAGAACATCACAGGATAAAAGAACCAGCACTTTTATGCTCAATATCCCTTCATGCTTACTTGTATGTTAGGTTGAAGTGATCCCATTTCAGCATCTGTGGAGTTAATGTGTACCTCTTCTTTCTCGTCTGATGCTGGACTGCGGAGTGGACATCAAACACCAGTAAGCTGGAAGATGCAGCATTTTCCTAACAATATACAATTTGATTATTGATCAGAATTCTTATAAAGCTGTCAGTATGGGTTATCATTAAGAAAGAGCAGATTAAGTATTTTGTCAATACCACAAACCCATGTCAGATTGGCATAAAAACTTCAGTACGAGCAGAGAGGGGGACCACGGATCTGACGACCCATTAAACTGTCAAGCAGTATATGGCCCCCTTGAACTACAACTGGTGCAAAGCAAACTTATTAAACTTCATTTTTTAGCACGGGTAAAGAGCAAAATATCCCATTTAACATTAAAACATTAACTGGCATTTGGGTGCAAGTGCAGAGAGTATGAAGATTGCAGAGGCCTGCTTTACCTAAGCAGTGATGTGGAGCCAGCAGTTTAATGTATTCTGCCAGCTCTCAATACTCGAAAGCAGGTGCAGATTACTGGAGTACAACAGGGCCTTATGTTGCCCTGAAGTGCAAGTTGTCGCTCAGTTTACCTAGATTTACTAGAATGGTTCCAGGGATGACTGACTACAGTTAAGTGGATAGACTAGAGAAGCTGGGTTGTTTTCCTTGGAGCAGAGGAGGCTTGAAGGAGATTTGATAGAGGTGTTTAAAATCATGAAGGGTTTAGATAGAGGAAATAAAGAGAAACTGTTTCCAATGGCTGAAGGGTCGATAACCAGAGGGCACAGATTTAAGGTGATTGGCAAAAGAACCAGAGGTGACAGGAGGAAGAACTTTTACGCAACGAGTGGTTAGGATTTGGACTGCGCTGCCGGATACAAATTCAAGAGTAGCCTTCAAAAGGAAATTGGATAAATACTTGCAGGAGAAAAAATTGCAGGGATATGGGGAAAGAGCGGGGGAGTGGGACTAACTGGATCGCTCTTGGAAAGAGATGGCGCAGGCTCGATGGGCCGAATGGCCTCCTTCTGTGCTGTATCATTCTATGATTCTATGACTCAGTTTCAAATTAACACAGAGTACTTTGGGCCACACATCATTCATTAGAAAAACTGCACCCAACAATGAAATATCTAAAAGTTATTGAATTCATTCACACACTTTATAGAACCGAGTTTTCTCCCACATCGACCCTCTTCACTTTCACGCAAACTGCGGCAAGAACTGGATGAAGGAGCAAAAATTAAAACCACTTTCTCAGTTTGGCTAATTTGCAATAATTAGATCAGTACAAATTATTTGAGATTCAGGCAAACTCTCCGCTGACAAACAGACAAAGAGTTGTGGTAATTTGGAAGGGGGAAATGACCTGAAGCTGCACAGAGTTTAGTGGGTCACAAATAACCTTTGAACTCCCAGGATGTGCCTGCTTTCTATATTTTACCACCCATATTTTTTAAGATGTCTTAGTGTTGCTGAGTTCCTTTTTACAGCTGGAATGTTAGCAGGACAATGTGGGCGGTAATGTTATCTGGACGCCTATCAAGTCTCACAGGAAGCGGACTGTGTCTCTCTGGGATTGCATTGGGCTTCCCGACTTTCTCTTCCACCCAGCCACTAAGAGCTCTGTTTGGTAAAGAAAGATTGCAAGTTATTTTTAGCTTCAGTTAAAGTAAAGGACTTGCGTTTATATAGCATCTCAGGACGTCCCAAAGCGATTTACGGCCAATGAAGGACTTTTGGAAGTGTAGTCACTGTTGTAATGTAGGGAAACGCTGCAGTCAATTTACACACAGCAAGCTCCCACAAACAGCAATGTGATAATGACCAGATAATCTGTTTTAGTGATGTTGGCTCTTCATCGAATGGGATTTTTTATGTTCACCTGAAAGGGCAGTCGGGGCCTCAGTTTAACGTCTCATCCGAAAGACGGCACCTCCAACAGTGCAGCACTCCCTCAGCACTGCACTGGATTATGTGCTCAAGTCTCTGGAGTGGGGTTTGAACCCACGACCTTCTGAATTCACAGGTAAGAGTGTGTTAACCACTGAGCCAAGGCCGACACCTGCCAAGAACACAAATAATGTGCACAGTGAGTTAAAAATGATGGTCACAGCTGTATTGTGTCACTGGAGCTATCAGGCCATCATACTTGCTGACAAAAGATTTTAGCAAAATCAAATTCCTGGTTATAACAAACATTTAAAAAAAAATGTTACTTACAAACGCCTCAAAACAAATGAGTGATAATTACAGCTAGGTGACACATCACACTGCTGTGTCAGCATGTGATGTCATAGATTGGGTAGGAATTTGCACCTGTCCTCCCCTACACATGTGGCAAGATGCAGTCATGATCTTGGTCGTGCGAACAGGTGGTGAATGGAATTTTGGAGAGAGGAAAAATCAAAGTCACCCTGGGTCCAGGATGCGCCAATTTGCACGAACGGTAGTGGCAGGAGCTGGGGACCAAGTCATTTCCCTTTCACTCGATTGATCCCTGGGATGAGAGGGTTGTCCTGTGAGGAGAGATTGTGTAGAATGGGCCGATACTCTCTGGAGTTTAGAAGAATGAGGGGTGATCTCATTGAAACATGTAAGATTCTGAGGAGGATTGACAGGGTAGATGCTGAGAGGTTGTTTCCCCTGGCTGGAGAGTCTAGAACTAGGGGGCATAGTCTCAGGATAAGGGGTCGGCCATTTAGGACTGAGATGAGGAGGAATTTCTTCACTCGGAGGTTTGTGAACCTTTGGAATTCTCTACCACAGAGGGCTGTGGATGTTCAGTCGTTGAGTATATTCAAGACAGAGGTCGATAGATTTTTGGGCACTAAGGGAATCAAGGGATATGGGGATAGGGTGGGAAGGTGTTGATGTAGAAGGTCAGGCTCGAGGGGCCGTATGGCCGACTCCTGCTCCTAATTCTTATGTTCTTTCACCAGGAATATACTGCACAGCCCCCGTCCATCAGGCAAGGGCACCGGGGAGTAAAAAATTGATTTGCTGCTAACTATCTGGTGACAGTAAAGAAGTCAAACTATTCAAATCAGACACATTCCCCAAGTCAGATAGCGTCGCATTTCACTATTTCAAATGTTGGAACAACAGATGAAGAGAATGGTAACTATTCATGTGCTACATAGCTGTCTACTATAACAAGAAACAGAATTGCAAAATTAGATTATGAAATTAGAGAATGCAGTTTACAGAGAGACTCTTGTTGGTCCAATGTACATAATTTTAATTTAATTTTAATTTTAAACAAAACACTATTGAAAGCATAAGAAGCAAGTTTTAGGAATTTCAATACTTAAAGGGTTAAGATCAATAAGGTTTGTACTCACTAACTGAAGTCTCCAAGCAGGAAATGCATCTACATCTCGTTCTCCAGCTACAAACATCAAGGTTATTGCAATGCATAGAAAAACGTTAATATTTGTCAAATAATCTTTATCTTCCGACGTTCGAACAAACTCCATCTCGGCCAAAGTGGTAACAGCTCGTTTTCCCACGTTTCCTCCAGTATCTCAGACTCAGTCCACTCTGTTCAGGAGCATGTCAGGGTATCGCTGTCCCGTTTGCAGGTCAGTCACAGCGCGGTTAAGAAAGTGGGTTTTCAATGGCTCTATTTAGTTCAGTAGCACTTGCAAAAACTGCATTTCCGAGTGGCTGCGGCAGCCAAACAGTATCACATTACTTCAAATGTAGATCTCAAAAGTCTCCATCCATCAGTTTGCAACTTAGCAAGCAGCAGCTGGACACGCTGCGACTTCTCTGGATTTGGACTAGTTTCAGCACTGTAATCAATTTCAGATGTGCAGTCATTGGCGAACAGTACGTAACAGGGCAGTGCCAGATGAGCACAGGCTGGAATTAACTCCATACAGGACAATTTATATGCATAAATACACAAGACACTTGCCTTGAAGCTGTGTTTGTCAACAGATTTTGTGCCCCAATGAAATCAATTCAATCAACAGAACTTTTGAGAAAGGCATTTTATTTTGTCCAACAGCACGGCAATTTACTTAAAGTGGCTGCCTGTTGGAGCTCCTTATAGATAAACGCTTAACAAATACACCCCCCTCCCCTCCCCCTGCCCTACAACTTTTAGCAAACACACCAAAGATCAGAAACTTGATAAAATAGCTCCAGACAAACATTCTTAGGAGTATATAAACAGAAAATGCTGGAAATACTCAGCAGGTCAGGCAGCATCTGTGGAGAGAGAAAGCGAGTTAACGTTTCAGGTCAATGGCCTTTCGTCAGGTTACAGACCTGAAACGATAACTCTTTCTCTCTCCACAGATGCTGCCTGACCTGCTGAGTGTTTCCAGTGTTTACTGTTTATATTTCAGATTTTCAGCACCCGCAGTTTTGTCTTTTGCTCTTAGGAGTATGGCCTGTTTAATGTAGAGCGGACACCAATAACAGTTCCTGTAGCAAGAATCCTGGCACACAGATTTCTTCCTCCCAAAAAATATTTCGGTTAAATACTAAATACTGCCAAGGGATGTTGGACTCTGGAGAGAATCCTTTAGACCTGAAATATAGATTATAACCTTTCTTTCATTAAATTGTCTAAAATTTTCCTTGTTCAGATTTTCATTGATTCTATTCTATTTCAGATGTTGCTACTTGTTGCCACACCTGCTTATCTCAGTTGGGAAGTTGTGATGATGGGCGTCATAGAATTCGCTATGGGAACTGTCAATGGCAATCTGTGATTGGAGCCTTCATCCATTGCACCCTATCGATAGATTTTTGGACTCTAGGGGAAACAAGGGATATGGAGATTGGGCGGGAAAGTGGAGTTGAGGTCGAAGATCAGCCATGATCTTATTGAATGGCGGAGCAGGCTCGAGGGGCCGTATGGCCTACTCCTGCTCCTATTTCTTAGGTTCTTACGAGAGATCAGGACAGACTTGAATACTAAGTTCAAGGTAGCTCCTTCTAATGCTTCGTGCATTGGATTCTCATTCGTTTAAACTGAGCCAAATTCTCATTAGTGTCATGCGATGTGATTGGAATATCACTGCTCCATGTTTAATGCTCACTTTTGATGAGAGTCACCATGGTAACCTGTTTGTACTTTGTGTAATTCGGTAATTCAGGTATTTGTTTTTCTATGGCCTTCGATAGCTTCAGTCACACTGCAATTGGGGTGCTTTATATCCTCAAAATTAACAATAAGGGGTCATCAGTGGATTATATCATAAAAAGGGATTTGGCCTCAATAAATAAAACCTTTAAAGAATTCTGTACTAAACTATTCATCTCATGTTTTTATTGTAAAAGTTCATCACAAAGCTAAAACTACCCACCGTGTTACTGAAACATACAATGTAAATGGACTATCTTTGAACTACAAAGAGACATGTTAAGATATTGGGGTCGATTTTCAAGTGATTGCTTCTATAGGACAGGACCGAGCTCACCGCCCGCCCGACGGAAGCAATCAGAGGTTGAACCATTTTCCAAAATCAGGCCTCATAAGCATTCCGTTGAGAAGCTGCTCGCCAATGGGAGGGAAATTAGGCAGATCCACTGTGGATCTCCCAAAACTGGAGGCTTTTTGGGAGATTTTACAGGGAAATGCGTTGGGTGTTATTTTAGGGACTCCACTGGGATCGAGATGAGAATGTCGGAATGTGATTAAACACATTTTGGAGCATCATGTCCCCCAAAACAACGCCCAGAAAGGAAGGTTTCAAAGAATTGACTTCGATCATCCTATATATAATGATAAATGAGAAGACTATTTCAAGAGGTTATAGATTTATAAAGTAGCAATGGCTTGTACAATGCTCAGATATCTGCAGTTCTTTGCAGTAGTAAAGGGGAAAAAGAGTGTGTGCTGAAGGTAAGAAAGTTCTGTCTGAATTAAAAGGATAAAATTAAAACTTTGGATCATTATAATATCCACCAAATGTTTAAAAAAGTGAATGAGACCTTATCTTAGCATTCCATCTCGTGACATGACTTCCTCTAATTAATGTCCATGGGGAAGGAGAAGATGAGGGAGGAAATATTCAGTTAAGAATCTGCCAGACTGTGGAAATTGGTAAAGAAAAACAGAGTAATCAACGTTTAATTCTTCCAAAATCCCAGAAAAAAGCCTCAGATTTAGTTTTAGTTATAGGGATGAGAGGGGGAAGAGAAACCGTGATTGGCTTTATATACATGAAGAAAAATGATTAGAGATTTATCTGATTTAGGATCTGGTGCTGTCTACTGGTCTGGGAAGTTCTTGAGTATTATCTGATTTCTGATATGCACTTCCACAAAGGGGAAGTGGATATTTGAATGGATATTCCCTGTGCAAATATGTTGAGAACATCAAGTGAACCTCAAAGGGAGAATGCTTAATGACCCTAAATCTTATAATTGTGCCTTGTTTGGTGTATTTGAGAATATTTATTGTGCACAGTTCTAATTTATATTTTAACATACAAAAACATCTCATGATGACAAAAGCCATAAACAATAAAGATTACTGATTGAGACTGAGTCCACAGTAAATGGTTGATAGACAGCAAAGCCGTCAGCTGTTGCGGCCGTACTCCATAGAACTCTTTCCCTAAACCCTCCACTTTGCTACTTCTCTCCACCCTTAAAATGCTCCTGAAACCCTACCTTCTCGGCCGTGTTTTCACACTCTCGTTGTCCCACTCAGCAACAGTTTTGCCTCTGTGAAGCGCCTGGGAACATTCACTACATTAAAGACACTGAACGAATTGTTGTTGATAAACAGAAGCAAGGAGGGAGCCATGCTGCCCAAAGATTGAACCACCTACAGATAGCAGCGACGACATTGTTTCACACAGTAAGTGAGAACACATTCGTGATGTTCATTTTATTTTACAATTTAAATTGATGTGCTTTTTTGCATTACAGAATGAAAACCTGTCCTTATTCCAAAAGTTTTGTAAGACAAAGGATAATTCGATCTTTAAAATAACTCAAATGAAGGAGATGGACACCACTGACACTGGCGAGAGAGCGCCTGCTGGAAGACACTTGCAAACTCAACAGGGTGCAGGTCATTCAAAATGTAATTGGCGCTGTACAGACTGGCTGCCGCTAACACTGTAGCACCATTGTATCTTAGCATCATCACATGAGCAGTGTCCAGGCACAGATAGCCAAGCAAGATGGCTATCTCACCAATCCATGGTCTGCGGCCCCTCTCCACACACCTCATGAATGCCATGTCAGACCTCCTTTGAACTCTGATTGTCAGCCCGTCAGGTTCATTTATGCAGCCTCAAGCAGTGCCTGCTAAATTAAATATCCATATTTTACACAGTAAACGTAAACACCCAGCAGTTAAAACACTACTGCACTCTTAAAGGATAATCCTTTGAAAGATACTTGTGGTGTCCTACTGTACAACAACTTGTATTTATATAGCGCCTTTAACGTAGTAAAACGTCCCAAGGCGCTTCACAGGATTATTGTAAAACAACATTTGACACCGAGCCACATAAGGAGAAATTAGGTCCGATGACCAAAAGCTTGGTCAAAGAGGTAGATTTTAAGGAGCGTCTTAAAGGAGGACAGAGAGGTAGAGAGGTTTAGGGAGGGAATTCCAGAGCTTAGAGCCTTGGCAGCTGAAGGCACGGCCAATGGTTGAGCGATTATAATCAGGGATGCTCAAGAGGCCAGAATTAGAGGAGTGCAGATATCTCGGGGGGTTGTGGGGCTGAGGAGGTTACAGAGATAGGGAGTTGTGAGGCCATGGAGGGATTTGAAAACAAGGATGAGAATTTTAAAATTGAGGTATTGCTTAACCGGGAGCCAATGTAGGTCAGCGAGCACAGGGGTAATGGGTGAATGGGACTTGGTATGAGTTTGGACACGGGCAGCAGAGTTTTGGATGACCTCAAGTTTACGTAGGGTAGAACATGGGAGGCCAACCAAGAGTGCATTGGAATAGTCAAGTCTAGAGGTAACAAAGGCATGGATGAGGGTTTCAGCAGCGGATGAGCTGAGGCAGGGGCGGAGACGGGCAATGTTACGGAGGTGGAAATAGGCGGTCTTAGTTATGGCGCGAATATATGATCGGAAGCTCATTTCAGGGTCAGATATGACACCAAGGTTGCGAACAGTCTGGTTCAGCCTCAGACAGATGCTAGGGAGAAGGATGGGGTCGGTGGCTAGGGAACGAAGTTTGTGGTGGGGACCGAAAACAATGGCTTCGGTCTTCCCAATATTTAATTGGAGGAAATTTCCGCTCATCCAGAACTGGATGTTGGACAAGCAGTCTGACAATTTAGAGACAGTGGAGGGGTCGAGAGAAGTGGTGAAGTAGATTTGGGTGTCGACGCGTATACATAGAATATACAGCACAGAAACAGGCCATTTGGCCCAACCAGTCTATGCTTTATGCTCCACTTGAGCCTTCTCCCATTCTTCCTCATCTAACTCTATCAGCATAACCCTCTATTCCCTTCTCCCTCATATGCTTATCTAGATTCCCTTTAAATGCATTGATGCTACTCGCTTCAACCACCCCCTGTGGTAGCGAGTTCCACATTCTCACCACTCTTTGGGTAAAGAAGTTTCTTCTGAATTCCCTATTTGATTTCCTGGTGACTATCTTATATTGATGTCCTCCAGTTATGCTCTTCCCCACAAGTGGAAACACTCTGTGTCTACTCTATCAAAACAGTAACAGTATAAACTCTTTAGATTTGTATGCTGTCCCTCTGCAACCTCGTGCATTAAAGTCTGTTTAAACCAATACATTTTTTCAGAATGTTTTGATTTCCATAACCAGGATCATTTCCTTAAGCAGAAAGATCCTTTGATGGATCATTTTTATTGAGCCACAAGTTTTAAATTTCGTTGTAAACATCAGGGAGTCAGTTCCACAGAAGTAGTAGGCAGCCACAGAACAAGCTGCAGACAAACATCAGGGTGCAGGCGACAGAGAAACATCCTGGAACCAAAGTATAGGTTGCAAAAACCTTCAACGAGCCACACTTCAGCTTTGCAGCAATGCATGCAGGTCGGGAGATGTGGGTTGGCTTTTTGATATACACAGATTTGAAGTGCAATACATACAAGGTAAAAATAATATGTCGTTTTCTCCAAGCACAATACACACATTCCATTTACAAACATGTCCAAGGGTAATGATCTGTGGGTTGCTAGTACGTATTTTTAGCTTGACTAATTCCTTGAAATAGAATCTTACAATTCCTACAACACGAACAATAACATTACAGACTATTGGAACCGATTGGGTTTTTCCTCTGATTTCTTTACCCAGTGATTCTCTTAAATGGACTTCACACGACTTTTTTTTTAACTTCAGCTCAGCACTGGGCTGACAGTTTTATAGCTTTACTTGCTAGAACACCTTGATCTCTTTCATGGTCAGCCTGCTCGCTGACCTACATTGGCTCCCGATTAAGCAACGCCTCGATTTAAAAATTCTCATCCTTGTTTTCAAATCCCTCCATGGTCTCACCCCTCCCTATCTCTGTAATCTCCTCCAACCCCACCCCGCTGAGATCTCTGCACTCCTCCAATTCTGGCCTCTTGAGAATCCCTGATTTTAATTGCTCCACAATTGGTGGCCGTGCCATCTGTTGCCTTGGCCTTAAGCTCTGGAATTCCCTCCCTAAACCTCTCCGCCTTGCTACCTCTCTTAAGACGCTCCTTAAAACCTACCTCTTTGACCAAGCTTTTGGTCATCTGCCCTAATTTCTCCTTATGTGGCTTGGTGTCAAATGTTGTTTTATAATCGCTCCTGTGAAGCGCCTTGGGACGTTTTATTATTTTAAAGGCGCCATATAAATACAAGTTGTTGTTGCTGCTGCTGCTCTATTTAACACATACTCCTTCTTTAGGTTCATTGCTCTCATACACTTAACACTGAATTGCATCTGCAATCGACTGGCCCAGTTATTTAAAATATTGAAAACCGGTTGCATTATTTGCCCTATCAATCTGTATTGGAGCACAATCATTGATAATATTCGAATTGCCATACAAATTATAACACTTTCATGTGTAACAGACGTGGCTCAGTGGGTAGCACTCTCGCCTCTGAGTCAGAAGATTGTGGGTTCAAGTCCCACTCCAGTGACTTGAGCACAAAAATCTAGGCTGGCACTCCAGTGCAGTGCTGAGGGAGCGCTGCACTGCCAGAGGTGCTGTCTTTCAGATGAGACGTTAAACCGAGGCCCCGTCTGCTCTCTCAGGTGGATGTAAAAGATCCTATGGCACTATTTCGGAGAAGAGCAGGGGAGTTATCTCCGGTGTCCTGGCCAATATTTATCCTTCAATCAACGTCACTAAAAAACAGATTATCTGGTCATTATCACATTGCGGTTTGCGAGAGCTTGCTGTGCACAATTTTGGCTGCCGCGTTTCCTACATTACAACAGTAACTGCATTTCAAAAAAGTACTTTTTTTTTTGGCTGTAAAGCATTTTGGGTGGTCGTGAAAAGCGCTATAGAAATGCAAGTCTTTCTTTCTTTCAGGATACACACTACAGTAATCTGCCTTTTTGCGGTTATCCAGGCTCTTAATTATTGGTTTAATTACTGATTATCCATTTAGAAAGGCAATGCTTGCTTGGGATTAAATCACAGCACTGAATGCAAATTAGCAGTAACAATCAGATAATGAAGCAGTCCATGCCCGCATGCAACAAGACCTGGACGACGTTCAGGCTTGGGCTGATAAGTGGCAGGTAACATTCGCACCACACAAGTGCCGGGCAATGACTATCTCCAATAAGCGAGAGTCTAACCACCGCCCCTTGACATTCAACGGTATTACCATCGCCAAATCCCCCACCATCAACATCCTGTGGGTCACCATTGACCAGAAACTTAACTGGACCAGCCACATAACTACTGTGGCAACAAGAGCAGGTCAGAGGCTAGGTATTCTGCGGCGAGCGTCTCACCTCCTGACTCCCCAAAGCCTTTCCACCATCTGCAAGGCACAAGTAAGGAGTGTGATGGAATACTCTCCACTTGCCTGGATGAGTGCAGCTCCAACAACACTCAAGAAGCTCGACACCATCCAGGACAAAGCAGCCCGCTTGATTGGCACCCCATCCACCACCTTAAACATTCACTCCCTCCACCACCGGCGTACCGTGGCTGCAGTGTGTACCATCTACAGGATGCACTGCAGCAACTTGCCAAGGCTTCTTCAGCAGCACCTCCCAAACCCACGACCTCTTCCAACTAGAAGGACAAGGGCAGCAGGTGCATGGAAACACCACCACCTCCAAGTTCCCCTCCAAGTCACACACCATCCTGACTTAGAAGTATATCGCTGATCCTTCATCGTCGCTGGGTCAAAATCCTGGAACTCCCTCCCTAACAGCACTGTGGGAGTACCTTCACCACATGGACTGCAGCGGTTCAAGAAGGCGGCTCACCACCTTCTCAAGGGCAATTAGGGATGGGCAATAAATGCTGGCCTTGCCAGCGATGCCCACATCCCATAAAAACAAATTTTAAAAAATCTGCAAAATTGGTTTACTACCCAAAGAACATACATGAAATAGCACTTATGCCAATAGCAGAAAGTATTTAACAGGGAACAACTTTTTTCTATATTCTGGCGAGATGCTGGGGGAATCTATGGCAGCGGGGAGCGAGATGGGCTCAGCATCCCCCATCATTGCTCCCTTGTACTTCTCATCCTTTCCCAAATCTGGTGCTACATTCCTGCCTTCCCGTTTTGCCAGTCTCCTCAGATTCAGATTTTCGAGAACTGGATTCACCCAGTGAGAATATGTAGATTTCTCCTTTGAGTACCATGCCAGGATAATGAGCATCTTCATCACTAACTTTGCCTGTTGAAACATTCTGTGTAAGCATTGTGGGGCTTTCACCTCCAACATTAATGCCAACCAACCTATTTTGGGATCATTATCAATAACACCCCTTGCCCTGTCTATATCACTGCAGCACAGCAAGATTTTAGGCTAAAGCCAGAATATATAAAAGACACCCTTTTCTGTGCTACAGTACAAATACCTACCCTCTGATTAATAGCACAATTTAGCCGTTTTACGTGGGTTCAAATCTGTGGGAAACCTTCTAAATCAACTGAATTTGTACACTGCTAGATGCTAAACCTGTATTAGACCAAACTAAAAGAAAAATACTGCGGATGCTGGAAATCTGAAATAAAAACCAGAAACTGCTGGAAATGAAAATTGGGCAGATTCTATAACAGACGCACAATCTGCTTGACCAGTTTCCCAGCGGGAGAGGAGTTGATGTAGAAGTTCAGCCATCATCTTATTGAACGGCGGAGCAGGCTCGAGGGGCTGTATAGCTTCCTCCTGCTCCTATTTCTTATGTTCTTACCACCAAAGTGCTGAGATGAGAATTGCACCCCTTCATCTACATCGCCAACATGGTTGATTCCAGTTTTAACCAGTCATGGAACATTATTGGCCTAAGTTCTATACTAAAATAAGGATTTCCCCCCTCCCCCCCAGAATGTGACAAGTCCATCTTAAATGCTATTTTATTGAGGTTTCAAACCGAGGGAGCAGTGTAAAATAAATTTCTAAGTAACATGACAAAGTAACGCAGCCCTCTCCAGCTCCGGCCAGCTCACATCCTTTTCATTATTAATCTGTCCCATGTATTGAAGATTGATTGCCCAATCATATCATTTGAATTTGACAGGCTGAACCCACCCTCATTTTGGTTAAATTCAATTTGGAGATTTCCTCTCCCCAAGGAAGTTCAAGAACATCTGTCTCATCATCAGGGGAATTGTATTAAAGATATAATTCAACCTGGGCTTTATCTTCATCTTGGAAGTGTTTACCCTTATCTGGTAATGAGACAGATGGAACTTTCCACATCGCGAAGTCTTTCATTATACCAGCCAGTAACTTGGATATGTAATGTAACTTCTAATAATCGATAACAGTTTGGAATAATGATTATGCGCAAGTAGGCCATTCCTTTGGGAGATCCTTTAAGATCATAACCCATAACTTCATTGTGCAAACACCTGTAATTTAATTAAAGGGGTTCTGACTTACCCCAGTAAAATCTGTATCCTGAAATCCAGCAATAATTTTGAATTAATGGCATCAGATGTGGGTGGAAAGATTGAGGGTTCTATAGCAGCAATAATATCTAATCTGCGTATAAGCAAATGTTATATTCTTTACGCTTTGGCTTTATGCCTTGGATGCGAGGCTCCAAACTTCTCTCAATTCCAAAGGGTTCCAAGCCTGCTGCAAATAGTGATGGGGTGAATGGACAATCTTGCCGTGTGCTCTTGGCCAACTCAAAGGGGAGATAAGACCATTTGCTGCAACTGAAGCTAGAGGAGCTGCATACAAAATTCTAACCCACCTGAAGAACCCAGAGCTGAAGCTTAATTTTTACAGGGTGCATAACAGGTAGTTCCGCTCTACTTCAATCACCTTCAAGGCACCCAACGAAAGGACCCAAATGGAATAATGTATGAGAGTTTTCTCAGAGTGCTGGTGGAGTAAACATAGAAGCATAGAAATTCATGGCACAGACGGAGGATAATCGGCCCATCGTGTCTGTGCCAGGCGAAAAAGAGCTACCCAGCTTAATCCCACTTTCCAGCTCTTGGTCCATAGCCCTGTAGGTTACGGCACTTCAAGTGCATATCCAAGTACTTTTTAAATGTGATGAGGGTTTCTGTTTCTATCACCCTTTCAGGCAGTGAGTTCCAGACCCCCACCACCCTCTGGGTGAAAAAAGTTCCCATAACTCCCCTCTAATCCTTCTACCAATTACTTTAAATCTATGTCCCTGGTTATTGACCTCTCTGCTAAGGGAAATGGCCTCTCTTAAATCCTGCCTGATCATCAGAAGCACCGATTTCATATGTCATGTGGGTACCCTCACCAGTCGGAACATAGGAACAGGAGGCCATTCAGCCCCTCAAGCCTGTTCTGCCATTCAATTAGATCATGGCTGATCTATATCTTAGCTCCATTTACCCGCCTTGGTTCCATATCCTTGACTCTGCAGTCAACATTTAGCATTTAACTGTGTGATGGGTCTGTAGCTACTGAAGTGGGTGGGATCTTCCTCTTTCTTTGACAATACTGAATAAGAGAACTGCTTAGAGCAGTAGAGAGTTTGGCATCCTGGAGGATCTGTTCAAAGGTTTTCATTAATACTGGCCCCAACTTGAGCAGGAATATTTTGTAGAATTTCACCATATACACATGCAAGCCTGGTGACTAGGCCCTGCATGTCCCCTGTTGCCTTTTCCACTGCAGCTAGCTCTATGGGAGCATTCTAATTGATCAGTTAGCTCTGGAATCTTCAGACCTGCATTCAAAGCAGTCATTCTCCTGGTGCGTGAGATTCTGGCTGGTTTGTAGAATTCATGAAATTCCTAGTTAATTTTAATGGGGTCTGTCTGCAGCTCCTCCATCTACCTCTTAATAGTTGAGATTGCTGCAGTTGCTTCTGCCCATTTCAGCTGTCTAACCAACAATCTTCTCGCTTTATCTCCCTGCTCAAAGAATTTTGTTTGTTCTGTTCATGAGTTTGGGATTAATTTGATACAAAGAAGGGGTGATTTATGTTTTGGAAAGAGGCTGGTTCATTGTGTACCTCAGATGAGATAAATGTTTTGAATGGCTGTGGAGGCTCAGTCGTGAGTATATTCAAGACAGAGATCGATAGATTTTTGAATATTAAAGGAATCAAGGGATATGGGGATCGTGCAGGAAAGTGGAGATGAGGTAGAAGATCAGCCATGATCTTACTGAATGGTGGAGCAGGCTCGAAGGGCCAAATGGCCTGCTCCTGCTCCTATTTCTTATGTTCTTATGAATAAAAAATGTGGGAAGGTGATGGCAGAGAGGGCTGTTAGATCACTATAGTATCCATTTGAATGTAACATAGGTTATGGCTGGGGATAAAGAGTGGGGGGGGGGGGAGGGGGGTTGTGGGGAAGAACATATCAGAGATGGGGAACTATATCCAAATTGATTGGGTGGAATTTTGTGTGCTATTTTCAAATTCCCTTATTATTTAAATGTATCTGTGTGAAAATATTTCTTACACCAGTTTTTTTTCTAGTAATAATCCTGAATCCATTGCCTCTTGGAAACATCTTTCACTATTTACCCTCTCAGAATTTTTCACAATTTTGAAAACCTGTATTAGATTCCTTTAACCTTTTGTGTTCCAGTGAATAAAGCCCCAATTTCAATTCCGACACGGACTCTCCACTGCTGTCCCCGTCTCCACCATCTGCTCTTGCTCACTTGTGAAGTGTGAGTTACCCAACTATCTGTCCCGCTGAAGTGTGAGTATCTGAGCTGGTGCATGGTCTGAATGAGTCCTGTGAGAAGGACACAGCTCCTCGAAGGACTCGTCGCTCGCCACGTCCACTGACTCCTGCTGCATGCGTGAAGGCCCTGTGGGAGATAAAAGACATGAATTAGTCATGGCAAGGTAAGAATGTTGCAAGTTATTATAAAGATGATCATATTTCACTCGCTGTTGAAACCAAGTCAACATGACTGAGTGCCGTATGACATGTGGGTGGCTTTTATTTAATTGTGCCCAGGTAGCTGGGAGCTCCCAGTCTCCGACAGCCAGGGACTCCATAACCCCACTTATTTCCAGCACCTTCTCCTCCGCAGTTGTGAGTTGCGTGATTTGCGGAGGGCGCCTTCCCCTCCGGCTCTGTCCCTCTCTCTGGTGTTCTGTGCCCTCTTCTCCTGCAAGGAGGGAAAGAACAGACCTATGAGTGAGTGTGATGGCACGTGTTCATCCGATGGATGGAGTGCATCTGGTGAGGGTGACTATGAGGGAGAGGCATGACATTGCATAAGGATGAGGGTGAGTGGAAGTGGTGGATGGGTAGATGGGGATATGAGGATGTGCATAGAAAGAGAAGGATGGGTGCAAGATAAGTGGGTGTGAGGAGTGATGTGATGGAGTAGACTTGAGATGGCAGAGGGGGTGGAGTGATGCGCACAGCAGGATGTAGGTGAATGTGCCACTGTACTCACCCTTCCTGACCTGCTCATTAAACCGCTTTCCGCACTGAATCCAGGCACCACGCTCCTGCTGCTGATGATCTCTGCTACCTCCAGCCATGCCTTCTTGGTCTCCGCTGCAGGCTTCTTCCTCCCGTTGCTAGGGAAGAGTATCTCTCTCCTGCTCCTCGCAGTCCCCAGCAGCACATCCAGGGAGGCGTCAGTGAAACTGGACGCAGTCTTTGCCTGTCTGGACTCCATTCTGACACTTCCAGTTCTGACAGCCCATTCCAACCCCTTCAACTTGCATCTTTGGATTGTCCCTTTTAATACTGGAGTTGAGATCGCGTAATGCAGGTCCACATCACGCCCGCTGCCGCTGATTGGACAGGAAACCCACAAGTAAAATGATAATGAGGTGGCGGAGTTAAAAAGCCACTGACAGACGTGCTGAACTTACTTCCGGGTTTCCCGCGCGCTATTGGATTCACCCCGCCCCGCACCCCACTCCCAGCGCGTCCCAAACTTGAAATCGGGGCCAATATGTCACAGGAGTAGTTCAGGAGTGACTGTTGCAGAAGGGAAAGAAAGCAGTAAGAGGCGGCGTGAAGATGGAGAGGGAGGTGACATGCTGGATGTGGGAAAGCAGGAAGGACAGCAATGGAGGGTGGTCCAATATGTCCTTCTTAGAAGAGGTGTCCTGAAAATTTCCCCTTGGGCTAAGGCAGCTTATGATCATTACCCACAGCATGTGCACCAGAACAAATGTAAGAGAGTTACTAAAAAGAGAAATTTGTGAATTGACGACCGTGTAATCAGCCGACTGTATTTTAAGAAAGAAAATAACACTTTTATAAAACCAGAAACATATGAGAGAAATAGCCACACACAACCCTCAGTGGCATTTCCACCCAAGGAACTTTGTCATACACTCTACCATTTTGCTGATGAGAATGAAGGTTATTTGAGTCCAACTCTGGTAAAATGGAAACCCACGAGAGACAGAAAAATCCCACAGTTCAGGTAGAAAACAAGTAAAATTTCATTGATGCAACCAACTGCATTGGGCCCAATTCCATTTCAACCCAAAATATTTAAACTTAAAATCAGCTCCGTAGTAAGTTGATAATAAATTCCTTTCCTTCCAATAACTTGTCAAAAAAATCTGTAAATTCTTTATCAAGTCTTAATGGTTTTGGGCATAATACTGTGAATTTCTTACAAATTACCCATCGAATCTTCAGGCCCCATGGCACCAGCCAGGAACACAGGCACTGCACCCCTCAGACGTGCTTGGCTTTACAGTGGGTGGGCTTGCACTGGGGGAAATTCTGCCGCATCTGACCCTGGACCGGCACAGTGCACTTGTGATGCTCGGCTTCTTTCAGGCAACAACAACTTGTATTTATATAGCGCCTTTAATGTAGTAATACGTCCTAAGGCGCTTCACAGGATTATAAGACAAAAAATTTGACACCGAACCACATAAGGAGAAATTAGGGCAGGTGACCAAAAGCTTGGTCAAAGAGGTAGGTTTTAAGGAGCGTCTTAAAGGAGCGAGAGGTGGAGAGATTTAGGGGAAAAAAAGACTTGCATTTATATAGCGCCTTTCACGACCACCGGACGTCTCAAAGCGCTTTACAGTCAATGAAGTACTTTTCAGAAGTGGAGTCACTGTTGTAATGTGGGAAATGTAGGGAGGGAATTCCAGAGCTTAGGGCCCAGGCAACAGAAGGCACAGCTGCCAATGGTGGAGCGATTATAATCAGGGATGCTCAAGAGGGCAGAATTAGAGGAGCGCAGATATGTCGGGGTAGGGGGGTTGTGGGGCTGGAGGAGATTACAGAGATAGGGAGGGGCGAGGCCATGGAGGGGTTTGAAAACAAGGATGAGAATTTTGAAATCGAGGCGTTGCTTAACCGAGAGCCAATGAAGGTCAGCGAGCACAGGGGTGATGGGGGAACGGGACTTGGTGCGAGAGATGGGGGATCGGGAATCGGCACAGAGAGGCAGAACAGGAAAATTGAATTTATCGGCCTAGAAATTCATCTCGGATGGTGGTGCAAAATGGGTGTTATCGGATCGGCCGCACGTTATAGGCAGCGTCTGATATTCGGTTCTATTGCAGTCAATGAATTCACAGAATCACAGAACAGAATCCCCACAGTGCAGATAGAGGCCATTTCGGCCCATCGAGCCCACACCGACACATATCCCACCCTATCCCCGTAACCCCACGTATTTAATCCCCCTAACACTAAGGGTCAATTTATCATAGCCAAATCAACCTAACCCGCACATCTTTGGACTGTGGGAGGAAACCGGAGCACCCGGAGGAAACCCACGCAGACACGGGGAGAATGTGCAAACTCCACACAGACAGTCACCCGAGGCCGGATTTGAACCCGGGTCCCTGCCGCTGTGAGGCAACAGTGCTAACCACTATGCCACCGTGTTGCCCCTTGGAGAAGGGAATCACAGCCAAGCGTGTCCACATGATATCCGACCACGTGACATCTGCAGTCAATGGAACTGGATATCAGGTGCTGCGTATAACGGGCAGCCGATCTGATACCGCCCGATTTGCGCCAGAGACGAATTTCTAGGCCAGAATGTCTTAGCTGTCATCAGAATCAAAGTTAGTTGACAACCTTTGGGATAGCTGTGATGGTAAATATTCGATGCCTAAATAGCAGTTCTCTATTCACATGCAGTTACGATCCAATAACACTTCTTTGTTCTTAAAAACACTGTTCTTGAGAGAATTTCACTGTTATTTTACTGTGCAGCACCCACCAGGAGCACACTGACTTTGCACATTGACACAATTTACATCCAAATTTACACCTGGAAAAAGAGAAGTTCAGGAAGATTGAGTTTGAAAATTTTCTTTCTTCATCCAATATATTAAATAAATAAATAAATACATGCTCCTTATTTTAATGTAACCCGAGTCATCACTCACAACTGTAAATCAAAATAATTTATTCACAGCATAGAACTTCAACATGAGGATACAGTAACCCAGCAGGCAACAGTAAGGCCATGAGAACAGAACTTCGAATGCAGATGTCAAGCTAAAAATACTGTCAGGAAGTCCTGCAGTCTCACATTTTCCATTCTCCTATTTGCTGTGACATTTTTTGCTAATCTTTCTGCTAAATTCTTCCAGGCATAAGTACTCTCTCATTTTTAATGTATGAAGAGGAGCAGACACAATGTATTAAGACCAGGATGTCAGTCTGTTGCTGAACATTGAGGCCCACAATAATTGTTAATAGTAATTTCTTCCACTGTCCCGTGATGGAAGGATCTGTTGAACGTTGCCTCCATAAATAACAGATCTGAGCTCTTCTGACCAATACAGGCTGCACGAGAAATCGCTGCTCTCCAATAATCTTCGTAGTATTCTTCACAATACTTCCAACATTTTTCAAATCGGTTGATCGATGTCGCTGGTTTATGATGAAGTTGTTTCTCCCTAAAAAGTCAAATCCTGGGATGTTTTGGCCAGTCCATCTTCACAAATGGAATAACCATAAAGTTCAGCAATGGCTGGAATCCTCCTCCCCTCCCATCTTTAATAAACAAATTCTGCCTCTGGTTTAAATCTGCCATGAATTCCTACCGTCTACAAAAATGAACAAAGATCCTCCCACTTTGATACAAGACTCAAATATCAATTCATGGTGAGTCTGCACCTTCTGTCATTTCAAGAAAGATTTTAAGAAATAGGAGGAATGTGCACAAGAAAGCCAGGCGTTTAGGAACCGCGAGTTTATTTAAACTGCGACTCCTGACCATACCCTTTCCACAGTGATACAACCTGTTTGGCACATGTAACCTGTTTTACTAGATCAGTAAAATTCAACTTAATAAAGGCTGCAGAACTAAGCAACATTTCAATAAAATGACATACTAACAATTTCACCAGGTTTCAGAAGAAAGCTACCACACACCAACACAAACCATGCCACACACTCTGTACACTAACCAAATTATACCCAGTCTGCTTTGACTTTCCAAGTTGCATTTTCAAACGGGTTACCTTGACCTGATAAAGGCTGTTTAAGAGACACTGAATTAGGGACCTTTTTGGTTCACACTGGTGGAACAAATAAGTCAGTCAACAGTAAACTCACAAAATGCGACAACCTTCTCCAAACGTCGCCATGGTCTTCTTCAAACCCCAGGTTCCACTGTTGCAATCACTTTCCTGATTAAAGTAACACCAGCCGGTCACATTAATATTTATTTATGCTCTTTTGATTCAAATTAACAGGTAATTTCGTCCTGAGATAGCAGGACATAGACATAATATTAAAAGGCAGGATCTCTTGTCAATGCATTTTTCTTTCAATTTCATTTATTTAATGAGAATGCTATGACTGATACTATGTATATCTTTTTGTTTTTTTTATCTTTCAGACCAATTTGTAAAAAAACTATGAACTTAAGAAATAGCAAAATACTGCGGATGCTGGAAATCTGAAATAACAACAGAAAATGCTGGAAACACTTAGCAGGCCAGGCAGCATCCGTGGAGAGAGAAACATCTTGATCATGCCCAATGAAGTGATTGCATTTTCTAAGTTTCCTCTCAAGTTCAAAGTTGCTTATTCTTTGTGACACAATCTTCCCAGAGAAAAATGGAGAACATTCGGTCCTGGTATCACATCAAGATCTTGCTCAGCCTTAAAACTTTAGATCTAACCACAGGCCCACAAATCCAACGTCTAATTTGCATTCTAATTCGACACCAAATGAAAGACAAAAATGTCCACAGTGAACAGTTTGCCAACATAATAAAAGGTTAGCGTAGTATTAAAGTTACGCCACTAGTTATCACTAGCACGTCTAGTAAAAACATATTTACAAAAGAACGCAGTAGTTATCCAGATGCAGAACCTCATTAGTGCACTGACCTTATCTCCGTTTTACCCCCCTGAATACAATAGTCTATGTGAAAATTAGACCTGGGAATTTGAATGGGCTCCTCGTTTCAGAGTGCTTGATATAACTGTGCCTTTCTAATTCTTACTTTTGTTGATTTTTATTTTTATGGAATATTTAAATATAAAAACATCTTCCAATAGAAAGTCTGGGTGTGAATAAGATTACTATTTCACAGGTCAAAACCAGCAATGATTCCCATTATTTTCTGTGGAACTTTTAACTTATTTTCATTTCCAATTTCCTCTGCAGTGTCAAGTTGATGTAGATCCAATCAAATCACCTAATTCTGGTTTCAGGCAAATAAACTAACTACATTTATAAACAGTGAGCAACACTTGCAGCATAAAGCCCAATATTTAAATACTGAATTAATCTGTTTGACACTCTAGCGGTTACCCTCCCTTCTCATCAGCCACACTTCTTTCTGCCATTTTACCACATTTCCAGGGCAACATTCAATGTAAAATTTTAACTGTCTAACTCAAACTAAAATGACAGAACAGCAGAAGAAAAGATCAAAGAGGATATGCTTAAAATAAAGTTTTCAAATAATTAATGATTTTGTTATCTGAAATAATTACTTCTCTGATGCTGCTAGATAGAGATGCAAATAAAAAGGGCTAGCACTGGCTGGTAGGCATTGTATCTGGAAGGTTGTTGAAGTGCATTTTATATTCCTAGAACTTTTAAATATATACAACTGACCATAAACCACAGTTGTTAGATTATGGATTATATTACACTGTAGTTTTTATATAAATACATACACAGTAAGGTTTTTTTTTTACTGCAGCTTTGTGCATTTCTCAAGCATTTGCAACTATTAACAGGGCCAACATTCAACGGATTAATAAACTTGCTTCATGTTATGTACAACTTTGCTGTTTTTGTTGTTAACATATTATCCACTGAATCTACACGCAGTGGACATTCGAGTTATCAAAAATGCAATTCTAGTCTCTTGCTGAATAACAGCATGTACAAACCTCAATCACATGGATTCTAACTGCACTGATGACAAGGTGCCAAAGGCTAAAATGGAAGATGATTACAGACACAAACACAGTGTACCACAGAAAAGGTACAGTACAGAGAGAATGTCCCGACAGAACAGAATTATAGAAAAAAAGGCTTGCCATGCATCAGACAAAAATCTGGATCCGTTCCCGAATGTTCTGACGACAAATAGGGCATGCTTTCAGGGCAACACTGCACTCTAGACAGGAACCGTGGCCACACTGGAACACCAGTTTAATCTGGTTGTCAATGCAGATAGGGCATGTTATCCTTTCCTCCATCTGCCTGTATCGAGACTGGAGCTGTTCCAGCAGCTTTCTCTGGTCTGGAGGTTCAGCAGTGGCGCTGCTTTCCACTTCTGTGTTATCTGCCGCATGAAAACATTCTGTCAGTCTGTTGCCAATATGCGTACCAGCAGCCCGAGTGTTCGACGTTAAGATTTGCACAACTCAAATAAATTGAATATAGGGAATTTTGGATTGTCCAAATGACTTGGGAGACAGAACCAGTAATTCAGAGTTTAATACAGGTAACAGTGCAAGTTACGTATTCCTAAAGCTTCGTCACAGTACAGTAGTTTTATCCTATGCGTGTAGGGCCATCTGAATGGGTCTGCACACTTACAAGTATTTGCAGTCTATATATACTGATAACCAGATCGAATAATTGACTGGTAACAGAAGTGACTATTTAGGCCTGAACACACTGGATTTAAGTTATATTTAATTAACATTTTTTTTTGAATTAGCCATAACAAATAAATTGTATATTCTTTAAATAGCTCCTAAATGTAAACAAACTCTGATTTACAACAGTCTCTGTAGAATCAGAAAAGTACTGCAATGTAAAAAAAGGCATTTTAATACTTTTAAACATTTCTAAACATCAGTATAATTAGGGCAAAAGAAAACACAATTCACCTTATAATATATAAATATAAGTTGTTGTTATAATGGAACTGCAGTATTATAAACCTCTCATTATAATTATTTGTTCCAGGCTCTAATAATAGGTTGTGATCTTCTTGAGTCACTTGGGACAATACCAGGTCTCATAGTGTCAGCTTGGCTCAGCTGATAGATAGCACGCTTGCCTCTGAATCAGAAGGTTATGGGTTCAAATCCCACTCCTCAGCTTGAGCATATGAAACTAGACTGACACTCCAGTGCAGAACTGAGGGGGTGCTACTTTGTTAGGAGTGCCACCTGCCTTTTCTGCAGTACAGAGGTATGTGAAAGACATCATGGCACTATTCAAAGAGGAGCAGAGAATTCTCCCAGTGTCCTGACTAACATTCTTTCTTCCAACCAATACCACTAAAAGCAGATTAACTGGTCATTCATCACACTGCTGTCTACGGAACAACACTTCAAAGCAATTCAATGGCCCGGATTTTGCGTTAAGAAAAACGGTGAGGCTATCAGTGCTTACCATTATTATAGAGTAAATCGGACAGCAACTTCCGGTGTCCGCACATGCGCAGTTAAATGCGGAAATCAGGAAGTTCTGATTTGCCCTGCTCCTCCACAAGCTTCACTAACAGTACCTCGCCGATAGACTCGGCATTCAAACACATGAAGGGCGTGATATTGAGGTACTTACCCACTAGATACGCCGGAAAAAGTTAGGGCTTGTCCATTCAATTGTAAGTGAATTTTTAACGGCGTGCTAAGTCTTAATTACTACCAAGCAACCTCTCTGGCACAGAAAATTTACTTTTACAAGTGTAGAGTTTCATTCCTTCAGATTTTAATTATTGTTGGAGATTTAAAAAAAATTAAAATTAAACTTTTTCTTCCATCTCTTTTATCGCTCTCTCTCTCTCTCTCTCAACCCATCTTTCTTTCGCTTTCTGTACATGATTTTACATTGATTTAGATATTCTAACTTACACTTCCTGGTTCAGACTCTGCATGCCTCAGTAAAGATTCTTCAACCTGATTGGTTGAGGAGACACACTGTTGCTTGTCCTGTTCACACAGGTCCCAGGTCCCCTGTAGAGGGCGCTGTGCCGTATCGGACTCCCGATGACCGAAAGTTGCCGTGCAAAGGCTGTGGGCAGCTGTAAGCGTAATGAACGGCGAGTGCCGTTCATTCGCCACTGACTGCAAAATCCAGGCCATTATATTTTGGGTGCTATGGGACATCATGAGATATAGTGCTGTATAAATGCAAGTCCTTTCTTTAAGCACCACAGGATGTTTGCGTCCTGGAGTTGTTGTCAGACTCTTTCTCCGCCTCTATCTTACTCTTATACTTACTCTCATGGGAACGTTACATTTTCCCCTCCTCTCATCCTATTGGTTCCTCAGTTACCTTGTGTCCTCTTCTACTCTTTTCAATTAGGTGATGTCGTGCACTATTGACCTCGTCCCTTCACTAGGTTTCCACATCTAAAAATGCTCTGGCTGGAAGCTCCACAAAAAGAGTTGGAATCTTGCAATAACATCCAATTTGGAAAATATACTGAAATTACAGGTAAGCATTATCATTTCAACCTAATAAAGCCCCTAAAACAAACAGTGTCTTCAAGCAAAATATAACTAAGATAAAAGGACCCCATCCCCTTCTTTGCCATAAACGAGTAGGATGATTCAATTCACATGATCTTGCCACCACTCTTTGTAAGAAAAAATAGATTCCCACTCATCGATTCAGTTCATCACCTGCTCTTACATTGAGCACACGGTGTTTTTTCCCCACTTGCTATAATTTCTACAATTGTCTTGCTACGATGACCTCGTCATTTCTGAAGAAACAGGAGAATGAGTCACTAATACCTATGCAGTGTTCAACTTAAAAAAAACTGCAGCTTGCGCCACACAAACACCGCAGAGAAAGTTCTTAAAGGTGTTTATTCTGCTTGTGAAGGAATCCTGTGTGATTCACTTACAGCTCTGTGGGTCATTAGTGATCATGATGCGGAGATGCCGGTGTTCACCTGAGGAAGGAGCAATCGATAGCTCCGAAAGCTTGTGATTTCAAATAAAACTGTTGGACTATAACCTGGTGTTGTGCGACCTCTCAATTTGGTCATTAGTGATACAGCCTCCTTTGCTTTTGGAAGTATTCATTAACATCTCAACACCTCTAGGTTGTCATTTTAATCACTGTAATTAACAGTTTTAAGGAACTGAGAAATCTTTTAAATCCTTAGGCCCTATTCAAGCAGAACTCTGTCAATAATAATGTTTGCCTGATACTAATTTGAACAACTTAGTCACTGCATAAATACTGTAGTAATAAGAAAAGTAAGATGGACACAATCAAAAATACTTTGGTGACTGCTGCAAATCACTTTTTTTTTTAAAAAGGACTTTTTTGTGGTGCCTTAAGAGCTGTGATTATGCAGCACTGCACTCGCATACTTGGAAGTTTGCCATTTTAAATCTCCACCTGTGACCGATATTCAAGCATGTCTGTTTTCATTAGGGGTTAGAGATGGAGATGAAGCACCGCACAGCGGTGGAGCGTGCCAGTTTGGGTGGAAGGGCGGAAAACCAGTCACATTCCACAGAAACCGACATCCTGTTAGCCATTACCAACGGAGAAGTCCATGGCCAAATCCATCCATCCTGTGAAACATATGCCACGATTCCGATCATTTTTACATGAAAACTGCAAATTGTTGAGCTAGTGGCTATATTCAGAGCAACTTAGTCTTCCTCACCATTGGAATAGAACTGACCAAGTTTATTTCAATTGCGTCATTCAACATCCAAAGATGCGGAGATGCCGGTGTTGGACTGGGGTGGACAAAAATGAGAAGTCGCACAACACCAGGTTATAGTCCAACAGATTTATTTAAAATTACAAGCTTTCGGAGCTGTCGCCCCTTCGTCAGGTAAAGGTACAATGCCATTGTACCTTTACCTGACGAAGGGGCGACAGCTCCGAAAGCTTGTAATTTTAAATAAATCTGTTGGACTATAACCTGGTGTTGTGCGACTTCTCATTTTTGAACATCCAAAGACACCTTATTCTCTCTCTGGGCTGCATCTAAACCAAATATGCAAGAGTTGTGCTGCAAATAGTGTTTCAATAAGGAATGCAATTAATACATTACCATGTCTTATTTTCTTTGTTATAGACACTTGGCATTTGATGCATTTCTTCATTCTTACAGAACACTCTGTGAATGAAATAAGAGATCAGTCAGACATCAACACCCACAACACATCTTCCATTTCATTTTAATTCCTTGTAACACGCTGTGAGGGTATTGTCAGCGCCAATGGGAAAAAAATAAAAGGCATTATAAGCTTTTTCTCGCATTACTTGCATCAGGGATCATTGATTACCTAAATCTAAAAATGATTTGTGCTGACAATCATTTCTATTCATTGTCAGTTTCCCAGTACTGGGCAAAAAAACAAAAACCGATTAGGCAAGGAGCAAATTGCTCCCAATTTATCTTCTGCCTTTCAAAGAAACTTTGTCAGTCAGCTTTATTTGTTCTCTTTATAAGTCACATTTAAACCTCAGAGAAAGCACTTTTACCAACTGATTGATAGCTGGTTCCGAGATTTACAGTTACAGGTGTGTCTTTCTGCTTTGCCTTTTTACCACTCCTCAGCATTCTAATTCAAATGCCCATTTTGAGACACAGCTTTGGTCTCAGAGTGGCTTGGTTGCTTAACAAAAGGGACAAGTCAGAAATAAAACAGTTACATTGGGTCTTAATTAAAAAAAAATCCCTTACATTAGTGCTCTTTTTAAAATTCATCTTTTATGAAGAATTATACATCATCCTTTGCTGATTTAATAAAAAATATTTATCTATAAGCAGGGAATGCTGATGAGATTATCTGGGTTACTGGCTTGGTGAAATTACTTTAGGGACCGTGCAAAGGCGCTAATCAACATATACATTGATAAGACTCTGGGCTACTGATTCTGGGTATATCTCCTTAGCAGAGAGGTCAATAACCAGGGGGAATAGATTTAAAGTAATTGGTAGAAGGATTAGAGGGGAGTTGAGGAGAACTTTTATCACCCAGAGGGTGGTGGGGGTCTGGAACTCACTGCCTGAAAGGGTGGTAGAGGCAGAAACCCTCATCGCATTTAAAAAGTACTTGGATATGCACTCGAAGTGCTGTAACCTACAGGGCTACAGGCCAAGAGCTGGAAAGTGGGATTAGGCTGGAGAGCTCTTTTTCGGCCGGCACAGACACGATGGGCTGAATGGCCTCCTTCTGTGCTGTAAATTTCTATGATATCTTCCACCAGTCACGAACCTTAACCAAAAAAAAAAAATTTTATACTCATGTTTATTTTTCAACTAAAATGAGTAAACAATGGAAAATATAGCCCTGTATCTCTATTGAGGTTAATTCAAGCCCTCACACAGGTTCAATCTGCTTCCCTGTTATCAGCACTCGTAACGTAAAGCAAAATTATTTTTTTTAAATGCGCAATGACAAAACTGAATGGATGTTGCAGACTTACTCTTCCAGTTCTCTGATTTAAACGTGTCATCCTGTGTTGGGGAGAGTACCTCTTTAAACTGAAAATTAAGGGGGAACAGGAACTAACTCCACCCAGGTGGAAACCAGGCGGAATGGGAGCTAAAGTCCAAGCACACTTGCCTCTCTCTTCCCACCCTGTGGCAATATTAACGCTGCTTTTCTCTTCAACGTTTGGAGTGCCTGCCTGCCTCAGGTGGAAACCTCATGAATAAATGTAAATTGGAATGATTTCATTAGGATCCCAAACACAACTGAAACTACATACTGAGCGGAACGTCTGTTGCCCAGCGTGCACAGGCAAGTTTAAAACCTATCTTTGTGGGACCAGGAGGAGCAGGAGGCATAAACAAAGTTTGGGCTGTTGCTGCCCCAGGCTCCCCCCATACCCTGACCCAGGAAACCCTCTTGAATCCTCCCCACCGTTACCTGACTGGCAGCCTGCCGGGCCACATGATCTTCGCGCGCCCAAAGGCGGCGAGCTGTTTTTGGATGGCTGTTATGGGCGGGGAGGCGACCACCTGTTAAAACGGACTGGGCCTCTCACGACAGCTCGCACATCCTGTCAGCTTTCCGCCCGGGAATTAAAACTCCCCCGTTAAAGTGAAAAAAATAATTGTTAAAACCCTCTGCTTGTCTCGAAGATAAGGTTGGGCGCATAACAGGAGGTTGGCAAGCAGAGCACACCAAGGCAGTTTGCTGGTTTGAGGAGGGTGGCAAATCGGCTGAATATTATGCTGGAGCTTTAAGGGAAGAGAACCGCTGGTTAGGCCGCTCAATGCTGGTACAAATGGGCGGAGTGTTGGCAGCGACTCTCCCCCTATTTGCAATTGGACCCCAAGGACCCCGATTTGCATTTTACAAGTGGCCTCCCACCTGAAACGAGGCAGCGCCCCTCCAGCTGCCCTTTTCAAGATGGCAGCGGCTGTAGCACCAGCATAAACGAGGCAGTAAGTGACCAGATGCTATTTCCAGGCTGCTACCATCCCATTTACGCCAGGCAGAGCCGGTCAAAATCAGCCCCATTGACTTGGCTTCTTTGTTCTGACTGGTGGGAAACAATTACCAAATATGCTGACTAGAGTGGCTGCTAGAGAGCACTGAAGTATAGAATCATAGAATGGTTACAGCACGGAAGGCGGCCATTCGGCCCGTCGAGCCCATGCCGGCTCTCTGCAAAATCTTTTCTGCACCCTCTCTAAGGCCTTCACATCCTTCCTAAAGTGCAGTGCCCAGAATTGGACACAATACTCCAGTTGAGGCCGAACCAGTGTTTTATACAGGTTCATCATAATTTTCACGCTTTTGTACTCTACACCTCTATTCATGAAGCCCAGGATCCCATAAGCTTTTTTAACTGCTTTCTCAACCTGCCCTGCCACCTTCAACGATTTGTGCACATATACCCCCCCGGTGTCTCTGTTAATGCACCCACTTTAAGATTGTACCCTTTAGTTTATATTTCCTCTCCTCATTCTTTCTACTAAAATATATCACTTCACACATTTCTGCCTTAAATTTCATCTGCCGCGTGTCCGTCTATGTCCTCCTCACTGTTCACTATACTTCCAAGTTTTGTCATCTACAAATTTTGACATTGTGCCCTGTACACCCACATCCAAATCATTAATATATATCAAGGAAAGCTGTGGTCCTAGAACCGACCCCTGGGGAACACCACTGTATACCTTCCTCCAGTCCGAAAAACAACCGTGCACCACTACTCTCTGTTTCCTGTCACTTAGCCAATTTCCCTTTTATCCCATGGGCTTCAACTTTGCTGGCAAGCCTATTATGTGGCACTTAGTCGAACGCCTTTTGGAAATCCATGTACACCACGTCAACCGCATTGCCCTCATCAACCCTCTCTGGTACCTCATCAAAAAACTTGATCAAGTTGGTTAAACACGATTTGCCTTTAACAAATCCGTGCTGGCTTTCCTTAATTAATCCGCACTTGTCCAAGTGACTGTTAATTTTGTCCCTGATTATTGTTTCTAAAAGCTTCCCCACTACTGAGGTTAAACTGACCGGCCTGTAGTTTGCTGGGTTTATCTTTACACCCTTTTTTTGAACAAGGGTGTAAACATTTGCAATTCTCCAGTCTCTGGCACCACCCCTGTGCTCTGTATTATTGCAGCGGCATTGTGATTGGCTGCTCCTTGTTGGCTGCTGATAACAAATCCCATTCTTACAAATTGTGCGTTTGACAGCTGCACCTTTCCGCAACTTCAGTACCATTTCATTACTATTGGAGACAAATACACTTTCCCCTTCATTTTTAGCAAAAGGAGGTAAGTCGGGCCCATGATGGTTAAAATTAGTTCCAAGCACTGGCCCCACTCTCTGACTGCCAAACGATCAGTTCCATAGTAAATAAAGACTCGACTTGTGACAAGGATGTTGTTCGTGAGCAACAATACGTCTGAACAGACTCCGTTGTTAGTGGTTCACAGTTAGAGATTGCATACTGTACCTTCACATACTACAATGTGCTGACAGGGTGAAAATTGGATCAGTAAGGAGAGCTCAGAACACACCAGGCACTCAGCAGGACCCACTGATACTGGCAGTAAAAGATTTGTCATAGTATTTGGAGTTGTGTGAACACGGCGCAGAACTGTTGTCCCCGTTGGCTGCAGCTGTGATCCCCTGGAATAAACAGCGACAGAAAGATTAAGGAGCTTTCTTAGAGAATTTAAAACAAAATCGTTCACTCCTGCCAATTCTCCCTTATGTTCACCATATGGCTGCTTGCTCTGCACAACCACATCAGGGTGGCTTCTCGCCATCCAGTCAACAACTTCTTCAGGACGATCATGAAAGTTATACCAAGATCAGCCATAAGACAATGCCAAGTGTGCCCAGCACTTTGGAGCACTCTACCTGGTGGCGTGGCTCGGAATTGGCCGATTTGAATGTTCAGCTACTGTGGAATTCAACCTCTGACCACTGCGGAGTGAGAGAGTTGCACAATAGACATGTTTATGCAACGCTCATTAGAAAAACTTTTCATGTGCGCACACTTCTTGTCCAGCACATTTCAGACATCATACACCAATGAAAATTTCTGTATTACATTTATTTAAAAAAAGTAGAAATAAATAAATAGAGCGTTTGGAATCTACAGGAGAAACTCCATAAATAAACGTACTGGAGCTACAATGACTGCCTTTTAATTGATTTTCTTGCAAACAAAAGCCAAGATGCTGAACTTCAGCTTGAATGGCCACTGTTTATTTATTAGATTTTGAAGTTTTAAAGAGACACATACCTTTCCTTTCACAGAAGAATAATGCAGCGTATTACACGGTATAATAGTCCTACCCTTACAAAACACTGCAACCTCTGATTTACTGTGAGCAGCACCATGGGAGATTTGCTTGCAATAATATTACTAAAAACAATGGTTTAGGTTTTCCGATTTTAAAATTCTCATCCCTGTTTTCAAATCACTCCTTGACCTCGCCCCTCCCTCTCTCTCTCTAATATCCTCCAGCCCTACAACCTCCCCCCCCCCCCAAGAGATCTCTGCGCTCCTCCAATTCTGGCCTCTTCAGCGTCTCCGATTTTCATCTCTTCACCATGGTCGGCCGTGCCTTCAGCTGCCGAGGCCCTAAGCTCTGGAATGCCCTCTCTCTTTCCTCCTTCTAGACGCTCCTTAAAACCTACCTCATTGACCAAGTCTGCCCTAATTTCTCCTTATGTGGCTCGGTGTCAAATCTTGTTTTATAACGCTCCTGTGAAGCACCGTGGGACATTTTACTACATCAGAGACTCTATATAAATGCAAGCTGCTGCGGCTGTTGTTGTAACACCGAGGGGAAAATCCATTCATATAACCGGGCTACTGTCAGCGTTACAATCGGAAAACATGGACCAGTTCGCTCGGTATGCATTTCCTGCCCAAAACACTTCAAGTGTTACACTTTGAAGAAAAGCATAAAGCAACAAAATAACTCTTCAGGAACACAAAATAACAAGGCAGGATGTCTGCAGTCTCAAAGACATCTGTATGAACTCACCCAGTGTTTACTTAACAGCAATTAGACTCTGTAGCCGCAAAGGAACACACGTTCTAGGAGAATAATAAGACTTTATGTGGTATAATGTTTCTGTCTGATAAAACAATTCATCCTCTGACTTATGACCACCACGATGGCAGATTTATACACACACACACACACCATTATTGTGTCAGTAATATTTACTGCAAGTTGTGTACAGGCTGACCCTGGAGTTGAAACATATCCTCAATCAATTCTATATTAGAGTCTGAGAACAGCAAAACTTCCTGATTCCGCTCAACTATCTAGTCTGCACTGGGGGACGGGAGGGCTCTGTGGGAGGACAATTCGAACAATGTAGTTTGAAATACTAATCACAGATTTAATTAAATCTCCAGTGTAGTCTAACCCCAAACCACTGACAGAAACAGTGTAGCCTCGGGTGTTGGAGGGTAAAATTAATACATTTTGTTTAACCAGGTATAGGAACTAATTGTGAGGTTGGTACCTCTGAATCATCATATTAGTAAACACATTTTAAAATAACGTTTAAAAGAGGGCATAGAAAAAAAATGAAGAAAATTGAAGTTTTAAATTAAAATATCATTAACAAATTCATACTTTTTCAGATCGTCATAAAAATGTATTCCCAAGAATAAAACCATTACATTATTAATCAGCTTGACATTGATATTTTGCTTTTTCCCCCCAATAATGTTCTCTGTTAATAGTGCTGACTTATGCTTGGGTACAGTTCCCCAGCTGTTGGGCATCATCTGTGCCTTGCCCAAGTGACCATTCTTCATGCATCAGCCTGAACCGTGAATGTTGGCAGCCTATTTGACTGTAGAGTCCAATCCTGTCTACACACAGATGCAATTGTAAATTGAAACCTTGACAGTTCCCCCAACACCACCCCGCCCCTGCAGCACAGACATGCAGAAGGCAATTGCCCCCATTACCACCTCAGCCCAGAACAGTAGCCCAGCATGAGTCAGTGCCGTCAGGAGGGGAGGGGATAACACTGTGGGGTGAGGGAGAAGCACAAATATACAACAATGCTGGTTCAAAACACAGTGCCATTAAAGTCCAGTTGTATGTTAACAGCCAGCTCAAACTGGCAGCCTGAGGCTGGAGCAAAGGACTGCTCACCCTCCCTTTCTTCAATACTTTAGCCTCTCTCGTGGCATATGATGAGTTTAATGCAATGTGTGTTCTTAATGTCCGTGTTAAGGGCAGAGTGTAGTCAAGACCAAAATAATTATCTCAGAGTAAATAACATGGTAATTAGATATTGCTATTTTACCTGAATTTCTCCGCAAAACTTTTAACCATCTGTATTATCCTGCCATCTGTGACCAGATCGAATGGTGTTTTGCCCTTGTAGTTAGTGTAGTTAATATCTGCCCCATCCTGGGCCAGGAAGCAGGCAATGGCAGCACCCACTTTCAGGTCTGCAGATCCCAATAACCCAGACGTCTGCAACTAAGGAGCAAAGAAACCATGTAAAAGATGAGGTTTTAAACAAAATATAATGGGGCAGATTTTGCTGTCAAAATAACAGTGAGGTTAATGGCGCTCACCGTTATTTATGTGTAAATGACACATCAACTTCAGGCGAGGAGCAGATGCGCAGTTAGATTCCAATATCCAGAAGTTGCTGTCTGAGTTAGCCTCACGAAATCGGCATTTCGCTGTCTGCCTCACCATTGAAATGCATTAAATGTCGTGAAGTTGCTGTATTTGCGTGGTAGCAAAAGTACCCTTTTAACAACGTGATAATTGTTAATTACTGCCAATCAACCTGGCACTGAAAATTAACTATTACAAGAGTAGCGTCTCATTCCTTCAGATATTAATTGTTGTGGAGATTTTTAAAATATCAAATTTAAAATGTTCAAATTTTTTTACTTTTCCTTTCTGTCTCTTTTTTTCTCTCTTTTAATCCAATCTTTCTTCCCCTTTCTTTCTGTAGCTGATTTGACATTGAATTCACCTCCTTTAATTCATGCTCCTCAGTCCTTCCACTGTTTATTTCCCAATCCTTCAATCTGATTGGTTCGGGATACACCCTGTCGCTTGCCCTGTTCACTCAGGTTCTAGATGCCCCGTTGCCCTGGCTGCGCCGTTACCAGCTCGCACTTTCAGCAACTTGCTGGGCAAAAATGTTTTGAGCTGAAGGGTGCAGGGGCAAGTCTAACTGACAGCAGACGCCATTCGATTCCCATGCGACAGCAAAATCTAGCCCAACAGGGGCAAGTGGTAGTGCATCTAAATTGCAGATTATTATAAAATATCTAATGTTAATATTTATTAAAAAATGTGCCATTTAAGTCTGTGGCTGGAAACGGCTGTCCCTTTAATTTTGTTCACAAGTTAATAATAGCAGCGAAGTAGGAGGCAGTGGAACAGCCCATTCAGAAGCTCTACATTTTCCTATGAAGCAAAATGTTTAATTTAAAAAATAAATTAAACTTGTGTCGCAATACTGAAAAGCGAGGGTATCAGCTGAATGGTTCGGGCCGGTTATTTCAGAAACAATTATAAATTTTATTTTTTTATAGCAAGCCAAACAGAAAATGCTTTCTGTGTTTAACATACTCAGACAGATTTCAAATATTTTGTGTTGCTACATACTGGGATATGCGCAAGAATATTTTGCAATATATACATTTTATAGACACTGACGTCAAGTTTCTCCTATTATGACTTTTGAAACCTACATTTGTATAGAGAGAGCTTGCTTCGCCTTCCCTCGATGCCATGGTGGTAGCCAGCTGCTGGCGACAGAGTGCCACGTGCATAGCAGTGTCGCCATCTTCATCCTCTGCATTCACATCACAGCCTTCAGTGACCAAGAGCTGGACCATGTCGGTGTGACCCTGGGTAACTGAAAGCTGCAAAGGAGTCTGGTTCCGATTATTCCGAACATTAATCTCACACCGACCCTATGGAGAGGAAAAGATGATATAGACTTTTCAGTCACGCAGTCTTTGTCGATATATAAATTTTGCAGCAATGTCTCTTTTGCTGATTTCCTATGTTGTAACTAAGAACTAGCCTGAACCTGATTGTGCACAAACTCTTGTTCTGTCCCAAGATGATTTTTAAGCCCCACTTTCCAGCTTCCCATTTAACATACCGACAGGCAAAGATGGTGAAGATGTAAGCAGACTATTTCACCGGGACTATGGGCACAGAACTAGAGGATAGTTTTAAGTTAAGTCTGAAGTAAGAATAGAGGTTAGAAAAAAAACTCTAGTTCCTGTTATAAAAAGGGTGAAGTTAATCAGGAAACGGTCTCTGGATGTCACAAGCTTGGTTTGAAAAGCTTGTAGTAAAGAGAAAAGAATGAGGGAAATAAGGAGTTCCATAGTTTTGCATTCCTGAGGAAAAACGAGTTTGATTAAGAAACACTACATTGCATCTCAAACAGTGAGGATAAAGGGAAGAGGAAACACACAGAGGAGGGCAGACTGTTTGTGAAGACCAAGAAAGGCCAGAAATTCAATGACGATAGTAATATTAATGAAATATCAAGAGACAAGGAGGACAGTGATTGAGAGGAAGGGTGTAGACTGCAGGTGAGAAACTCATCAGGTGACAAGCTTTTTCTTATATCCTGCCCAGCAGAGTGAGAGAGATGTTAGGAAGACCTATGGGAACAGTATTCAAGCCTTGGAGAGAATGGAGAGTTATTGAAGGGGGAAAAAATGTTTGGGACAAAATGAATGAACCAATAGTGCGCAAGCTTGGTGTCCTGTTCCACTCTTAAACGAGCTTCGAACCCCACCACCCCCTTTCACATCAAGTTGCAGGATTCCGCTATTGTACGATGAGGAATAATAGAGGTTGTGTGCACTGAAGGTGTGACCTGATTGAAATGGCTAAATGTGGACTGAAATTATTAGCAAAAGAGGAAGTGGGGTTTAATTATGACTGGAGGAGGTAATTGATATGGAGAAGGAACAGCAAGTTACTGGTGAATTGTATGTATTGGGAAGGGGATGTACTGGTGGGTAGCAGCAGTATTCGGGAAGGAAAGCGGCAGCTTTAGAAGAAGTACCCAGCTGGGAAATAACTGACAGCATGTGGATTGAAGTAATGCATCAGAAACTGAAGTCTGCTCTACACAATTTGTCACTTTACTGTACAAAGCGCAATATAAATCTGTCACATAGCGATACTGAGAGCTTGTTATAATGGGACATAGTGAAAGCCCAGGCTGATTATGAAACACTTTTAAAAATAAGATTTAAAGTCAAGTCTTTCTACATGTCAGTGTTGGCTGTCATGTTATCGGAAAATTTGCATTTCATGTATTACGAAATTATTTTGATTTAAAAGGAAAATGATGAGTCACCATCATCTAAAAACATTACAAATATCGAAAAACAGCAAACGTACACCTGCCCCTTTAAAAAAAAATCAGTTTTTAACAGAGAGATGTACAGGACCAGAAAATCATTGCAGTCCATCTGGACAGTCCCAAAATGTGGAAAATTCAAGTTTAGGTCCTTCCGAATCCAAAGTGTTATTCAAATTGCTCATCCCAACTAGTATCTCATGCATTATCATCGCAAAGGAAACCGTCAATTTACAGTCCACAGCTTTAGAAATCATTGTGCAACATGGGCACAAAACAGCAAATTCTACAAGTAGTGTTGCGCTTTCCTCCCCGTAGACCTCCCCACGGTAGAGCTTTACAGCGATACATTACCGTTAGATTTTATCCAAAAATAAACAAGCTAGAAAAGGAACACAGGCACCAGGTCACAATTACTCCCCCGGGCTTTCAGCCATTTACAGGAATCCCCAAAAACAAAACACTTGACAATTCTAGCAGATTGCACCTATTTGAAACATCTGGCAATGTACAGTTTTGAAACACAGACTTTAACATGAAGAGGCCCATGCTCACATAGACAAGGCTGATCAAAGACCCGTGAAATATATTTGTGCTCTATAAATTAAAAGCATTGGGCCTTTCCAAGTCAAGTGCAGTGGATGATCGACCTGAAACGTTAACTGTTTCTCTCTCCACAAATGCTGCCTGACCTGCTGAATGTTCCCAGCATTTTGTTTTTATTTTAAGTAGATGATGGGGATGGTTTTAATCACAATGATTCCCCAAAAACTGGTGCAGATGATGTGTAATGGCGTGCTAAATTAGATGCAAATCAGATCCAACTGATCTCCGCCTAATTTTGGCCCCAGCATATTTTTAGAGTCGGGAACGTCTTGCGTGCTAAATCCTACAGTGCAGGCAATGCAGGGCACCAGGTCTAACCCACCCCAGGAAAACTAGCATCCACAGTTGCCAAGGGCAGTAAACTCAGGTAAGAGACCATTTGAAGGTTTTTTTGGCGACACTTAGGCGTTCATCAGCCTTTGTGCCAGTTATACTTTTGCTTTGTCCCCAGCACCACTACTGACATCAATGGGTTTCCCCAGTGGAAATCCTCTGAGCTGATGACCTACAGACAGATGCCAGGCAGGCCAGGGTGCCTAAGAGGTGCTCTGTGCCTTCCTACCGCCATCCACAGACCTGCTTTTGCAGTAACAGGTGAAATGACCATACTTTGGCAGATGACCAAAGCAGCCACGACACACAAAAAGGCATATTGTCATTACCAGATGAAGTATAGAAACCGCGAATAATTGTGTTATGGCTGCACTTCAAAAAGGATCCTCAGCAGCTGCCATTCCAATAGCCTTCAATTAACATTCATTGTGTGACTATTATTAGATATAACTATACCCGTTCAAATGATCAAACACAACAAATACATTTTCTGAAAGAGAACATATAATCTTTAAGAAAGTGAAGGTCTAGCCTTGTAATTAAAAACATTGAGGCAACAGTTTGTCTAGAAAACAACTTGTGGCTTGGATAATCTTTGGAAATGCTTTGGATGGGTAACATCATGTGATGTCGGATTAAACGTAGTGTCCTAATATTCCAACATACAGACCGCGCTGTTGCGCAATGTCCCATTTGTTCAATTAAAGAATGTTTAACATACACTCATTTGGACAGAAATGTGTCCACAGCTGAAATGGAAAATATGACAAAGTCAAAGGGATGATTCTGGCTGTGCCTGTGATTCATTTGTATGTTGTTAGTAAATTCTCGGAAAAGAATAGACTTCAGTCCCAGACAAAAAACAGTCCTAACTGAAAATATCTTAACTCATTCAGGACGAAGCTTTTTTGGTTTATACTCCTACAAATGTATTGATATAGCAGCATCTGGTTACACCAAAAAAGAAAAAGACTTGCATTTCTATAGCGCCTTTCACGACCTCAGGACGTCCCAAAGCGCTTTACAGCCAATGAAGTACTTTTTGAAGTGTAGTCACTGTTGTAATGTGGGAAACGCGGCAACCAATTTGTGCACAGCAAGCTCCCACAAGCAGCAATGTGATAATGACCAGATAATCTGTTTTAGTGATGTTGATTGAGGGATAAGCATTGGCCAAAGATTAAATTAAATGGTCTCAGAATTCTTGCGGTTATCCTGGGTCAGTAACCGTGCTGCTCGAGGCCAGCAGCTTACATGGTTAGCCTGCTCACCCAAGACTCTGGCTGCAATATAAAGCAGCTAAAGATTAATTGTCAGAAGTAATGTCAGAATGCGAGGGGGGTGGGGATAAGTGGTGAGTGCACCCCTGTTTTTCTATGCTAAATCCAACTATAAGCTGCTCAAATTTTACAGGTGACACAAAAAATAGGAAGAACCCCAAAGGCAGAGGATGCAGCAAAAGGTTTACTAAAGGCGTGCAACTTGACAAAGAAATTTAATACTGCTAGGTGTAAAGTATTACACATAGGACAAAAAAAATGCAAGCATTAGTGTACAATAAGTGGAACTGAATTAGCAAACAGGGACACTGGAAAGAGACCGGGGAGTAACAGCAGAGGTAAAATCCAGACTGTGTAACATTTTGCATGAAGTGCATCAGGCTATTGTGAGGAATTTGCTAACAGAATTAGGATTACATATACATGAACCAGACCCGACAAAAGTAAACAGAGGATCTGGAGAGTAAAACACATGCCTTTAGTTATACCTCACAAAATTCCATATTTGAATCTTGACATTACTGTGCACATTACAGAAGAAAAATCAGTACTCAGCACTTAATTTAAGTCACTAGAAGCATTTATTACACCTAGTTCCCAACATTATTTGGTTTATTCCAATAATATGAACAAAGACACAATCTTTGGTTAGGCACATTTCTCTAATTCTACTTCATAACATTCAGTATTAGAAATGTGCAAAATTATTATTTTTGCAGATATTATCCAAGTGCAGATGTGTGTATTTGAAGATTTTTCAGTGCTAAAAGGGTTAAACAATCACGTACTCCTTAAAAGAACATTAAATGAAAGTAGATTTCTACCTCTTTAATCAGCACTTCGGCTACTTCTTTGTGATTGTTGAGTGCAGCGAGATGGAGAGCTGCAAAGCCGTCCTCCTTCTTCACATCCACCAGCTGCCGTGCTCTGGCTAGAATCTTCTCAGTGGCTCTGACAAAATGAAGGAGAAATGAAGAATAAACCAACGTCGGCATTAAGAGAGAGGAAATGCAAAGGAGAACATGAAATAACTACAGCATTGTGTTTACAAATGAAAGACTCAAATTCCAAGTGACAGAGTTGAAAGTGAGCAGTCATCAGCAGTGTCTGAGATGTCTGATTCAATTACAAAACCCATTTATAAAAGTATATAAAGTACTTTAAATGAAAACGCCTGTAAATTTGTGGTCAGCGCGAAGCAAAGGCGTTCGCCGCTGGCCCTGAAGTAAGCTTCCCCCAAAGATCTTGTGATCTCTGCGGAGAGAACTTCGGCTTTTCTGACGTTCAGTTGAAATCAGTGCAAGTTAATGGGGGATCCCTAACACGAGCTGCTGTGACATCAGCAAGCTGTCTAAGCAGCCAATCACAATGCAGAATTCTCTCAGACTGGGAACCAGGAAGTGAATTAGCTCCTTTTATTCTAACTTTTAAAAAGTGCTACAGTGAGCAAAACAAAGATTGGGGCTCTCGCGTGCGGAAAAGGTAAACCTGAAATAAAGATCAAACTAATTTTTTTCATTAAAAAAAAAGTTGATTAAAAATTGTAATTTTTATTAAAATGGATAAATTTGACACTTCACAAAATTAAAATTAGTTTTTCAGGGCCATAACGTTATTTAGCAGTCAATATGCTGTTAAAACCCCAGTTCCACCTAATCCAAAAAGGTCTAACATTTTTAACGGGGTATTTAAAAGCGATATTACCGCGGAAAAGCCCAAGTTTTCATCAGTTATCCTGATTGCTGACTCTGTGGGGGGGGGGGCCCACGGTGCAGCCAGTGTCAGAGCAGCGAATGACTGACCGCAACTTCAGGATTTCCGCATTAGGATGCGCGTGTGCTAAATCCTGAAGTTGTGGTCAGTTTCAAAGGGGTAATAATGGCCAACGCTGTTCGTTTGCTGTTATTACACACCGCAAATTCCAGGCCATTTTATTTTCTTTAAATATTGACTTTGCTCTTGTTCTATCATCAGTGTTCAAGTCTTTAATCCAGTGAGTAAATGTTTATGCATTAACAACTGTTCTGAATGATGTAACCCTTGAAGTATAATCTGTGAAATATGAGATCATACACAGCTGGCCAAATTAGACTTCTTGAAAGACTGGGGACCCAAAGAGTTCCATGATCATATCTGAAAGAACTGCTCAGCTTGCAAACTCATACAGAAACACTTGTACACCTTGTAACACAGTCTAATCTTGAAACCATGGTACCATTCTTTCTCAACATATGCCAGAGAGAACACTTAGCATTTTTTTGGCACACCTTACCCTGCGACGTACCAATCACCAGCACCACTGAAAAATACATGTTTTACATTTAATGTTTGTAATATGTTAGATTTAAAAATAAAAAGGAGATGGAAGGCCCTTTAATTGATCTACGTGTTGCATAGAATTTACAGCACAGAAACAGGCCATTGGCCCAACCAGTCCATGCCGGCGTTGATGCTCCACTCAGGCCTCCTCCCATCCTTCCTCATCTAACTCTATCAGCATAACCCTCTATTCCCTTCTCAGCTAATCCAGCACAATACTAAAAATGGCAATTTCAGCGTGTGAGTGAACTAAAAGCTACATCAGAAATATATTGTACATAACCGTACCAAATGATTCATGGTATGGTGGACAAACAAAACATTGTCTCACTGTTCGCAAGCAGAAGGGGGAGGGAGAGAGTACGGCATCCTACTGAATAAAAAACTAATTGTATTTATACAACAAGTCAGGATGTCCCAAAGTTCTTCAGAGCCAATGAATTAAAAAAAATGTGACCTCTACCACCTAGAAGGACAAGGTCAGCAGGCGCATGGGAACACCACCACCTCCAAGTTCCCCTCCAAGTCTCACACCATCCTGACTTGGAAATATATCACCGTTCCTTCATCGTCGCTGGGTCAAAATCCTGGAACTCCCTCCCTAACAGCACTGTGGGAGCACCTTCACCACACGGACTGCAACGGTTTAAGGCGGTGGCTCACCACCACCTTCTCAAGGGCAATTAAGGGACGGGCAATAAATGCTGGCCTTGCCAGCGACGCCCACATTCCATGAATGAATTAAAAAAAACTTTTAATGTGCAGTCAATGTGTTATGTAGGAAAACGTGGCAGCCAATTTGTGCACTGCAAGGTCCCACAAACAGCAAATGAGAGTAATGACCGGTCAATCTTTCTAGGTGGTGTTGATTGAGGAATAAATGTGGGTCAGGACACAGGAGCATTCCCCTGCTCTTCTTTCAATAGTGCCATGGGGATCTTTTACATCCACCTGAACAGGCTGATGGAGCCTCAGTTTAATATCTCATCTGAAAGACAACGCCTCCAACAATGCAGTACTCCCTCAGTATTGGACTGAAGTGTCAGCCCAGATTATGTGCTGAAGACCCAAAGCTTTTGATTTAGGGCTGAGAGTGAGCACAGGTGTCACTTGTAATGTCATTCTTCCTTCACGCAATATATGTACTGCACTAAAGAGAAAATTAAAAGAATCCAAAGGCAATGTTCAATATGAAAGTAAACCACAATGTTGATTAAAAATAATCTACAAACAACCCAGTGAAATTATTAAACTAATCCAATAGGGAAATAAGGAGAAATTTCTTTACGCAGAGTGGTGAGAATGTGGAACTCACTACCACAGGAGGTGGTTGAGGCAAATAGATTAGATGCTTTCAAAAAGAAACTAGATGAGTACATGAGAGAGAAGGGAGTAGAAAGATATGCTGAAAGGCTGAGATGAGGTGATGGAATGGGAGGAGACTCGTGTGGATTATAAACACCAGCACAGACTAGTTGGCCGAATGGCCTGTTTCTGTGCTGTATGTTCTGTGTAATTCTATGTAACTTCAAATTAAATTGTTACCTCAATAAAGAATGTGAAGAGAAGGGCTTGAGGAAATGTCGATGACTTTGTTTGCTTTGTCATGTCTCATAGGATTACACAGGCTATACGGCACAGAAACAGGCCATTCGACCCAACCAGTCCACGCCGGCATTTATGCTCCACTTGAGCCTCCTCCCGACTTCCTCATCTAACTCTCAGCATAACCCTCTATTCCCTTCTCCCTCCTGTACTTATCTTGCCTCCCCTTGAATGCATCTATACTGTCTCCATTATCTAAATTCCCTGAGGAAATTTCTTTAATAGAACAAATAACATTGTTGAGATGAGCCCTGTTAAATGTTTGACTGCGACAGTCCCTGCACATTAACCTCTTGGGCTACAATGTCTGCGCTGTGGTACCACGTAAAGAGCAGTGGATAAATGGGAGACATCGGATCACACACAAACTGAACAAAATCACCTGTAGGTGAGATGAATGCCGGTCCATTGCAAATGACACTTTACTTTTTGGGAAATAATTTTTGTAAAAAAAAATCCATCGTAAAATGGCTTTGATAAAAATGCGTGACTCTCAAAATATATTTTTATAGATCTCTCACTCTCCCATGTTTTCCTCTTGTGAAGTCTTAGAACTGTGGCTGTTTCCACCTTGACTATAAATGGCAAAAAGAAATCTAGTGTGCATCTTTTTCCACGATTAAAACGATTTGTACGCCAGTCATGTTACCACAGCTTAAATTTACTCAGTAAACAATGGCGAGTGGACAATGTGCTCCCAAACTTTCACAAATCATGCTCTTCAGGCAGCTCCTTGGAGCAGTTTGTTGACTATTCTCCCTTCAGTTTCTCTACTCTGTGGTGTAGAGCTGGCCTCAACTTTAACCCTCCTGTAGGAGAGCATCTGAGAATGCAAATTCAACAGAGTCGGGAATCAAAACTGTGCCCCGTTACTCTGGGACGCTGACACTGGTTTCCCAGTTATTTTAATATTACCCAGCACTCTTATTCTATACCCTGATTTTTTTTTTAAATCCAAGAAATGGATTATCCTGCCTACACTTCAAGGAATTAAAATAGAGTTATCTGATCAAGAGGTTCAGAGGTCAACTTGGAAGAAGAAAATAAAATGAGAAAAGGCAAAAACTGAAGTCATTTTTAAAGCGTGTAGTTCTTGCGGTGAAAATGAAGTATTTTTGTCTAATTTTGGTTCGGTAGCTGTCTCTTTAAATCCAGTCAAACTCCTTGTGTATTTTAATAGCCTGCTGAGCAGGAATCTTGGACCAAGCCTATCGTGGTACAGTGTTGTAATTTTTGTAGGTTTTAGGTTCGAGAGGGGAATAATTCAAAGTAAAACATTAGTTCAGCTTTTATTGGGCTGACAACAACTCCTTAAAAAAAATTTGAGAGTGGTCAGTTATTCAGAATCCAAGAATCCCTTTCCCGGGATATAAAAAAGGTGTTCTATTCAAATCAAAATCGAAGAGTCCGTTTGAAAATATCTTTAAAAGGAACCAGACAGTTTGAAGTTGCCAAGCGACAGTTCAGATTAGAACAGAGACTCCTACAGGGCTAAGAAATGTATAAAGAAAAGAGACGCTGCATGATATATTTACAAAGGGGCTAGTGTTGCAATCCTTTTGATTATTTTGTCCACTTGAGGAATTAGCCAAGAGTTGTATATTTACAACAGAGGGTTAGATTTTCATTTTGCCTCCCAGGCGTAAAACTCTCGTCAAGGTTTGGCCGGTCGGTCGCGACAGAAACTGCCCACTGAAATCAATGGAAATTAAAGTAGGGCAGTTTCTATCAGGGATGGACGATCAAAACGCTAGCTTCACACCCAGGTGAAAATCTACCCCACAATCAACGTTCCCTTTAAGCTGCGTGGCCGGGTTCCGTGCAAGCCGCTCAACACCGTTATAACAACAACAACTTGTTTTTACATAGCGCCTTTAACGTAATAAAATGTCCCAAGGTGCTTCACAGGTGTATTATAAGACAAAAAATTTGACACCGAGCCACATAAGGATAAATTAGGGCAGGTAACCAAAAGCTTGGTCAAAGAGGTAGGTTTTAAGGAGCATCTTAAAGGAGGAAAGAGAGGTAGAGAGAAGGAGAGGTTTAGGGAGGGAATTCCAGAGCTTAGGGCCCAGGCAGCTGAAGGTGCGGCCACCAATGGTGGAGCGATTATAATCAGGGATGCTCAAGAGGGCAGAATTAGAGGAGCGCAGATATCTCGGGGGGTTGTGGGGCTGGAGGAGATTACAGAGATAGGGAGGGGCGAGGCCATGAAGGGATTTGAAAACAAGGATGAGAATTTTTAAATCGAGGCGTTGCTTAACCAGGAGCCAATGTAGGTCAGTGAGCACAGGGGTGATGGGCGAACGGGACTTGGTGCGAGTTAGGACACGGACAGCCGAGTTTTGGATGACCTCAAGTTTACGTAGGGTCGAACGTGGGAGGCCAGCCAGGAGTGCGTTGGAATAGTCAAGTCTAGAAGTAATAAAGGCATGGATGAGGGTTTCAGCAGCGGATGAGCTGAGGCAAGGGCGGAGATGGGCGATGTTACGGAGGTGGAAGTAGGCGTTCTTAGTTATGCCACGGATATGTGGTCGGAAGCTCATTTCAGAGTCAAATATAACACCAAGGTTGCGAACAATGTGGTTCAGCCTCAGACAGATGTTAGGGAGAGGGATGGAGTCAGTGGCTAGGGAACGGAGTTTGTGGCGGGGACCAAAAACAATGGCTTCAGTCTTCCCAATATTTAATTGGGAGAAAATCTTCTGCTCAGCCAGAACTGGATGTCGGACAAGCAGTCTGACAATTTAGAGACCGTGGAAGGGTCGAGAGAAGTGGTGGTGAGGTAGAGCTGGGTGTCGTCAGCATGCACGTGGAAACTGACGCTGTGTTTTCGGATGATGTCGCCAAGGAGCAACATGTAGATGAAAAATAGAAGGGGGCCAAGGATAGATCCTTGGGGAACTCCAGAGGTAACAGTGCGGGAGCGGGAAGAGAAGCCAATGCAGGTGATTCTCTGGCTACGATTAGATAGATAAGAATGGAACCAGGCGAGTGCAGTCCCACCCAGCTGGATGGCGGTGGAGAGGCGTTGGAGAAGGATGGAGTGGTTAACCGTGTCAAAGGCCGCAGACAAGTCAAGAAGGACGAGGAGGGACAGTTTACCTTTGTCACAGTCACAAAGGATGTAATTTGAATGGGCTGCGCACCCAAAAAAAAATTAGTGGGAACATTGCCCATAATGTCTGACATGACTGTTACTTCATTTTTGTTCATCTTTTGTTAAACAGAATCGCTTAGTGGCTTTAAATTGAAACCGTGTGTTGTAGTGTAATACACTATTTGCTCAACGAAGACGAGATAGATCCTGTGAAGCAATAGGATAAGTCCAGTAGTTAAAAACAGACTGGGTTTTCTATTTGGTTCTACGAGGCGCGTCACTAAAAGCCGACCTAGATCTTAAGGCTAGGATAGATACTTTTTAAGGTACGGAGAGTTGGAACTTGCCCTCGAGTATGATAATGACAACTGAAGTAATCTATAGTGGTCATGTGTTTTGACACGTTGGACCCCCTGGGACACATCTCATTGTCTTGGCTGTGCTCTTAGTGTGTCTTTGATGTAGGGAAAGATTGAATCGCATTTTCTCTGTTTATATTCTGTGAATTCTGGTAGATTGTCTCACAGTAACTCTACCTGAGGAAGGGGCGACAGCTCCGAAAGCTTGTAATTTTAAATAAATCTGTTGGACTATAACTTGGTGTTGTGCGACTTCTCATTTTTGAAGTAATCTAGGGTAAGAAGGGTAAGACCCAAAAACTGTACTCAACACGTCGCTGGAATTGTAGAGTCTAGGCTATTGATATCATTACACAGACTAAACTAGCTAATACCATGTTATGAATACAAGACAGCATTTTTCAAAATAATTTTTCACATTATTGCATAACATGGCTGCTTTTACTGAACAAATAATTTGCAACAAATTATCTTTATGTTTAAAAGAGTGTATGATAAGAAACAGACTACTGATGCTAAATTATAAAGAGCGCCTTTATGTGGAAGAATTTAAAGGTCCTGAAACTCTTGATTACCAATTGGACCTCTTGTATTTGGAGAACAAAATGGATGCTATCTGGGATTGCAATACCTGCTCTGTAATGTTTTAGGATTAGTGCTGGTAATTTCTCTAAATTGCATATTGCAGGATTTTGGCATGATCATTTCTCCAGTTTGTTATACATCAGTCGTTCTGCTGGTTCTTACAGTTTATTGCCTTTTAAGGCTGCGTGGTGAAGCAAGTTGAAGCCACGATTATTTTGTTGGGTGAAGTCAATGTTTGGCACCTCTGTCAGGATCTCGATGATGTCCCTATAGTCTTTAGCAATTCCATCGTGCAAAGGGGTGTCTCCGTATGAATCCTGGAAAGATAAAGACAGTAGAGTTGAGGATAGGTTCACCAAACTTGCACATTTAGTGGATTCAAAGAAGATCTATGGTTACCCTTTCCCACCAGCTTAACACAATTGCATATTTGGTACAGTGTTGGTGCAGTGCACTCCTGCTAATTATAGGTCTAATTTTCCACAATTATTCACACATTTGTCAGGAATGCAGGCGAGTGGATCACATGAAGTACACTGCAAACCAAAAACTAATTTATGTACTGTTTTACATTTATAATTATATTGATAGGAATGCCTGAGGAGGTTTAATATCCTAGATACAGTTTGTCAATAATGAAAGATTGCTGGTTAATTGATGGGTTAATATTTTGAATGGTAAAAAAAGGACGAGGACCATATTTAAATTATTCAAGTAGCAATTGTCCTTATTCTCATGCACTCAAAGCTGATTAGCACCACAATACGTGTCAGCTAACCCAGTAACATTTTCCCCAAGACATGCTTATTGTGACAAAGTGACAATAAAAAAAACTGGTTATAAAGAAAAATAATGCTGTTTAAAAATGTTCCGTTAAATACAATAAATTTTGGTTCATTCCTACCTCTCTGTTGTGGACTTGGAGCACAATGACATCAGCTAGGCCGCAAGGCTCCCAGCAGCGAAGAAAAAATAATCTTAAACTGATACCTGAACTAACAGTTAAACCGGTCAGGAGCCCGTCTCTCCGTGCCGGCCGACAAAGAGCTATCCACCTTAATCCTACTTTCCAGCACTTGGTCCGTAGCCTTGTAGGGAATCTAGGGTCATATCCACCCCAGCCTAATCTCCTCTCTGTTGCCTGTAAAGTGAAATGAACTTGGGCAGTTTCCTAATGGGCATGAAACCACAGTGCAGAACTGTTCAGAATTTGGCAACCTCAGCAAAGAGGCCTCAAGAGTGTCTGGATGTTATCGTCTCTGCCTCAATGGCCACTTGTGATATAGCATTCCACCATTGGTGGCCGCGCCTTCAGCCGCCTGGGCCCTAAGCTCTGGAATTCTCTCCCTGAACCTCTCCGCTTCTCTACCTCTCTCTCCTCCTTTAAGAAGCTCCTTAAAACCTACTTCTTTGACCACCTGCCCTAATATCTCATGTAGCTCAGTGTCAGATTTTGTTTTATAAACGCTCCTGTGAAGCGCCTTGGGACGTTTTACTACATTAAAGGCGCTGTATAAATACAAGTTGTTGTTGTTGTAGTAGTAATAAACCTAAATCTACAGCCCCTTGTTACCAATACACCAGTCAATAGAAACAACCTTTCATCAGTTACCCTCAAAACCTTTCAGAATTTTGAAAACCACCATTAACCTTTTATGATCCAGTGAAAAAAGCCCCAAATTCTCAAGCCTTTCTTTCATAACTATAAACTCTCATTCTGGTATCATAATAAATCTTTACTGGAGTCTCCCCAAAGCTCCATCACTGTTCCTATAATGGGGTGCCCATACTACATGCAACATTGCAACTATGACCTAACCAATATCTTGTATAAATTCAACATCACTTCTTTGCCTTTATATTCTATGTCCCGTGTAGAAAACCAGGGCAAGCTAATAATATATTTCTAACAAAGGCGGCACAGGATCTATAAGTGAAATTCCAACTGTGTTCAACAATATGTTTTTCTAAATTTTCCCCACCAAATATGGGTGCACTTCTAGAATGATTACCTTAACCATAGTAGGAAAAATCAATTTACTTCACAGCACTTAACTGGTAATCAGGCCATAATGGGGCAGAAATTCGGATCTCCACGGGTGAGTACGCGCTGTGTACTCACCCGTAGGGCCACCAGAAGTGCCGGTTTCGCGCATGCACGGGAAACCGGAACTTCCAGTCTCGTGAAAGAAGGGGTTCGAGGGTCAACCGCGTGCGCCGGAGAGGCAGCGCGCACGCAGCGAACTTCGTTTTTTTTTTCAGGTTTTTCCGTGAGGGTAAGTACGGAGAAGCTGTGCAGGAAAAAAGGAGGCGCAAGGCCTGCTTTTAACAAGGTAAGTGGTGAATTAAGTAGAATTTAAAAAATTTTTCAACAGGTTTATCTTTTTTACATACTTTAAAGAAAGGTAAGTTTATTTTTAGCACCGTTAAAAAGTGTAATTAATTTTTTCAAAAATTTAAATTTTTGTTTTTATTTGAAGTTTAAGTGAGGTTTTGGGGCCGATCTCTATTCATAGATTTCACAGGTCTTCCTGTCAAAATTGATGAATGGAGATTCCCTGCTCCGATTGGCTCTCCATGGCCCACGTGATCCCAGGGGACGCTTCGAACTAACTGCGCCCCTGGGATACGCAAGCACTGCGCGCCGGCAGCTGCAGGAGGCCCAGGAGCCGAAGTCCACGCGGGCCCGAAGCACAACGGCAGGCGCGGCATGTAAGTACGCGCGCGATCCTTGCACCCGCGGGAAGCCGGAGAGCTGAATTTCTGGCCTAATGTTTAAGACTAAAATAAGTAGCACAGTAACCAACAGAGGCTGGATATAAATTTGCATCTTGGCCACAAGCTGTTTTTGTTGATGATCTATTATCAGTTACAGGTTGCCATTACTCTTTAGATTTTCTCCCACTTTGCATGATTATATGTACACATTACTGCCACCAAATAAACAGGCAATCCCATTCCTCGCACCAACAGCCTTTCTTCTTTCTAGAAGTACAAATAAGTGAAGTTATTGGTGACGGTTCTCTCACCTGGAGATTAACATTGCAGTTATATTCACAAAGTGCACGCACCACTTCTGTAAAGCCCTTGTTTACTGCAATGTGCAGAGCAGAACATGTAGAAGCATTCAGTAGATTGACATTCGCACCTTTGCTGAGAAGCAGTCTGGCCACCTCAGGCTGGTTTCTGTATAAAACAAGCAAAGATTACTCACAGAACCTGACCTGTTCCGTTAATTCGCACAAATCAGTAGGCAGCAAACTTGAAGCAGCTGGTGCACAGTTCAACTGACCATTTGCTAACTATTTTAAATTAATTTTTCACCATTTTAATGTTAGCAAAACAGGTGAAAAGTTTGTCTCATCAGCTGTTGGCTGGCACTGGACATTGACTGCTGAGGCGTGGTCTGTGCACGTGTAAACACACATAAGCAGTACCCTGCTTTCCATGGCCAGACAGCGACACACAGCCAGCACTCAAAAGCAGATACTGGTTGAACAGGTACTGTTGTGCAACTCCACTCATAAATGAACTCTAACTTAAAATTATATGGTTTTAATCAGGCAGATATTCAAATGGTGCAGACAAAAATATTTCTTCATATCAGGGAAGTCGGAATCTTTTGGAAGTAGCCTTGGAAAGCTGGGAATTTTACCAACATCTCTAAATTCCTATTTTCTTAAGGTTAAAATTAGTGCTCGTGACAATGCATGTACGATACATCACCCTCATATTGTTTTGGTTAAAAAACCCACAATAAAATTATAGTCATCAAGCGTTCTGGAGTTTACCCTACATTTATTGCACAATTTGTATGATGTCTCTACTTTGTGTACAGTCCCTTCAGATTACAGACACTGACCCAGGCTTTCCGGCCCCGCAATGTTGATTTTCTGGCAGATCTGGGACCAGTAATGTGCTCAGCGGCACACTCCACCGTGTTTCCACCTTCCCTGCAACCCCCCGCCACCTCCCCCCCCACCCCCGTGAGGGCCTGGCCGTGTATTTATGCCGAGGTGTCCATGATTCAGTGGTCGGTGGAAAGAGAACCCAAGAAATCCATGTGCAGCCATGACCTGTACATGGGATTATACTGGTAGCACCCTTGCCTCTGAGTCAGAAGGTTGTGGGTTCAAGTCCCACTCCAGAGACTTGAGCACACAAATCTAGGCTGACACACCCAGTGCAGTGCTGAGGGAGTGCTACACTGTCGGAAGTGCCGTCTTTCGGATAAGACGTTAAACTGAGGCCCTGTCTGCCCTCTCAGGTGGACATAAAAGATCCCATGGCACTATTTTGAAGAAGAGCAGGGTGTCCTGGCCAATATTTACCCGTCAATCAACATCACTAAAACAGATTATCTGGTCATTATCACATTGCTGTTTGTGGGAGCTTGCTGTGCATATTTTGGCTGCCGTGTTTCCTACATTACAACAGCGACTACACTTCAAAAAAAAAAGGTACTTCATTGGCTGTAAAGCACTTTGGGATGTCCGGTGGTCATGAAAGACGTCTTTCTTTCTTTCTTTCAGGGAGCACTGCCTTGCACAGGCCTAAGAAGGCAGGTTAAAAAAAATGTCCACAAAAAGAAAAAGCTATTATGTACTGCCTACATGACAATGTAACAGCAGGCCCAGAGGCCTGCCAAGTCAAAACTCTACTCTCTCTTTTCAGTGGGATTCCAATTTGATAAGATTTCATGGCCAGAAAGTTGGTCAGAGTTAGAGGGCATCTCCATTACAGGCAGAAGTCCTGCCCACTCAGAGTTGTGCCCCAATAAAGGTGGGAAGCAAGCTGAGGCTATTATCTTCATTTGAAACACCGATGACTACCTGCACATGTCTACACCCACAAAACTTCAGCAGGCTTAACCATCAAAACTGTATCTACTTATATGGGGAAATAAAATTTTTAAGAGGATGCAATCGCTTAAATGTAAGTGACTATTTATGGGGCAAAAGTGTTGGAAGGCTTTGCAACAAATCTACCCTATTGCATTGAAAAGGACAGCACTATCAGGAAAAAAAAAGACAACTGTTAAATCTTGTTTCAAAGATGCAATTTTTAAAAACAGCTTTTGAAGCATTCATCTTTGAAGGAGTGTTCAAGTTTAACTTAAATAAACAAATTTTCAAATAAATATTGAGGTGAACAATTATGGAGGATTAGAGACGGCAATAGCACGAGACAGTGTGTTAGTGCACTAAGGTGCCATGTCACACAGTGATCGGATCATGCCTACAACTGTCCATACAATGAGCTTTTGATGTCAGCTATGCCATCAGGGGAGGTGATGTGGGCAGGCTGGTCAATTCATCACAGCGAAAAACCCATCGACAATTTACACTTGGCATGCTTTTCATACTGCAAGGTTGAAAAAAGGGATACAGGCTCCGAAGTAATTGTACCAAAAATGAGTTCCAAACTTGGCTACACAGTCATTAACACATGCATAAAGGAGCCATTTATCATACCCAAATGATGCATAATGCAGTGCTGTGTCGCCGTCTTCATCGTGAATCTCGAGCTTTGCGTTTGCCTGCAGTAGAATTTTCACCACCTCAATGTGTCCCTGATGGGCAGCCACCTGCAGTGCCGTCTTGCCCTGATTCTTAATGTCAACCTGCACAACACGGAAGAATATTTAAATCACCTGCTGGTGAATATTTCATAAGCAGCTGTTTCTGCAGCACCTGGCATGGTCTTCACTCTCTCAGCCAGGAGCCCTTTGAATAAAATCCAGCCTTTCACATTAGTACAAAAGCAAGATACTGCAGATGCTGGAAATCTGAAATAAAAACAGAAAATGCTGGAAATACTCAGCAGGTCAGGCAGCATCTGTGGAGAGAGAAACAGAGTTAATGTTTCAGGTCGATGACCTTTCGTCAGAACGTTAACTCTGTTTCTCTCTCCACAGATGCTGCCTGACCTGCTGAGTACTGCCAGCATTTTCTCTTTTTATTTCATATCAGTGATGGTGGGCCCCGATATTTCCTGCAACTCGCAAGCACAGATGCAAGCGAGTTATGATGGCCATTCACATGAAAGAATAATAGAAAGGACTGTCGATCAATGTTAGATTCTACAGGCATCATTACTGTGTTTAAAATTGCAGCCATTTGAGGCCATTTCAGCACAAGCCAATATGGGATTCATTTATTGCTTTGTTGGAAATTGTTCTTCTCGGCTGATTTTACACACACACATAGTATTGTTTCTATTTCTTTTGCTGTGAAACATCACCTTTAGGGAATTTGAAAATGCCAATTCTCAAACTAAATATTTTACATTCTCATCGCCTTTGCGTCATGGCAGTTGCATTCGATAAGACTAGGGAACAGAAGATTATCTTAAGCTCGAAGAACAGCACCTCATCTTTCAATTAGGCACTTTACAGCCTTCTGGACTCAACATCGAGTTCAACAATTTCAGACCATAACCTCGGCCCCCATTTTTTCCGATGGCAGCTGTTGTTGATTCTGTTATTCCCATTTACACCTCTTCTAGACCCATCTTTACTTGTCCCATTATTATCTCCTTTTGCCTCGCACCATCATCCCTTTTGTCTTTTAATCACCCCTTTTGTCTTTTAATCACTTCTGCCTTCCATCCTATCACAGACCTTCCCTTTTGCTCTTTCCTCTCCCGCCCCTTTCCATGCCTCTGCACTTGCTTAAAACCTGTTATATCTTTAACTTTTTCCAGTTCTAACAAAAGGTTATTGACCTGGAACACTAACTCTGTTTATCGCTCCACAGATGTTGCCTGACCTGCTGAGTATTTCCAGCATTTTCTGCTTTTATATTAGAGGATTATCTTTCTAAGTTATTAATCCGTGATGAATAAATTCTATAGGTAATGGTCTAACAATCACTGCCACCAGCCCCATTCCTTACAGCCATTAAGATCAAAAGCATCCTATGCACATCCTACCACGGTTGCAACCACAGGGAAGTCCATCGTCAACTTGTCCGACCACACCCTTCAACCAGACGAAATCGAAGTTCTCGCCCTCGGGCTCAAGTTCTGCCCCACCACCAAAATGGACCCCATCGGTCTCGCGGCAGACACGGAGGAATTCATCAGGAGAATGAGGCTCCGGGAATACTTCCACAAATCCCAAGATGTCAGCAAAAAACCCAATGAGACAATCAATGATCCAGAACAGCAGACAGAGGGACTCGCAGTGCAGCAACCGAAGAAAAAAGAGTCAAATTGGACCCCTCCGGAGGGTCGCTGCCCCAAGCTTGACATGTATGCTCAAGCTGTCAGGAGATGCATCAACGCCAGATTCATCAGCCGCACTCACAAGACAGTCCAGAATGTCATCCGAGCACAACGCAACGCCATCCACGCTCTCAAGACCAACCGCAACATCGTCATCAAACCAGCGGACAAAGGAGGAGCCATCGTCATACAGAACAGAATGGACTATTGCAAAGAAGCATACCGACAACTGGACAACCTGGAACACTACAGACAGTTACCCGCAGATCCGACCAAAGAACACACCCGCCAACTCAATAGACTGATCAAGACCTTCGATCCAGACCTTCAAAGCATCCTACGCGCTCTCATCCCACGTACTCCCCGCGTGGGAGACTTCTACTGCCTCCCAAAGATACACAAAGCCAACACACCCGGACGTCCTATCGTATCAGGCAACGGAACCCTGTGTGAGAACCTCTCTGGATACGTCGAGGGCATCCTGAAACCCATCGTACAGGGAACCCCCAGCTTCTGCCGTGACACCACAGACTTCTTACAGAAACTCAGCACCCATGGACCAGTTGAACCAGGAACACTCCTCGCCATGATGGACGTATCGGCACTCTACACCAGTATCCCCCACGATGACGGCATCGCTGCGACAGCCTCAGTACGCAACACCAACAACAGCCAATCTCCAGACGCCATCCTACAACTCATCCGCTTCATCCTTGACCACAATGTCTTCACCTTCGACAACCATTTTTTTACCCAAACACACGGAACAGCCATGGGGACCAAATTCGCACCCCAATACGCCAACATCTTCATGCACAAGTTCGAGCAAGACTTCTTCGCTGCACAGGACCTCCAGCCAACGCTGTACACCAGATACATCGACGACATTTTCTTCCTTTGGACCCATGGCGAAGGATCACTGAAAAGACTACACGATAACATAAACAAGTTCCATCCCACCATCAAACTCACCATGGACTACTCCTCAGAATCGGTTTCATTCCTGGACACACGAATCTCCATCAAAGACGGACACCTCAGCACTTCACTCTACCGCAAGCCCACGGACAACCTCACGATGCTCCACTTCTCCAGCTTCCACCCTAACCACGTTAAAGAAGCCATCCCCTATGGACAAGCCCTGCGAATACACAGGATCTGCTCAGACGAGGAGGAATGCGATGGACACCTACGGACGCTGAAAAACGCCCTCGTAAGAACGAGATATGACGCTCGACTCATCGATCGACAGTTCCGACGGGCCACAGCGAAAAATCGCATAGACCTCCTCAGAAGGCAAACACAGGACACAACCAACAGGGTACCCTACGTCGTCCAGTACTTCCCCGGAGCGGAGAAACTACGCCATGTTCTTCGCAGCCTCCAACATGTCATCGATGACGACGAACACCTCGCTAAGGCCATCCCCACGCCTCCACTACTTGCCTTCAAACAGCCGCCTAACCTCAGAAGTACCATCGTTCGCAGCAAATTACCCAGCTTTCAGGATAACAGCGACCACGACACCACACAACCCTGCCACGGCAACCTCTGCAAGACATGCCAGATCATCAACACAGATACCATCATCACACGTGAGGACACTACCCACCAGGTACATGGTACATACTCATGTGACTCGGCCAACGTTGTCTACCTCATACGTTGCAGGAAAGAATGCACCGCGGCATGGTACATCGGCGAGACCATGCAGACACTGAGACAACGTATGAACGGACACTGCGCAACAATCACCAGGCAGGAGTGTTCCCTCCCAGTCGGGGAACACTTCAGCAGTCAAGGACATTCAGCCTCGGATCTGCGGGTAAGCGTTCTCCAAGGCGGCCTTAGAAACACACGACAACGCAAAATCATCGAGCAGAAACTGATAGCCAAGTTCCGCACTCATGAGGACGGCCTCAACCGGGATCTTGGGTTTATGTCACGATACATGACGTGATCCAGACTCGAGTCGTCGTTGGCTTGTTCACAGATGTGATTCCCAGTAAAAAAGTAAAAATTTTAAAGTTTATCGTTTCCCATACCGACTGCGGCTTTTGACACATTGGACCCCCTGTGACTCCACCTCATTGTCTCAGTTGTATCTTGCTATGTCTTTGATGTGGTACCTTCCTGGCTGACCTGATTGCCTTTTGTCACACCTCGGCAGATAAACAGTCAGGATGATTTAAATGTAGTCGTCTGCCATTGTAAGTTACACATGCATTGTTCTCTATCTATATATGCTTTGTCGATTCTGTATTTCTTTACTTCACCTGAGGAAGGGGCCACGTAAGCTCCGAAAGCTTGTGATTTCAAATAAAACTGTTGGACTATAACCTGGTGTTGTGCGACTTCTCATTTTACATCCTACATAATAAGAGTAGCAATGTATCAAATCAGACTTGGCGCATCTTCGGTATTTTGTAGGATTCCCAGGAAATCTGCAATGTATATAAGATCATATTGTTGTTCTGATGGACCTCTGGTTTATCTAAATATGCACTTTTTGGGGCCTTCTAGAGCCCACAGGCCAAGACCACTTAACTCCAGCCTAAAATTACATTATTTGAGCAGGTTTGGAAAAAAATTCTGTTAAAAAATTAAGTCAATTTAAATAGAATCTTACAGCACAGGAGGAGGCCATTCAGCCCATCGTGCCTGTGCTGGCCCTTTGAAAGAGCTCTCCAATTAGTCCCACTCCCCCGCTATTTTCCCATAGCCCTGTAAATGTTTTCCCCTCTTCAAGCATATATACAATTCTGCTTCCATCGCCCTTTCAGGCAGAGAATTCCGAATCCTAACAACTCGCTGTGTAAAGAAATTCTCCTCCTTTCCCCCCTGGTTATTTTTCTAATTGTCCTCTGGTTACTGACCCTCCCGCCAGTGGAAACAGTTTCTCCTTATTTATTCTACCAAAACCCTTCATAATTTTGAACACCAAATGCAAATGGACATAGTCCGTGGCATTTGTACTGGCATAAATCAGAAGAGATTTTGTTTAAACACATCTGTGCAGAAAGCCGAGGATTTTTGTTCCATTTAATAGAAAACAAATGTGTGAAGCAGAGAGGGAGTGGGAGAAGAGCCAGTAACAACACTGCTATCTTCCTGAGAAGCAAAGCGCCAGATTGTGTGTGGCTTTTCTTTCTGGATTAATTCAGTTTTTGCTGGTATAATCCCACTCCACACTGAAGCACTTGAGCTGATTTTATTACGACATGTACTTTGTCCAATTTCCTCAAAATCCACAGCAATTCCTGGGCCACCCATTGGGGGTAATTTCCTTACCAGAACATGAAAGAAAGCCTTTGAGAGTCAGAACACTGCTACTGTAGTCAGTTTACCAGTGTTACTGTACCTTTCACCAAAAGCTGGAAACTCACTTTACGTAGGACTACAAGTTAAGCTTAATCTCCACAGGATTCATATTTGCAACTATTGAAGCATAAAGTGAACAGAGTGGCTCTGCAGGAACACCCTTATTGCAGCAGTAACTAGTCACCCAACTTCCCACAGATAAAAGAAAGTATAGTTTACCATGAAATTAAGCTGTGCCGAGGATGTAGAGGAACTTTCAATATAAACATGCACACTTGCCTTCTCTGGATACTTCTGAACCAAATCCCGAACCTTTGTGGCATTCCCGTGAGCAGCCTCGATCACTATCCGCCCAGGATTATCCTGATCGGTTGACTGTGACAGCAATTTTTCTAGCACAGAGATGACTGTACCTACAGTATATCAACAAAAAGAGAATCCTTACTTCTTTCTGCCAAGATTGTTTGAACTAAAGTAGCCGTGTGTGTTCCACATTGTGATTCCACAGCTGTATTTGACTTGCACAGTTAAGTCAGCTATGATAGCATGCTGTTGTAAGGTTCAGACCAATTTTTTAAAATATATTTGCAAATACACTTTGTCTTCTCCTATTCCTGCCTATTTTCTCCCATTCTGAAGGCACTGCCTCCTTGCTGGGGCTTAGATCAATTGGTACATTCGAGTATTCACCCAAGCAGTCTTCAACCGAGGAAGGGGTGGGGAATCACAGCCAAGCCCAACTTTTTCCTCATGGAAGGTCCATAAACGCACACTTTCAATAGGGTCAACAGACAGTGGTCAAGAAGGAAACTCTGGTCAATTTTCATCTCTCTAACCAAGAGATGCTAAGATGTGGAGATGCCGGTGTTGGACTGGGGTGGACAAATGTGAGAAGTCGCACAACACCAGGTTATAGTCCAACAGTTTTATTTGAAATCACAAGCTTTCGGAGCGCTGCTCCTTCACCTGACGAAGGAGCAGCGCTCCGAAAGCTTGTGATTTCAAATAAAACTGTTGGACTATAACCTGGTGTTGTGCGACTTCTCACAAGAGATGCTAAGGCTAAGAAGAACGTAAGAAATAGGAGCAGGAGTAGGCCATACGACCCCTCGAGCCTGCTCCGCCATTCAATAAGATCATGGGTGGCCTTCGACCTCGCCCGATCTCCATATCCCTCGATTCCCCCTAGAGTCCTAAAATCTATCTATCTCAGCCTTGAATATACTCAATGATTCTGCATCCACAGCCCTTTGGGGTAGAGAATTCCAAAGATTCACAAATGGAGGCACTCCTATTACTACCCTGGCTAAGATCAGCTAATACAGATCAGAAAGTGACCTTGGAACCTTCATGGTCTGTATGACTTAGCTACTCACTGCCTTCACCAGCTGGAGCCATCAGGGAGCTTTTAATTCTTCAAAAAAAAGGGTGAATTTTGTATTCATCAAGGTGAAGCCCATCAGGGCTGGAGAATGGAACACTTTTGCCAATTTTGTCATCTAGTGTCAGCATCAATCACTCATCAGTCAGGTACAGCACAGCAAATTGCATTTTACTCTTGGTCCAAGAATGTGTCTTAGCCCCAGAGCACCCCCTAATCACATCAGTAATCCTTGTGGGCTCCAAGGGAAATTGATAATTTAGCACCAATTAGTGGTGAATTGGGCATCTGTGTGCTGTGGACCAAAGCTCATTTCACATAGAACTCTTACACTGGATGAGTGCAACTCCAACAACACTCAAGAAACTCGATAACTATCCAGGACAAAGCAGCCCACTTGACTGGCACCTCATCCACCACCTTAAACATTTACATCCTCCACCACCAGCGCACCGTGGCTGCAGTGTGTACCATCTACAAGATGCACTGCAGCAACTTGCCAAGGCCTCTTCGACAACACCTCCCAAACCCGCGACCTCTACCACCTAGAAGGACAAGGGAAGCAGGTGTATGGAAACACCATCACCTGCAATTTCCCCTCCAAGTCACACACCATCCTGACTTGGAAATATATCGCTGTTCCTTCATCCGTCACTGGGTCAAAATCCTGGAACTCCCTCCCTAACAGCACTGTGGGAGTATCTTCACTACACGGACTGCAGCGGTTCAAGGCTCACCACCACCTTCTCAAGGGCAATTAGGGATGGGCAATAAATGCTGGCCTTGCCAGAGACGCCCACATTCCATAAATGAATAAAAAAAGTGACTGACCATCCAATCAACTTTTGCTGGATTTATATCAACGTCCCAGAAGTGAAAGGCCAATTTCTCACCTACTGCACCACCAGTTCCCTAGAATGCACTAAAACATCTGGGGCAAACACTTATTTTAACAGCTTACATCTGTACTAGCAAGACTTAAAAAAACAATTCCTAGCTGCACCAACCCACGATTTAAAGATAAAAGATGAGAGAGAAAAACAAAAGCTGTACATTATAGATTTCTTTTAAAACAATATTCAAATACAGATGTACCCTTGCTATTAGTTTGAGGCATAGGACGTGGATCCAAGTTCACAGAGCAGGCAGATTAGTAAAACAAAGTGGTCATTAAAAACTGGCATGCTTGACATAAGGTATGATCTTATTGAATGGCGGAGCAGGCTCGAAGAGCCATATGGCCTACTTCTGCTCCTATTTCTTATGTTCTTGGTAATAGGACCAGATAAAATGTATTTTAGAATACGTAAGGAAATGAAGAGGCCAGGGGAGCTGTGGCCAAAGATGATCACAGTTCATTAAGTATAAGGTAACATCAGAGGCTGGAAAATAGCTAATGTTCCAATTTTATATTACTTCACAAAACACAATTGAAGGTGAGGCAGTAGTTTGCAATGACAGAGGATGGGATTTTTGAGGAGGGGTTGATGAGTGGTTTTGAAAGGGAGGGGGGAGGACAGTACCTGGAGAGCTGGAACCATTTACAATGTCAGTTGGCATGGTGACCAGAAAGAGAAGGTAGACTGTACCAGAACAAAAATCAGGACTTGCAAGCTCACATATTCGTTTTCATTTTGTCCTTGGCTTCCACACAAATATTTGTTCAAAATCAAGCCTCCGGTGCTCAGTCTGGTAGTAATAAAATTTCTATCTCACTTAATACGTAAGTGAATGTTTTATGATTGAAATGCATTCGGGTTGGAGAGGAAAAGAAGTGCTGCTAAGAAGTCAAAGTTATTTTTTGATGAAGTGTGCAGAAGACAGAAGGAGCAAGGCTACTTAAAGGATTAAAGATGCTAAGACATGAAATGTGAGAAAATGTTATTGCTTTGGTTTCTGGCTGACCCATAGGAATTTATTGTTCAATTCTCTAAAAGTTAAGTAAATTCCATAATTCTGGTACACAAAGGCCCCGATATTTACTTGGGGCCGTGAAGAGAGCGAGGTGGGTGGGGATTTCCAGATGTAAGGGTATCCCGGATGTCCTGCGGAATTAACTGCAGGACCTCTTTTAAACTTTTCCAGTAGGTTTCCCGCCCGAAAGTCAGCTTGATTGACGGGGGTGGGTGGGCGGAGATCACGGGGGTGGGGGCGGGGAGGGAAATCGGAGATGGCGGGGGCTGGTTGGACCTGGAGGAAACACTCCTGCTCCTCCTGGCCCACAAGCAGTGCTGTAAATGAACTTACCTTATGGATCCGGCCCTCCTTCTCCCTGCCGGGATTCCCGGGCCCCGTCCGACATTAGTTTAAAAATAAAAAACCTTTTAAAAATGGAGGCACGCAGCCTCCTTAAAAGATTTCAGTGACCGACCCGCCTCCCGAGTGCAGACTGGTCGACCGCGCCCCTCCCCCGAACCGCCTCCGTTAAACCCGAAAGTGGGCGGGTTGGGGTCGGTTTTGAAATTTAACATTTTTTTTTTTTTTTACTTCCCACCTGTTCTTGGGGGGTTAAAATTACCCCCAAAATGTTTTCTCCTTCATTAAAGAGAAACTCTAGCTGACTTCATTTTACATTCCATCAGTTAGATCTCAAGCAAAATCATTATTTGGGGATTCTGAACTGCTGTCATTTGCTGCTTGATGTCTATTTTCTGCTTAAAAGGAAAAATGGCATAAGTTAACAATGTTACCTGATTGCATCACTGAATATTCGTCACTATATCTACTATAACATATCAAGCCTCATGTCCAGCGTGCACAACTGGCGGTCACACTTTTGCCACAACACTTACTGGATTGGCTCAAAATAAAGTGGAGAGGGAGGGAACTGGCAATTCAAAAAACAAGGAAAGCAGCTCGAACATTTGTACCGCAAATGTCACAGTTACTTCCTGTAACATTTTCCCAGTCACACCTTCCCCATTGCCATTTGTTGAGAACACCCCTATTGTTATAAACCAGCAAAACCCTCCAACTCATTGTGAGCAAGGCCACGTGAGATCTGCTAGTATATTAAACAAGGTCTGTCAGCACTAATTTTAATGAAAAGGTATATTCAGGTATAAAGTGGTGTTCTGACTTTTTTTGCTAAGTAAGTGACCAGAGGAAAATATAGCCCTTTGTGTTTTGTGGTTAGATGGTGAATAATTACAACAAAGTTCATGATAATGTATTATAAAGTGGCAATACACTGAAACTACCATACGTTTGACAAACCCATTGGGAGCAACATTAACCTAATGGTTAGGTTCAGGTCGACCCTCCATTTACACCCCGCTCAATGTTACTCTCCGGTGAAGCCTAAAGAGCATAACTTAAACCAAGAAAATACTCTTTTGAACCATCTTACTTGCTGAATCATTGGTGTTGTCTGTTGTCATGAGGTTGGCATCTACTTCTCCTGGCTGGGCTGTAGTTGCGCATGCTGGGTTAAAGGTCCAGGTTTGGCCCCCAACTCCCACACGTAAATCTCCATCACCATATACTTTTAGTACCTTCCCAACCTGTCCCAGTGCCTGCAGGACATACAACGGAAGGAGCATTTAGCGCAATAAGGATTCCAGAATATGACAATATGCATCATTTTATGTGAATCATAGCAAGACAACAACTTCTTATTCAGTAAGAGCTGAAACATTTCTCCAAGGCTCAACCGATTATGCCAGTGAGTACTTGAACCACCCAGATCAGGAAAGTACAATGCCTGGTCAAAGCTGGGTTAGCTCATCCTACCAGAGCACTGATAGGTGCACTACAACTGGCCTGTGTACCCCTGGGTTATAGGGCAGCAAGGAACAACGACAACAAAAATCAGCCAAGCATATCACTATCCAATCATCTCTGCTGGAAGTCCGAGAGTTCGATGTTGGGTGAGGACAGCATCATGTTAGGCTGTCCTGGTTGAATGGCCTCCTGACACTCACTCTCTCAGCTCCCATATGAAGAATAGCTACTTGGACACAGTACCAGAGGGTGTGAGGTACCATAGAACCATTCCTGCAAGGAGTCAACATCTTCAGGAGAGTGGCGGGGGTGGGGGAGGGGAGGCGGAGGGTAAAGAGAATGTGAGAATTAGCGGTCCAAATGAATGGTCCAGTAGATAGAATGGGATGCCTGAAGGAGACAAACGTCTGGATTCTAAAAAATTCCTTCAGTGATGTGGGTAATGTCCTCATAATCAATGTAAAATATGTTATGGGTCTAATGACATAGATTATTCAGTTAGTACGAATCAAGGATTGTGTTTCCTGTGATATGCATTTTACAGAGAAATGAAAAGGCACTTACTGGAGTCATGCTGTCTGTCCATTCTCCATGACCTGTTTGAAGTCTTTTTACAGTTTCTAAATCATCCATCACACGAACAATGTCGCCTACTGTAAAAGTGTCAACCTACAAAATGAATCAGAGCTAAAATTGACTTCCTGAGAATCAGAAGGGATTTCATATTTAGAACATAAGAAATAGGAGCAGGAGTAGGCCATAGGCCCCCTCGAGCCTGCTCCGCCATTCAAGAAGATCATGGCTGAACTTCTACATCAACTACACTTTCCCGCCCGATCTCCATATCCCGTGATTCCCTTAGTGCCCAAAAATTTAGGGCTTCAGTCTGAATACACAGCTGTGGTTCATAAGAATTCTGCGATAATTGTTATGGTTAAACAGATACAAAATTCTCCATGAATAAAATAGTGTCCAAGTTACCCGTGCAAAGACCACAATTCTTCATTCTAGTTTCAGTAGTTCCCTGGAGATTTACATAGCATTACAGCACAGAAACAGGTCATTCAGCCCAACTGGTCCGTGCCGGTCTTTATGCTCCACACGAGCCTCCTCCCACCTTACTTCATCCCAGCCAATCAACGTATTCGTCTATTCCTTTCTCTTTCATGTACTTATCGAGCTTCCCCTTAAATCCATCAATGCTATTCGCCTCAACTACTCCATGTGGTAGCAAGTTCACATTCTAACTACTCTCTGAGCAATGATGTTTCTCCTGAATTCCTTATTAGATTTATTGGTGACTGTCTTATATTAATGGCCCCTCATTTTGGACTCCCCCACAAGTGGAAATATCTTCCTTACATCTACCCTACTGAAACCCTTCATAATTTTAAAGACCTCTATCAGGTCACCTCTCAGCCTTCTAGCCCCAGCCTGTTCAGTGTTTCCTGAAAGTTAAAACCTCTCAGTTCTGGTATCAACCTTGAAAATCTTCTTTGCACCTTCTCCAGTGCCTCTATATCCTTTCTGTAATATGGAGACCAGAGCTGAGCACAGTAAAACACTTGTGTAGAAAAATAGAATTCTGCACACCTCTGCTATGAAGAAATTCTATAGCAGTCCTCAGTTGTTACAGTTTTCCTTCACAATTGGCCTAAAATTGTACTGATAATCGAAGTATAAAGGCAAGTGGTAAAGTAGAAATTGTCAAATTATGGAGCTGTACCAAAGGTGGAAACCCTATGGGCCAAATCAAGGTTATTCAAAAACGATTCTACCAGAAATGAATGATTGCAACCCAGAGTAATTTTATCCATCAAAAGTTTTGTAATAACATTGGGCTGGATTTTGCGATAGAAATAACGGTGAGGCGAACAGCACTCACCGTTGTTAATGTGTAAATCGGACAGCAACTTCCAGCGACTGCACATGCGCAGTTAAATGCGTAAATCAGGAAGTTGCTGTCGAGATGCCCTCCTCCTCCAAAAGCTGTGTGATAACTATATCTCACCGAGAGACTCACCATTGAAATAAATGGAACAGCATGAAGTTGCTGTACTTACCTGACATACACGCTAAACTCGCCAGAAAAAGTTAGGTCTTGTCTTAACGGCTTAATTACTGCCAAATAACTTCGCTGGCACTGAAAATTAACTTTAAAATGTGTGGAGTCTCATTCCTTCAGATTTTAATTATTGTTGGAGATTTTTGAAAAAAATTAAATTTTTTAAAAAACTATTTCTTTCTGTCTCTGTAGAGGGGGCTGTGCTTTTTCGATAGTTGGGTTGACAGGTGTTTTCAGGGCAAAAGCCCATAGAAAGTCCATGGGCAAGTGTAAATGTCGCCACTGACTGCAAAATCCGGCCCAGTATTTTTAAACAGTTTCAAAAGAATCTTGACTGTATCGTTAAAGCTGTACAATAATATTATGAAAACTCATGTCCCTGCAGATAACCCCTGGGTTGACCCACAGAAATTGTATTTTGAAACACACTTTAAATATTCAAATAAATTAAATGTTAATATAACTTTACATCTGTTGTCAATACAATGCTGCAATCTGGTTACTGGAGACAGATCTGTTTCCCTAGTCAAATTAATTTAAATTACCAGAAAATCACAACTGTGCATAACAGTGATAATTTGAATATCCAGATGCTGAAAATTGAGTAAGAGTTCAGGACACCATGACCCACAAAGCAATGTTGGAACTTGCTACAATAACTTGTAGTCATTTTTCATACCAGTGAACCAGGCATGTTGAGCCTCTCACAGTTATGTCATAAAATTTAGCAGAAAGATTTGATTAGGAAGAATGGCATATATCTGGCACAGAAGTTGCTGCACTTCTCTCTGGTAAGAATGGATAAGCAGGTTAGGTCTCAATAGGGGAATTATTAGTCTGTTGTCCTACAAGAGAGACTGTTTCTGTCATTAAAATAGTAATGACCAGTTTGCAATGTCACAGGAAGCTAACTGGCTCAATTCATTTTCCTCTCTTAGGCATGGCTTAGTGAGCAGCTGATTGCAATACGTAAGCAGGCTTATCAGTCCTTGCACATTCTGTCCCAACTGAACAGAAATGAGAGAACATTCCAATGAATTACACGATGAATAGTCATTTACTTTATATTTCAGTGACATTTAAGGTCCATTAAGGCAAGGATACTCTTCTGTTAAGTCCGATGCCCATTTTGAGGATCAATGAACATCTACAAATCCATACAATGTCACGAAAACAACTGAAGGAAGTACAACAACCCTAATTAGAGATACTCTCCAATTACACTTGTACTAATCCTCTTTGATGCCTGATGATTTATCAAATATGTTTCAACAGTGGTAGCACTTGGAAGCCAATTTGTTTTAATCTTTGTCAACAGGCTATTTAACCGTTTAAAAATAGAAACAAGAAAATGTTGTTCCCCGAGATGGTGAGCAACACAGCGAAGGTCACTGTGGCCACATTATAGAGCCTTTCATTAACTATATAAAAATATGATTTCTGTAAATAATTTTACTGTACTTTGCATTCACAATATAGCAATTCATATGTTACCATATTTCTGACTGATTTATTGCGAGACTCCACTTGTTTGCTGCTAACTCGTGCTGTCCCAGGATCTCAAAATCATGGATGTCCTTAGCTGCCTCTGTCTTTTATTCTTGCTGTAATTTTCAGGCTATTAAATTCCAAGCTTGGCATTAGTTAATGACTACTTCCCGATTTTTCTCTGTTTTTCTTGGCCCTCCACCATGACTTCTCAATAAAAATAAATCTGGAAAAAAACTTATTTAAAACTGAAGTACTCTTTTCATGGCCTTTGTGTGCAAATTCTAAACTCCTACAACAAGAAAGGCAAAGATACAAAATGTATTAATGACACAAACACTTTCTGATAAAGGGTTCCAAGTAATTTTTTTCTTCAATTTTCTGCCCTTATCTCTCCTCTCTTTCAAGGCAATGACTTTTGCTGAGGACAGGTGCTTCATCAAAATGGCTACTATTTACACGAGCCTCACTGTCATTTTGACCAGCTAATAAACCATGAGCATCTTCACAGCCAAGCAGGAGTTTACTGGGGAGCATTCAAGAGCAGAAACTCTGGTTGATTTTCCCCTCAGTCTGGAGACACTGAGGCCAGTAACAGTGGCCCGATTGCTGCCCCAGATGAGTTTGGCAGCTGTATGCAGATCAGGGATCAAACTTAGAACCCTTATGGTCATTATGGTCCTGTGCCATGCAGTGCATTTGGCTGGGAGACATTCAGGAGCTCTCAAGTACTGCTATCTGAATTATAAGCACCAGAGATATAGAAAGAAAGACTTGCATTTATATAGCGCCTTTTCACGACCACTGGATGTCCCAAAGCGCTTTACAGCCAGCAAAGTACTTTTTGAAGTGTAGTCACTGTTGTAATGTAGGAAACGCAGCAGCCAATTTGCACACAGCAAGATCCCACAAACGGCAATGTGATAATGACCAGATAATCTGTTTTTTTTTAGTGATGTTGACTGAGGGATAAATACTGGCCAGGACACCGGGGATAACTCCCCTGCTCTTCTTCGAAATAGTGCCATGGGATCTTTTACATCCACCTGAGAGAGCAGACGGGGCCTCGGTTTAACATCTCATCGGAAAGACGGCACCTCCGACAGTGCAGCACTCTCTCAGCACTGCACTGGAGTGTCAGCCTAGATTTTTGTGCTCAAGTCTCTGGAGTGATCAGTACTACTGGCATCTTAAGGAAGTGAATTTATTTATTCACAAATGGATCTTTATAGCTCTGACTGTCTAGATTGCAGTCACTCATTTCTAGTAGAATCATTAGGATTTAACAACAAATTTAAGATTCTAATTTATCCAGATCATTAGGTAGAGACACAATAACTTGTTCTTGATTTGATAAGTGATTCTATAATAATTCTACACTGTTTGAATTAAGCACTGACAATCTGGTGCATAGATTGTACTCTTGTGCTGGTTACAATGACCTCCAAAACAGGAAGGTAAAATTAATTCGATTTTACAGGAGCTGGAAAAGTATTACAAGTGTTATATTTACAAAAGTTTGACAAATGGAGCAGATTTTATAGCGACTGCTGAACTGAACTTGCCACCATAAAAGAGAGTTCAGAGAACTATCAACAGATAAAGCCCTACAAAAATAAAGGTAAAAGTGGTCCATCCTCTACCATGAGTATGACTGATTGGACTCCACTCTCGAATAAGCACTTTGAGCTGATTAAAGCACCTCACTGTGCATCATCCTTTAATTAGCTCTAATTCTATTCTGGTCTAGAGCCTACTCAATCATACACTAGAGCCTCAACAATACTGAATGTTAAAATGTGTAGATTATGTTAAACGTTACGAGAGGAAAGAGGTTTTTAAATCACTGCAGATTAATACATCTACTCTATCAATCAGGTGTTTAATAGAGTTCAGAAATTTATCAAAATTGACAGTCCCTTAGTGACAAAGACTTCAGGACCATATGAAAAGGCTTCTCCCTCTCTCTCTCTCTCTCTCTCATAAAACCCACAAGTTAGAATCTGCCACTGCTGTGGGATAAAAAGAATGGAAGACGGCCACCTGAGTGTAGTTATGGGTTCTGGCAGAAAACGCCTTGAAATATATCGATGCCCCTCTGATATCTCTGGTTTCAGAGTTAATGTCATGCAATGTTCCCCCGAGGGTGCGCGGCCGCTCACCAATCGCGAGGTCCCGCGCAGGCCGCTCACCAGCTTCTACCGCTGGAAGAGATACCGCGCATGTGCGGCTGAAAGGGACCACTCATGAAATAAAATTAGAGGGAACATTGATGTCATGTACAACGTTACAATATATTGAGCGTATATTCAAATGGCACAGATTCAAGTAGTATACCGAGCAAACAAGACAATCTATGAAATACGAACATGCTTTTCCACTCGCAGTCAGCTGCCTGGTTATTGCAAAAACAAAATATCGGCTAATGCGTTCATTCCTAGTTAACCCTAGTTTCCCTAATACAGGTGGAGCTGACCTTCAAACGTCCTTTTAAGGAAAGCACAAAATGCTGACGTTGAAAGTCTTAAATCAGCATTGCACAATAACTTCCGTCCAAAATTTTGGGTAGAGTAAGTTCCTGGATTAACCCAGACAGACAGGTCAGTAGAACTGTAGCTGTAATGCTGTTAGTATAAGAGCACTACAACAAACACTGTGGAGTGAAGTTCCTCGCCACAAAACAGGAGAATGCATGTGCTTTTTCCTATAATAAATAAAATCACACGCTCAGAAAATGCACTTTTCAAAGCAGCAATTTCATTAATGGGTCGTTAAATTATGGAGAACAAAACAGACATTCTCCCAGTTTTTGGGGAGAAATTTGGATCCACTGCTGCAGCACAATTTTTTTCCATTTAATTTTTTTTAAAGAAAAACTAAGACATATTTTGTAGCAGACATGATCTGTGGTTCAATTAGGTTTTGCACCAATAGTCACCTCATGTATTTGTAAATAAAATGTTTTGCACTAAACTTTAAATTCTCTTTGTGAAGTACATTTTCGATCTTAGAAAATCAGTCTAAAATAGACTTAACACCATAAAACCTGACATCAGTAAAGTTTATGCCTCAAGACATCTCCTCTCCACTATAGTTATTGATGTTGAGTAGTAGAAACTCTCATCACTTTATACATTTTTGTAGATGTAAGGAAAGAAAGACTTACATTTATATAGCATCTTATCAATTGCATTTGTATAGCATCTCTCATAAATGGCCCAAAGTATATCATAAACAATGAACTACTTTGAAGTACAGAGCGTGTTATACAGGCAAACATTGGCCGTCAGTTTTCATAGAGAAAGAGTAATTGGATGAATAGTCAGTTAACTTCGAAGGAATATGGCCAGGATACTGGGAGAACTCCTTGCTTTGAACAATATCTATCTGATACACATGGGTTGTCGGACAGGAAGAGGCTTCAGTTCAACATCTCTTTTCAACGACAGCATCTCTGACAATGCAGCACTCCCTTAGTATTGCACTGCAGTGTCAACCTAGATAATGTGCTTAAGATCTGGAGCGATATTTGGTCCCTTCACCTTCTGACTCAGAGGTGATATTGTTACCAACCTAAGCTGACACTTTATAATCTTACATTGCGCATTCCTTTTCTAAAAAGACTGAATCGGAAAGTTATATTTAAATAATTTTATCTTTAAAGCTCAGCTTGAGTTTTTTTATGAAGTAACAGAGAGGGTTGATGAGGGCAATGCGGTTGATGTGATGTACATGCACTTCCAAAAGGCGTTTGATAAAGTGCCACAGAATAGGCTTGCCAACAAAGTTGAAGCCTATGGAATAAAAGGGACAGTGGCAGCATGGATACGAAATAGGCTAAGTGACGGGAAACAGAGAGTAGTGGTAAACGGTTGTTTTTCGGACTGGAAGAAGGTAAACAGTGGTGTTCCCCAGAGGTCGGTACTAGGACCACTGCTTTTCTTGATATATTTAATGACTTAGACTTGGGTGTACAGGGCACAATTTCAAAATTTGCAGATGACACAAAACTTGGAAGTATAGTGAACAGTGAGGAGGATAGTGATAGACTTCAAGACATAGACAGGCTGGTGGAATGGGCGGACACGTGGCAGATGAAATTTAACGCAGAAAAGTGCGAAGTGATACATTTTGGTAGGAAGAACGAGAAGAGGCAATATAAACTAAAGGGTACAATTCTAAAGGGGGTGCATGGACAGAGAGACCTGGGGGTATATGTGCACAAATCATAGAATTATAGAATGGTTACAGCATGGAAGGCGGCCATTCAGGACCGTGCCGACTCTCAGCTAGTCCCACTCACCCACCCTTTCCCAGTAGCCCTGCAAATTTTGTTCCTTCAGATACTTATCCAACTCCTTTTTGAAAGATAAGATTGAGTCTGCCTCCACCACCCTTTCAGGCATTGCATTCCAGATCTTAACTACTCGCTGCGTAAAAAAGGTCTATTCTTACGTCGCCTTTGGTTCTTTTGCCAATCACCTTAAATCTGTGTCCTCTGCTTCTCGACCCTTCTGCCAATGGGAAGAGTTTCCCTCTATCTACTCTGTCCAGACCCCTCATGATTTTGAACACCTCTATCAAATCTCCTCTCAATTTTCTCTGCTCTAAGGAGAACAAACCCCAGCTTCTCCAGTCGATCAATGTAACTGAAGACCCTCATTCCTGGAATCATTCTCGTAAATCTTTTCTGCACCTTCTCTAAGGCCTTCACATCCTTCCTAAAGTGCGGTGCTCAGAATTGGACACAGTACTCCAATTGGGGCCGAACCAGTGTTTTATACAGGTTCATCATAATTTCCACACTTTTGTACTCTCTCCCCTCTATTTATGAAGCCCAGGATCCCGTAAGCCTTTTTAACTGCTTTCTCAACCTGCCCTGCCATCTTCAACATAAACAGGCTGGTGAAATGGGCGGACACGTGGCAGATGAAATTTAACGCAGAAAATTGTGAAGTGATACATTTTGGTAGAATGAGGAGAGGACATATAAACTAAATGGTACAATCCTAAAGGGGGTGCACACATACCCCCAGGTCTCTCTGTTCGTGCACCCCCTTTAGGATTGTACCATTTAGTTTATATGTGCTCTCCTCATTCTTTCTACCAAAATGTATCACTTTATCACTTCACACTTTTCTGCGCTAAATTTCATCTGCCACATGTCCGCCCATTTCACCAGCCTGTTTATGTCTTCCTGAAGTCTATCACTCTCCTCCTCACTGTTCACTATACTTCCAAGTTTTGTGTCATCTGCAAATTTTGAAATTGTGCCCTGTACACCCACGTCCAAGACATTAATATATATCAAGAAAAGCAGTGGTCCTAGAACCGATCCCTGGGGAACACCACTGTATACGTTCCTCCAGTCCGAAAAACAACCGTTCACCACTACTCTCTGTTTCCTGTCACTTAGCCAATTCCGTATCCATGCTGCCACTGTCCCTTTTATTCCATGGCAAGCCTATTATGTGGCACTTTGTCGAATGCCTTTTGGAAATCCATGTACACTATATCAACCGCATTACCCTCAACAACGTTCTCTGTTACCTCATCAAAAAACTCGATCAAGTTGGTTAAACACGATTTGCCTTTAACAAATCCGTGCTGGCTTTCCTTAATTAATCCACACCTATTCAAGTGGCTGTTAATTTTGTCCCTGATTACGGTTTCTAAAAGCTTCTGCACTACCGAGGTTAAACTGACTGGCCTGTAGTTGCTGGGTTTATCTTTACACCCTTTTTTGAACAATGGTGTAACATTTGCAATTCTCCAGTCCTCTGACACCAATCCCGTATCTATGGAGGATTGGAATATTATGGCCAGTACCTCTGAGATTTCTGCCCTCAATTCCCTCAGCGTCCTAGGATGCATCCTATCCGATCCTGGTGTCTTATCTACTTTGAGTACAGCCAGCCTTTCTAATGCCTCTTCTTTGTCAATTTTCATACTATCAAGTGTCTCTTATTTTCTTTTTCACTTCTCTTCTGACCTTTCTATATATATATAGCCTGATTCTCAGATGTATTTGCAACCTGACATCTGTCATACGCGCTCTTTTTCTGCTTCATCATATTGGCTATTTGTCATCCAAGGAACTCTGACTTTAGTTGCCCTACCTTTCCCCCTCCTGAGAATGTGCCTCGACTGTACTCGAACTATTTCCTCTTTAAAGGCAGCCCGAAGTAAGACTAACCGGCCTATAATTACTAGGAATGACCCTGGTAATTATAGGCCGGTTAGTCTTACTTCGGTGGTTGGTAAGATAATGGAAAAGGTCCTGAGGGATAGGATTTATGACCATTTGGAAAGGGGCAACTTAATCAGGGATAGTCAACACGGATTCGTGAAGGGTAAGTCTTGCCTAACAAATTTGATTGAATTCTTTGAGGAGGTAACTAAGTGTGTAGATGAAGGTAGAGCAGTTGATGTCGTATACATGGATTTTAGTAAGGCGTTTGATAAGGTTCCCCATGGTCGTCTCATGAAGAAAGTAAGGAGTTGTGGGATAGAGGGAAATTTGGCCGATTGGATAAGTAACTGGCTATCTCATAGAAGGCAGAGGGTGGTGGTGGATGGAACATTTTCGGACTGGAGACCAGTTACCAGCGGTGTGCCACAGGGGTCGGTGCTGGGTCCTCTGCTGTTTGTGATTTTTATCAATGACTTGGAGGAGGGGACTGAAGGGTGGATCAGTAAATTTGCTGATGACACCAAGATTGGTGGAGTAGTGGATGAGGTGGAGGGCAGTTGTAGGCTGCAAAGAGACATTGATAGGATGCAGAGCTGGGCCGAAAAATGGCAGATGGAATTTAACCCTGATAAGTGCGAGGTGATTCATTTTGGTAGGGCAAATTTGAATAAGGATTACAGGGTCAACGGCAGGGTTCTGAGGAACGTGGAGGAGCAGAGGGATCTGGGGGTTCATATCCACAGATCTCTGAAGGTTGCCACTCAAGTGGATAGAGCAGTAAAGAAGGCCTATGGTGTGTTGGCGTTTATTAACAGAGGGTTTGAGTTTAAGGACCGTGAGGTTATGCTGCAACTGTACAGGACCTTGGTGAGACCACATTTGGAATAGTGTGTGCAGTTCTGGTCACCTCACTATAGGAAGGACGTAGAAGCATTGGAAAGAGTGCAAAGGAGATTTACCAGGATGCTGCCTGGTTTGGGGGGGTAGGTCTTATGAGGAAAGATTGAGGGAGTTGGGGCTTTTCTCTTTAGAGCGGAGGAGGATGAGAGGCGACTTAATAGAGGTTTATAAGATGATGAGGGGGATAGATAGAGTGGATGTTCAGAGACTATTTCCTCGGGTAGAGGCAGCTGTTACAAGGGGGCATAACTATAAGGTGCATGGGGGGAGATATAGAAGGGATGTCCAAGGTAGATTCTTTACTCAGAGAGTGGTTGGGGTGTGGAATGGACTGCCTGCTGTGATAGTGGAGTCGGACACTTTAGGAACTTTCAAGCGGTTATTGGATAAGCACATGGAGCACACCAGAGTGATAGGGAGTGTGATAGCTTGATCTTGGTCTCGGACAATGCTCGGCACAACATCGAGGGCCGAAGGGCCTGTACTGTGCTGTACTATTCTATGTTCTATGTTCTATTGTTCCACTACAGTTTTGCCTGCCAATCTTTCATTCCAGTTTACCCGGGCCAGATCCGTTCTCATTCCATTGAAATTGGCCTTCCCCCAGTTAAACATTCTTACTCTAGATTGCTCCCTGTCCTTTTCCAGAGCTAATCTAAACCTTATGATACTATGATCAATGTTCCCTAAATGTTCACCTACTGACAATTGCTCCACTTGACCTACCTCATTCCCCAGAACCAGATCCAGCAATGCCTCCTCCCTCATCGGGTCGGAAACACAATGATCAAGAAAGTTCGAAATAACAACAGAAAATGCTGGAAAAACTCAGCAGGCCAGGCAGCATCCGTGGAGAGAGAAACAGAGTTAACGTTTCAGGTCAAAGACCTTTCGTCAGAACTGGTTCCTGCTTTTTTCCAGTTCTGACGAAAGGCCTTCGACCTTAAATGTTAACTCTGTTTCTCTCTCCACGGATGCTGCCTGGCCTGCTGAGTTTTTCCAACGTTTTCTGTTGTTATTTCGGATTTCCAGCATCCGCAGTATTTTGCTATTGATCAAGAAAGTTCTCCTGAACACACTTCAGAAATTCTTCCCCTTCTCTACCCTTTACACTATTATGATACCAGTCTATATTAGGATAGTTGACGTCCCCCATTATTACTACTCTATAGCTCTTGCACCTCTCTGTAATTTCTCTGCAAATTTGCTCCTCCATATCTTTCCCAGTATTTGGTGGTCTGTAGAATAGTAGAGTAATGGCACCTCTATTATTTCTGAACTCTAGCCATATAGATTCTGTCCTTGACCCCTCCAGGATATCCTCCCTCTTAGAGAGGGTACAGAGAAGATTTACGAGAATGGTTCCAGGGATGAGGGACTTCAGTTACGTGGATAGACTGGAGAAGCTGGAGCTGTTCTCTGAGAGCAGAGAAGTTTGAGAGGAGATATGATAGAGCTGTTCAAAATCATGAGGGGTCTAGACAGAGTAGATAGAGAGAAACTATTACCATTGGCAGAAGGGTCAAGATCCAGAGGACACAGATTTAATGGCCTCCTTCTGTGCTGTGACCATTCTATGATTCTTCTATGATTCACAGAATCATAGAATGGTTACAGCACAGGAGGCCGCCATTTGGCCCGTCGAGCCTGTGCCGGCTCTCTGCAATGTCTATCCACATAACTGAAGTCCCTCATCCCTGTAACCATTCTCGTAAATCTTTTCTGCACCCTCTCTAAGGCCTTCATATCCTTCCTAAAATGTGGTGCCCAGAATTGGACACAATTGAGGCCGAACCAGTATTTTATAAAGGTTCATCATAACTTTCTTGCTTTTGCACTCTATGGCTCTATTCATGAAGCCCAGGATCCCGTAAGTTTTTTTAACCGCCTTCTCAACCTGCCCTGCCACCTTCAACGTTTTGTGCACATATACCCCCAGGTATCTCTGTTTATGCACCCACTTCAGGATTGTACCCTTTAGTTTATATTGCCTCTCCTCGTTCTTCCTACCAAAATGTATCACTTCGCACTTTTCTGCATTAAATTCCATCTGCCATGTCTCCGCCCATTTCACCAGCCTGTCTATGTCCTTTTGAAATCTGTCACTATTGTCCTCAGTGTTCACTATACTTCCAAATTTTGGAAAAAGATGCTCTCCTAAGTGTCCCCCTTCAAATTTGACAAAGATCTGTGAATCCACCCTCAAGTTATTGAGCTCTGATCTTTTGTTTGATGCTGAGACTAAAAATGACTGACAGTAACATTTAAAAAAAATCTAACTTAACTCTATTTTAAAACAACAGGAGCTTATGCAAGAGACAGCTCTCAGTCTTCAAAATAAAAAAAAAATGAATTAATGCTGCATTTCTTATCGTGGTTTCCCTCGGGCAGGGAATAAAGCAGCAATTAGGTATGCTATTAAACTTTAATCAATCAAGTTTATCCAGACTTCAGACCTAACTCCCGGTGGCATTTTTGACAACGGCTCAAAATGCTAGAGCCAATCTCTGTTAAAAGTACAGCAATTTAAACAGAACGGCACTAACCTTGCACTAATGCTGCACCAAGCAGAAACCATGTTTTCCCCACATGCAAGAACGCCCAATTAAGGATACGTTTTCTCCGCACACCCCACCCCAAATGCAGTTTGCCGCCACTGGTGACTCCTTTCCCCACCACACCAAGGGATGACACCCACCACCGCCCAGCCAAAAATAAAGAAAGAAAAAGAGAGAGAGAAACAAAAAGAGTTAAGGGGAAGGTTAGCATGCAGGCACAGCAAGTAATTAGAAAGGCAAATGGAATGTTGGCCTTTATTGCAAGGGGGATGGAGCATAAAAGTAGGGAAGTCCTGCTACAACTGTACATGGCGTTGGCGAGAACACACCTTGAGTACTGCATACAGTTTTGGTCTCCTTATTTAAGGAGGGATATACTTGCATTGGAGGCAGTTCAGAGACGATTCACTAGGTTGATTCTGGAGATAAAAGGGTTGCCTTATGAGGAAAGGTTGAGCAGGTTGGGCCTATACTCATTGGAGTTTAGAAGAATGAGGTGATCTTATTGAAACATATAAGATTCTGAGGGGGCTTGACAGGGTAGATGCTGAGAGGATGTTTCCCCTCGTGGGGGAATCTAGAACTAGTGGGCATAGTTTCAGAATAAGGGGTTGCCCATTTAAGACGAGATGAGGAGGAATTTCTTCACTTAGATGGTCGTGAATCTTTGGAATTCTCTACCCCAGAGAGCTGTGGAGGCTGAGTCAGAAATATATTCAAGGCGGAGATAGACAGATATTTGAGCTACAGGGGAGTCAAGGGTTATGGGGAACAGGCAGGAAAGTGGAGTTGAGGCCAAGATCAGATCAGCCATGACCTTATTGAATGGCGGAGCAGGCTTGAGGGGACGAATGGCCTACTCCTGTTCCTATTTCTTATGTTCTTATGTAAAGAGCAGAGGTGAGAGACAGAAGAGGAGATGCACAGAGCAACTGCAACACAAAGACAGCAGAGACTGACGTTGTGCAATGCCACCGGAATCAACTAGTTTACATTATAAATGTTTACATTTGTAGAAGAAGGGGAATGTTACCAACAATTCATGTTCAATAATTTCCCAAAAAAGTTGTGCTGTGCTGAAACCTTCAAAACAAAGCAGGAGAAGCAGAGTTAACGTTTCAGGTTGATGACCTTTCGTCAGAACGGAAACGTTGACTCGGTTTCTCTCTCCACAGATGCTGCCTGACCTGCTGAGTATTTCCAGCATTTTTTGTTCTTATTTCAGATTTCCAGCATCCACAATATTTTGCTTTTGCATCTAAATTATAAGACTGTTTGTGATTTCTCATTTTGACGTGTGCCCTGGTTGCTTTTACTGAATGATGTACCGGTGATGCATCTTTCTATGCTTCTGATCAGCCTTTTCTTTAACATAGAGCTAGGTGCTTTCATCTGTGTAAATGGAAACATTCTGAATTTGTGCCTACACAATGCCATCACATGTACAAACTGCAAATGTTCACACACTGCCCATTTCACTTGATCCAATTTTCCTTTGTGCAGTGGCAATGTACACAGAGTATTTAATGACATACAATAGATCCCTTTAATAATGCACAAATGATCGTCATCTCATAATTGTAGGCAAACTACATATGCAGATTAAACCTGGGTTTATAGGTCTTATTGTATTGGATTCAAATATATTTGAACACGGTCAGGAGACTTCTAAACCAGTTGGTAAGAGTGCAGCAACTTTTGAAAAACTGGTATGAACAAAAGTGCATGCCAAGCATCCTTCAATGAGTGTACATGTTTAATAGTTGATAAATATTAATTTTCTGGTACCCTTGAACAATGGCAATGTAACATTGTACAAGTTATGTTCCTTTGCTCACAGTGTTTAATTGTAAGTTAATGCACATGTCCCAGGAAATGAAGAGCCCCAGAGGGTTTTTGAGACTGTGACTACACACCTTTCGATTGAACATACTAGACAATTATTGATTGACATAAGGGCTCTGTGTTCCTCACTTTGACTCTGACGGGTGACACGCATTAATTATTCTCTTTTGAAAGTTAACACCTCAGCTCCTAGTTTCATCGACGAATTGATGAATCTTTCATTCCCCACAAATCCTTCGTGCATTGTATTCTGTGCTGTTAAACTCTGTGTAAGTATCTGAATCAAGCTGGTTTAACCTGGCATCAAATGCCAACAGGGTTTTCTTGCCTCAGCATTATTTAATTTTCTATGTAGCACTGTACTTTGGAGAAAAGATATTTCAACTCATAAATATCATTTCCATTACAAGTCAATGAGACTGTAACCAACCATTCATTTTAATTTCTTGCTTTTAATACAAACTAACACTTTTCACAGTTCAACTAAAGTTAATCAGAATATGTAATTCAGGTGGGCCAATAACTCTACCAGAAGACGATTGGATTCCCATTCACGACGGACACAACTGACGTTGTAGGTCGAGTGATGGTTAGAATGCTGCCTGGTCGTGCTTCAGGACGGATTTTAAAGGGAATCTTGATTTGCACCATGATGTGAGACAGGGGAAGCTGCTTAGGTGTACAAATCTTGAAGCAGAAAAATAACCTTAAACTAGAGGAAATCTCTAAATCTCCATGAATATTAAAGCCCTTAACCCTGATTGCTGCTTGGGTGTGGTTTCCTTGCTGGGAATAATTGGGGGTAGAAATTCAACAATGTAGCGCTAACAAATTTAGCAGTGGGAAGGCTGCGGCCAATCTGCACGGGGTAATGACCACTGCTAAAATCACCGGCATCTTTTTTTAGGCGGCCGCCTAAACCGAGTGCTCACCTCATTTCAGTGTGGAAATGAGGGCAAGGCGCCCGTTTCTGGACCCCTGCACGGAATGTTTTTGCCTGAAGCGGAACAGGCACCGTTTCTACTCCTCTCAGCAATACCTGGTCGACATGCAGCCGTCCTTAGGGGGACCGCGAGAGGCTGCCACCAAAAATGCAAGTGCTCTTTCATACTTACCTTGATGTGACCCTTCCAGGAGTTACCCCATACAGATTAGATTAGGCCACAGGGATGAGCTTCTCTAGAGGTGCGACTAGTGCCAGCAACGTGACCCGACTATTACAATCAAGCCTGAACCAATTTAGGACAACTGGTTCGGGCACGGACTGGAAGCATACCATCAGTTATGCGCCCGAAAATGGGTGATTAACAAATGTAGTCCCCTTTTTTTCTAAAAATATTCCCAGTTGCAGTTTCCCTCCATGGACACAGCCCTTTTGCTAACAGTAGAATGGACGTACATGGGTAATGCAAGCTGATCGGATCCATTTGGCACACTTCCTCTTGTTATACTGAGACTGAACTGGTTTGACAATGACAAAAAAAATCCTCTCAGTCTCTGCCTGCTGTTTTTTTTTCTGAAATTTAACAAAATGGGACTAAGTACTTACTTCCTGCTTATATCGCATTACCATCAGGTGTTCCTTCTCCTTTCGCAGTGTTTTAAAACTGGTAATGTACGGGACTCGTCCACCAGATAAAATCAGTAATACAATAATTCAGTGTCACTGAATTGGAGAGCACACATCCAGGTAAAATCAAAACCCATAACTACTGTAATACACTAATCACAGATTAAGGTTGATTAAGAGGAGCACACGAGAACAGCATCAGTTTGGAATACTGAACTATTTATATTGTCTTATTGTGGTTAAATGTGACACTTGCATTACTGGTGCAAAAAGTTTTCCAGATAAGATAACAGGCTCTACTATTGACTGTACCTTTGTAAGAGCTCCAGGGTGGAAGGTCCAGCGAATGTTATTGCTGTACTGTACTCTCACATCTCCTCGGTCTGTTATTCTATGCACAGTACCAGTCCGACCAACGTACTGTCGAAAAAAAAAGAAAAAACAAAGTGGGGGCAAATTAATTCACTCAAAATAGCAATACAGTGAACTCTGCCATACTGACATTCTATTCAGCAGAAAAACTGGCCCGTTCTCATTCTATGCCATGTAACTGAATGGAATTATTCTGCACTCATTGAAAAACTGACGCGATTGTTGCACTGCGAGTTTATGGTTTATAAAGGGTTGTTAAATTCTCATGAATCTTATTATTGCGATGTCTAATTGTCACTTTAAGCAATTCACCTTGAGGCTGAGAACTTCTGAACTCTACCTCAACACTTCTTTGATTAGCTTCAGATTTTGCTTTCTTCCTCTCTTCCTCTTTTATATTTTTCTCTCAAAAGGATTTTCATCTCTGAATCTTTCAAATTTTGCCAACACAACAACAGTTTTTTTTTAATTGTCATTGCATCTTTGAGATTCACACCAATAGTCAGACTACACCATGGGGACTTTGTCTACTTTTGGTCACAAAGACACAAAGCGCACAGTCAAGCTCGAGTTGGTACAGAGAAGAGTCGTAAGTCTATTATAAGAGGACTGAGTACGAGGGGAGATTGGTGAAACTTGGGCTAGTCACTTTGAAAGGAGGTGACTGTGGGGACAACAGAGGAAATAAGATAAATAGTATGGAAATATAAATCCAGAACATTATTTCAATAAAAGTATGACAACAGGAAAAGCTCAAACTAGCAAAAGGCAACTGAAGACTGGCAAAAAAAATTGCATTTATATAGCGCCTTTAACGTAGAAAAACATCCCAAGGCGCTTCGTAGAGGCACAATCAGACAAAATGGATGCCGAGATAAAGGAGATATGGGGAGGGGTTACCAAAAGCTTGGTTAAAGAGGTGGGTTTTAAGAAGGGCCTTAAAGGAAGAGAGAGAGGTGGAAAGGCACAGGAGTTTAGGGAGGGAATTCCAGAGTGTGGGTCTACACGGCTGAAGTGATAGATGCCAATGGTGGGGTGAAGTGGGTGGGGGGGGGGGAATGCACTAAAGGCCAGTGTCAGAGAAACGGAGAGTTAGAGGGGTGGGGGGGTTGTAGAGTTAGAGAAGGTTACATAGGGAGGGGGGCAAGGCCATGAAGCGATTTAAACACAAAGATATGTCCTGTCCCACCAGCAGAACAGATCCACCAGAGGTGAAGGCACAGTGGTATACAGTCGGGTGTGATTACCACCTACCACCCTCCCTCAGCTGATGAATCAGTACTCCTCCATGTTGAACACTATTTGGAGGAAGCACTGAGGGTAGCAAGAGCAAACAATGCACTCTGAGTGGGGGACTTCAATGTCCATCAGCAAGAGTGGCTCGCTAACACCACTACTGACTGGGCCAGGAAGGACTGGGCTTGCAGCAGGTGATGAGAGAACCAACACGAGAGAATAACCTACTTACATAGAAACATAGAATCTAGGAGCAGGAGTAGGCCATTCGGCCCGTCGAGCCTGCACCACCATTCAATACGATCATGGCTGATCATTCAAATCCAGTACCCTGTCCCTGCTTTAATCCCCACAGTACACATATCCCACCTGACCCCCGTAACCCCACATATTTAATCCCCCCCTAACACTAAGGGTCAATTTATCATAGCCAAATCAACCTAACCCGCACATTTTTGGACAGTGGGAGGAAACCGGAGCACCCGGAGGAAACCCACGCAGACACGGGGAGAATGTGCAAACTCCACACAGACAGTCACCCGAGGTCAGATTCGAACCCCGGTCTCTGGCGCTGTGAGGCACCAGTGCAGTGCAGTGCTAACCACTATGCACTCTGAGTGGGGGACTTGTCCTCACCAATGCATGTGTCCATGACAGCATTGGTAGAAGTGACCACCGCCCAGTCCTAGTGGAGACCAAGTTCCAACTTCACACCAAGGACACCCTCCATCATGTCGTGTCGCACTACCACCATGCTCTAAACTGGTCATCCATGAGGTGCTGTGGGCCATCAGCATCAGAACTGTATACCACCACAATCTCCAACCTCATTGCCCAACATAAGTATTCTTCAGTGAGTGACTCACCACCTGACTCCCCAAAGCTTCTCCACCACCTACAAGGCATAAGTCAGGAGTGTGATGGAATACTCTCTCCTGGAACTCGCTACCTAGCAGCACTGTGAGAATACCTTCACCACATGGACCGCAGCGGTTTAAGAAGGCGGCCCACCAGCATCTTCTGAAGGGCAACTAGGAATGCCGGCCTTGCCAGCGACGCCCATATCCCAAGAGTTAATTTTTAAAAAGATTGAAGGGGGCTGTATTAGTAATGAAGTAAAAGTAAAATATTAGAAAATGGGAGAAAGAAAGAGATGGTGAGGGAGAGAATCCAGTATGAACAGGAGTTTAAAAAAGTTGTTATTTCATTTTTAAAATTTGCATCCACCTCTTAAATGTACAGTGCATTAAAGTTAGTTTTTTTTATATAAGCAAAGCAAGTTACAGAAGAATGGGCAGGTTAGTTTAAAAAGAAAAAACAGGGAAAGAAGCAAAACAGGATGAGCAGAATTTAAGTGTTTCTTTTAAACGTTCGATTAAAATGGTGTTTAGAATTTAACTTTTGCAGTTTATGGTTACTATTACAGTAATAAAGCTATTCCTGACACCACTATAGCTTTATTTATGGAATACATATTAGAGTTTATTTTAGCATCAACAGACTGTGAGCAGGAATAGCTGAAACATTGGCAGCCCAGGAAGAGTGGAATTTTTCAGAGCTGCTGGCAGCATGGAGGGTTACCTCAGCCATTTTAGGATTCCACCCGCCGTGTCCTTCCTGCATCTGCCGCAGAATATCTACTTCAAGAAGGCATTTCACCTTGTCGCTATGCTGGAATGAGTGGCCATCAGCACTCTCCTGCCGGGGGAGTTCAGCATGTTCACCTGAAAGAAGAATGGAAATCACAACCTGAAAAGCTCAAGAACATTTTGAGAAACGTGGCCACATTTCTGCATTAAAATAAAGAATAACCTTAGAAGTGCTGGATTAAATCACAACAAGATGAGATTTTTATTTAACAATTTGAAAGCCAGTCAAGAATTGGGAGATTTCAGAAATAGTCTGCGATTTCTACTACTCGCTTGTTCAGTCCCATCTCCTTTGAAGACTAAAACTATATTAGCTGAAAAATGTCCTCAATTGTTGACGGAGCTGATTTCAGGTTAAACTAGAGATGCTATAACTAGATGAGCTCAGATCAACCACAGACAGTGGTGAAAGATTAGCAGAAAGAGTCTAGTACTTGGTCTAAAAAGAAATTGCATCTTGTAGCACCTTTCATGACCTCAGGATGTTCCAAAGTGTTTCACAGCCAATTAAGTACTTTTAAATGTAGGGAATGTCGTGTAGGGAAACGCAGCAGCCAAAACATGCACAGCAAGCTCCCACAAACAGCAATGAGATAAATGACCAGATAATCTATTTTTGGTGGTGTTGGTTGAGGGATAAATGTTGGCCAGGACACGGTCTTCTTCATATAGTGCTATAGGATCTATTATGACCACCCGAAAGGGTAGATGGGGCCTTGGTTTAACTCCCTCAGTGCTGCACTGACGTGTCAGCCTAGATTAGTACTTGGATATGCACTTGAAGTGCTGTAACCTACAGTGCTACGGACCAAGAGCTGGAAAGTGGGATTAGGCTGGAGAGCTCTTTTTCGGCTGGCACAGTGAGTCGAATGGCCTCCTTCTGTGGCGTAAATTTCTATGATTCTATGCTCAAGTCTCTGGAGTGGGGCTTGAACCAAGATTTTTCTGACTCAGAGGGCGAGGGTTCTGTCACTGAGCCAAGTCTATAAAGCAGAAATAGTATGGTGCGGAAAGAAAAAAAAAATTGAGGTGTGACTAAATAGCAATAACACACTTCCAGGAATATTGTTTTGCAAACAAAAAAGGATAAAATACTGCAAGTGCAACTTTATTTCATTTTCAATCATCCAGTCTACTGTCACTCTGTGTCCATTATTGCTGCGTATTACTATAAAACTTACAGAATCTTTTGTAAGTGCTGTGTGAACAGAAAAGCTGTACTCTGAAATTTGTAAAGTGCTCCTAGTACTCAACTAGTCAAAGTAGATTACTATGTATGTGATAAAAAAATTAAAATTGCAATTTTTTTTTGTCTTACAACTCCATGTTGGTTCTGTTTATAGAACAAGTCCTGGGTTTATGTCACTCTCCCACCATCGACTGCGGTTGTAGCCATATTCAGCATGCAGAAAAACAACATACTCTGAATGTATTTGAAATTTAATTCTACAATAATGATCAGAAATGAAAACCGCCTTGGTTTTCACTTGAAAGACTCTTTAACACGTGGCACAAAATAACTGAATATTCTCGCTGCAATTTTGGTTTCATCAGAATAGCCAAGTTCTGTGATCATTGTTGACCAAATGCCAGTACAAAGAGCGGCCAGCTTTCAATGAAACGCTGTGAAACAAATCTGTGAGCTCCAAATTGTTCACACGACCCAGCAGATGAGAACTTTGAGCCTATTTTTTTTTTAAACTATCTTTAAATCACCGATCGTCAATTTGAAAACACATGACAGCATCAGTCATTTTGGTCGTTTCTCACTTTAACTGATGTATACAACATACAACTGTTTTATTTTAAATGGGCTGCATAATTAAACTTACAGGTATATTAGTTATTTGGTCTGCATACCCTGCAGAACAACCTGCAATGTTTTTAAACTAGGGGTGGGGTGGGGGAGGAGGAGGAGGTTTGCTATAGTACCGTACAGCAATGCTCTGCAGCACAAGCCCCCCAAAAAAGGGCTAAAAGTCCTAGAATTCAAATTTGCTGCTCCTTGATCGATTGCCACAGAGAAACCGACATTTATGAAGCTGCTGGGCCTCGCTTTCACCAGCATTTAGACTTGGCACGCACTGCCCGCCAGTGTGTCAGGGAAATCGCAGGCGGAGCTGCCAGGATTTAGGACGGCTGGTGGAATTCCACCATCCCACTTCTTCCAGTGACATTGCTACAGAAGGTGCGGGGGGAGGGGGCACGGAGCAGGCACAGGGGAGTTTTAGATCGGGCACAGAACAATGTTTCCTGTGAAACAACAACAGAAAACGCTGGAAAAACTCAGCAGGCCAGGCAACATCCGTGGAGAGAGAAACAGAAGTAACGTTTCAGGTCGAAACCCTTTGTCAGAACTTTGTCAGGTTCTGACAAAGTGTTTCGACCTGAAACGTTAACTCTGTTTCTCTCTCCACGGATGTTGCCTGGCCTGCTGAGTTTTTCCAGCGTTTTCTGTTGTTTCAATTTTCCAGCATCTGCAGTATTTTGCTATCGTATTAATGTTTCCTGTGAGCTGCGCTTTGTTCTGCACGGCCTGTTTCTTTTAATGCGTGCTTCCTTTAAATTTCTGTGCATGTGCGGTATTTACAGTGTAAAAGGCGGGGAGCAGCCTGCGCGGGACCTTTCCCATCACTGCGCAGCCGCGCAGCTTAGAGGGAACACTGGCGCAGAGCTGGCAGAACTGGGGACAAACCGGAATTGGTCCCTCCCTGTGCAGATTGTGGAATTTGCACGCTAGTAAACCTGAGGAATTTCAGGGTGCTGATGCTTCCCTAAACCACAGAAGGTGCTCTCATTATTTTACAAATTGTACTTCCAGTAAGAGGTGCTCAAGCTGGAACAATTTAATTGGCTGCCCTCTACTCCTTGCTATCGTCTAGCTGTTTGTCGAGTGCAGATTTGGGACAGAAGTCAAATGGAAATGAAAATCAGGAGAGATGCACAGCGGGCGTCTGAATCGCTATCGCCCCGTTTTACACCATCACCCAAAGGCAACAATCCCCCCAAAGCCTTTTGAAATTGCTGATTTGTAGTTTTTATTTCTGCTTGCTACAGACAATGATCACAAGCACTACTTGAACAGTGCGGGCTTTAAGATCGATATCCTGGAGTTTCGACAGGTCAGAGAGAAAATTTCACAGAGCTTTACCTTCATGGAAGTTTTACTTAGAGAGAAATGAGCGAGCTGGATAGTGTGTGTGACATGGTAAACTGTACATGACATGTCAGCTCATTGGGCCAAATGCCTTTTTGTCATTCATCCCTATATCCTTCTCATGATTAACCAAATCTATTCTGTCTGCATGTATAGGAGTTCAGTGTCAGCCGTGGTTCAGTGGGCAGCACACTCGCCTCCGAGTCAGAAGGTTGTGGGTTCAAGTCCCACTCCAGGGACTTGAGCACATAAAGCTAGGCTGACACTCCCAGTGCAGTACTGAGGGAGTGCTGCACTGTCGGAGGTGCTGTCTTTCGGATGAGACATTAAACCGAGGCCCCGTCTGCTCTCTCAGGTGGACGTAAGAGATCCCACGGCACTATTTCGAAGAAGAGCAGGGGAGTTATCCCCGGTGTCCTGGCCAATATTTATCCCTCAAATCAACATAATAAAAACAGATTATCTGGTCATTATCACATTGCTGTTTGTGGGAGCTTGCTGTGCGCAGATTGGTTGCCGTGTTTCCCACATTGCAACAGTGACTACACTCCAAAAAAGTACTTCATTGGCTGTAAAGCGCTTTGAGACGTCTGCTGGTCATGAAAGGCGCTGTATAAGAGTAAGTCTTTCTTTCTTTCACACATACACTCAGTACTCACTTCGCCCAATCTCACTATGTACCCCATGACATTATGCACACTTGTGTTTATTCTGTATTGTTTTATAACCATATGTTCTCTAACTGTTACAACTATTTGCAAAATGTAAGTCTGTTTACTTTTGAAAAGGCGCCTTGAACTAGTACAGTAATAGTATATGATGTTTCACAGCACTTTTAGTCGGCATATTGATGGATAGAAAACAGGGAGTAGGAATAAAATGGATGCTTCTTGGATTGGCAAGATATGACTAGTAACATTCCCAGGGATTTGAACGGGATCTCTTGTTCTCCATAAACCTAAATGATTTAGAGATATGCACGGAAGTAATATGATCAACATTTGCAGATAATACCAAAGTAGGAGCATGGTAAATTGAGGAAAAATGTGAAAGAGTGCAGAGGAGGCCAGCTTAGGGGAGTAGGCAGATATGTAGCAAATGCAGTTGAACACAGACAAATGTAAAGTGGCACAGTTTGGTGAAAAGAACAGAATGTAAATATAGCCTAAACGGTACATTTCTCAATGGAGTAGATGATCATAAGAACATAAGAAATAGGAGGAGTAGGTCATTTGGCCCCTCGCGCCTGCTCTGCCATTCAATAAGATCATGGCTGATCTTCTACCTCATCTCCACTTTCCTGAACTATCCCCATATCCCTTGATTCCCTTAATATCCAAAAATCTAGCGATCTCTGTCTTGAATATACTGACTGAGCCTCCACAGCCCTCTGGGGTAGAGAATTCCAAAGATTCACCACCCTCTGAGTGAAGAAATTTCTCCTCATCTCAGTCCTAAATGGCCGACCCCTTATTCTGAGACTGTGACCCCTGGTTCTAGACTCCCCAGCCAGGGGAAACATCCTCCCTGCATCTACCCTGTCAAGCCCTGTAAGAATTTTGTATGTTTCAATGAGATCACCTCTCATTCTGCTAAACTCCAGAGAATATAGGCCCAGTCTACTCAATCTCTCCTCATAGGACAATCCTCTTTCAGAAGGATCTAAATGTGCAGATACAGGATTACAGATTGAAAATGCCATAATGAGGGAAAATGGGATTCTGTGTTGGTTATATGTTGAGCATTGCAGACAAAAGAGGCGATGTTGAACCTGCTCAGGGCACAGATTAAGCTACAATTGGAGTACTGCGTGTAGTTTCAGATACCCTTTATATGGAAAGGATGTTAAGAGCCACGAACAATTCACCAGGATGATACCAGAAAGCAAAGGACATGGTTGTGATGAAAAACTAGGACTGTATTCACGACAGCAAAGAAGGATATGGGTGAATCCAATAGAAATGTTTAAAACGGCGAATAGGAAAATATTATGTCCACTGGTCTGTGTTTCAGTAACAAGGAGGTGTAAATTTAGGATCAGTATTAGAAGCAAGAAAGGGAATTACAATTTTATCCCCACTACAAAGGGGTCTCAGAATATGGAATGCGTCATCACAATTGGCCATTGACGTTGAATCAATCACAATATTTAAGGAGGAGCTCGGTAAACACAATGGAAAACATTAAAGGGCACAGGAAAAGAGCAAGGGGATGGGATTAGAGTAGATAGCTCTGATGTGAAGCTGGCACTGGTACAAACGCAATGAGCCAATTGCCCTCCTTCTGCACTGAAATGTCAATGATTTGTTAACATAAGGCTGTGTTTGAAATAAATAAAATAAATTACAACATTAAAGTGGCAATGTCTTTATGAAAATGTGTTTGGCTGTGCTTGCAAAATACTGACACAAATCATGTTTGCGAAAATGTGATTGCGACAATGATGATTCATAGCTGTCGTTCCTCACAACAAACAAGCCGGCATCACTTTAATCTTTCTAAAGCTACAAAACAAAGATCCAGTGCCAGCACGTTGCTTTGAACAGCACTCTTCAATTATTAATCAGGACAGTCTTCAGGACATTCTGTCTTGATTAAAGCTGATAAAGCTGCAATTTTTTTAATAGAAATCTAGGCATCATACTGGCTTGGTTTTATACAACTTCTTCCCCTTCAAAAAGGAATAAATCTTCTTCACGTCTTTAAGCCAATAATAGTTCCCTGGACCCCAGATCATTCCACAACTATGAAGATGGTAATTGACCTGCTTTCAGGGCACTGCCAATGCAGCTCGATAACTAACCACCAGGGGATGTATATGAACAGTGCAAGCTGATTCATTCTCACATAATCCTCTAACTTCTCTGTGGAAAAGGGCCCAATGTTTCGGTGAGGCTGGCAACTTGCTGTGTGGGTTTATCATGGGCAGGAACCTGAATACAAAGGGCTACACTACTGGACTACCCAGCGCACTGGTGCTGTTAACTGAAATTGGGAGCACAAAAGACAGAGGACTGGCATTGTATTCAATGTACCGAAGAGGTACACGTGACCGACGCAATGACACCCACTTAAAGAGATCAGCTTTAATTTCAAAAATGTGTACATATTTTTAAATTATGCACATCGTAAAAAGCTAGTATTAGCATTAAGTATAAACCAAATATGACTTGGGATCAGTGTTTTTATAGAATACAAAACAATTTTCGATGTGAGTCTCCACAAAGGGTCTGTAAGCACCCAGTGTTCAATGTATATTCTCTGTTTATATCTGGTGATGTAACCTTATAGAATCAATTGAAACATACCTAGTTTGGGCAGATGGTCTTTGTAGTAGTAGCCTCCTGCAGCATCTGTGACATACTTTAAGTCCACCTTCCCTTTGTGACCCATTCGATAGACGTTGGTCGTCCCGTTTGACCATGTGACACTTGAAACACTTCGTCCTGACTCCGTATCCCAGCCACGAATATCGACTACCTTCCCAATCTTGCCTTCCCCGCCTATAAAGTAAAAAAGGACTCATTATACATTTTCGTGAAAAGAAAGTTCCTTCACCTCTTTCACAATGAATGTCTCTTTGCTGTAAAGTGGACCAAAGGGAGCAGTTGATGTGAGTTTGAAGCTGCTCCGTAGCAAAATCTAAATTGTGAAATTAAGAGATAAAAAGACCAAAATCGGTGGCTTGGAATTCTGGTAGTGTGAACACCAGGTGCACTTTGAATTTGAATCAAACCCCAATGTCACTATCGATGAACAGCTGCATGTAAGTTTGTAATCAATAAGGGTCCCCAGGCGGATCACATTCAAAGATTATCCAACTGGATGTCCAGAGTATACAAGTTACTTCCCTCCTCATTTTCGTTCATGAAAAACAGGCCAGTATAGTTTCAGGTTGACTGCACAGGTTAGTGGCTGCAAAATAGCCAGCTCAGTTTGAACAGAAATAACCCAAAGTGCATTTGTTACTCCAGTTTAATCCACAAATTGCAGCAGTCAACTGCACATTTCCCCCCAACAATGTCCAGAGTTTAGATAATGAGCCAGTAAAACAGATCAACTTAATGTCCTGAATGGTTTCAAATCACTTCTGCATCAGTCAGTGCAAGAACTCGGAAAGGGTTTTGGAGGAATATAAAACCTAGATATGTTACTCCACTGGGGGAACACTTCCTATCTTTTCTTATTACATTAACAAAACGCTTTTAGCCCTTCACTCTGGGGATCTGGTAGTTGCTGATTCAGCATTGGCAGAGGAGATTTAAAACCTCTAGGAATTGCAGGTGCTTATTGAAATCTCTCACACTTTATATGGATGGAGCTCTAACTGCAGCACCTGAAACCATGATAATGATAAATGAACTGCAAGATACTGATCGTCTCTCTGCGGGAAAACCCAAACGGCAGTTCAAAACTTTCCACTCTCAAAGACATAGTGGTCCTGAAATTACACCATGGGATATTAACATACAAGCAGCCAATGTCATCGCCTGAAATTCCTCTCTCTGCAACTTTAGCAGCGGTGCTAAGTCATGGGTTAATGTTTCCAATAAGATATCGGAGAGGAGAATTTCAGACGGATATGTTAAGTGTTTCTACATCAGTATTGCATGCCGTTTTATAACAGCAGCTATTTCCTCACAGATATTTCAATAATTGCTTAAAGAAATTCCTTTGAACTGTCAGGGCCATGTCTTGGCCATTGCTCAAATGAAGACAGCAAATGCTTATTTTGCAATACATCTACTGCACTGTTGGATGGAACCAATTTAATGTAGTGTTGATGTTTCTCTGGAAATGTTGACAAAAATAAACAACGGCCTTAATAAGCTCCAGTTGCACCAATGAAGCTGGTAAGGATCCATTTCCAGAATAGTCAGCAGTGCCCAATTATACCAGTTTGAAACAGGCATAAATGCCCCTTCTCCAGCAGGATCTCCCTGTTATAAAAGCTCAGATTGCATAAAACTATGGTTACCTCGAGAGATTTTGGGGTTCCTCAAACAACGTGGATTTAAATGCCATGTTGGCAGTTCTATTATGTGACCACCAGTATACAGAATCACTTATGCACAAAGTTATATACAATAGTATTTGGAGTGAAGGAACCAGGCACCCGTTATACAGTCTAAATGGGTATTCTGCTGACAACCATGACCAGAAAGATCAGACATCAGCCTTCGTATCATTAAAATTCAGTAAATGTTCTATATCATTAACTTCATTACTTTTCTTTGAATGAAACATACTGAGAAGATTAATGTATGCAAATGAGGAAACAGTGTGGATCTGATCCTTGCAATTCTCCGTGGCTCTTTATCATAAAACAAAAGACGCCAGCTTTTACCGCCTCCTGCCACCGTTAATAATTCAGCTGAACTGACGAAAACAATGTGCTCACCATCTTGATTGCCCCAGTCCCAATCTGGCCCTCGAACAACTTTACTACCCTGGAAGATCCCCTTTAGTACAATTCTTGGCAAATTCTGCCGTGGACCAACAGGAACACTGTGCAAACAGAGAGAGAGAAAAACAAAAAGAAAAAAATTAACATTGTAACCAAAGAGACTACAATAAAAATGATGAAGCATTGCAATTTACCAAAAATACATCAATATTCTATCAGCTTCCAAAGCTTCAGGCTTAATTAATGGTTGTAAAGATAGCATGGTAGAAATTCATTTTCAGGTAATGAATGAATTATCATATGAATATTAAGAGCTGGAGATCTTTTACAATTTTAAAAGTCTCAATTAAATTATGAACTGGTCATGTGATAATTTTTTAAGTTGCCATGAAAGCCTTCTCAAACTCGTGTCATTCACAGTTTATTGTACACGAATAGCTTTAAATGATCAATATAAAATATAGATTTGTCCAACATTTTTAATTGTCAACATAAAATTAAACCGACCCTGAAAAAGCAAACTATTTTCAGGAACTTTTTGCTGGACAAGTAATTCTGTGTCATTAACAAACAAATCTCACACAGAATATATTCGATTACAAACATACAGTCAAAGCAAAGTCCGTTTTGTATAGCAGCTTAGATGTAGAGGACGGCTTTTGACACAATATAAGACACTACTTATATATATTATTTCTTTCAAGGAACTTCTTGAGACATTTAAGATATTGTACTTAAGCAGAAATCAGATACAATGGTCTCCAATTTGTACTGCACTGTCAGAGGTGCCATCTTTCGGATGAGACGTTAAACCGAGGCCCCGTCTGCTCTCTCAGGTGGACGTAAAAGATCCCATGGCACTATTTCAAAGAAGAGCAGGGGAGTTATCCCAGGTGCCCTTGCCAATACTTATCCCTCAACCAACATAACAAAAACAGATTATCTGGTCATGATCACATTGCTGTTTGTGGGACCTTGCTGTGCGCAAATTGGTTGCCGCGTTTCCCACATTACAACAGTGACTCCATTTCAAAAGTACTTCATTGGCTGTAATGCGCTTTGGGACGTCCGGTGGTCGTGAAAGGCGCTATAGAAATGCAAGTCTTTCTTTTTAAACGTTAACACATTTCTCTCTCTCACCATATTTTTCTCCTCCTGCATAAATGCCGACTTTGGGAAGAGAGAGAGCAGCAGCTTCCCCAACACAAAGCATTTCTGGTCTCAATGAACTCTTAGGCCCCGATCTCTGCTAATGATCTCAATTTGACTTGGTGCGGGCCTCTTGTTGTGACTCATGGGTGGGGAAGAGTCAGGGCCAGGGTCTGCTGCTCTCTCTTTACACCATTGCCGTGCAGAGGTGGCAACGCAGGGGAAGCTCGAGAACAACTGCTATTACTGTGTTTCCCAGCTGAATTCACTCTGAATCCAAACCCTGTCCAGATCAGGGTCAATATTATTGAAAGCCTTTGAACAGATGCAACAGGCTCTTCAATACCCTCAGTAGTGCTCTTATTAAAATAACAGCAGTAATTACGCTCTGAATGGAAGTAGGCTCGGTGCTGTGGGAGAGCAGAGGGATTGGGGGGACAGTTTTACAGGACATTAAAGACAGTGCCTCAGGTTGATAACGTTGCAAAAAAAAAAGCCAATGAGAATTCTAGGTTTTCTCTCAAAATCTATAGATTATAAAAGCCAAGAGGTAATGATGAGCAACATAAAACCTTAATGAGACCTCAGTTAGAGCACTGTGTGTAGCATGGGGTCCAGACTATAGGAAGAATATTGAAGCTACAGAGAGGGTACAGTGTAGATTCACTACAAAGCTGCCTGGTATGAGGAAATATAAATACAAAGAAAGACTTGAATAATTATCTTTTTTCATCAGAACAACGCAGATTATGAGGCAATGTAATAGAAGTGATTAAAATTTTGAAAGGATGGTACAGGGTAGATAGAATCAAACTGTTTCCTGTAGTTGAGAGGTCAGGAAGGAGGGGCCATAGATGCACAATTAAATGTAAGCGATTTAGAACAGAAGGCAGGATCAACTTCTTTACACAGGAAGTTGAGAGACAGAAACCATGTCAACGCTCAAGATTAGATTGGATAGGTAGATGAAGGAAAAAGGGTTGAAGGGATATGGAAACAGAATGTATTAATGTGATTAGAACTATTTGCTCAAATGGAGGGTAAACACCAACACGGACTGGTTGGGCCAAATGGCCTGTTCCCATGTTGTAACCAATGTTCCCTGTAATTTTTTTTGGGCTGCGTAGCCCATTGAAAATTCCACGTATGCACGTTTTTTCCATTTCAAAGCCAGTTCACCGGCTGTGCGGGACCCTTGGACGCTGTGCACCCGCGCAGCCTAAAGGGAACATCGGTTGCAACTGCTACGCAAACATCTGAAGGGAGAGCCAACAGCCGACACAGAGTGCCAGAGCTGTATTTTTTGCTGCAGTTGTTTGGCATATTAATCTCGAGCTGGCGGAGTAAGTTTCAATCCAATTATAAAGATAGATTGACATTTGCTTTGTGTGTCATATTTATTGGACAACATTCTACCTCCCATTCCAGCCCAAGAGGACCATCGTAGTTTGATTTACATGTGTGACTTGTCAGTGATATTGAATATAATAGAGCACAAGTTCCTGCACTGCAGTCCTGCTCCCCAATGTTGCACGGAACTGGCTACTTATTCCCTCCTGTAAACACTGACTATTGGGGTATAGTTCCGCGGGTGCTGGGTGCCCTCCAGTCCCATGGACAATTATCAATGCGTGAGCCTTGACACTGAATGTTTGTAGGCTATTTAATTCAGTTCTCACCCAATGTCAACACATACATATTTCCCGCAGGAGAGCAAAAAGGAGTACGAACCCTGGCTGATTTTTTTTCTCCCTAAGCAAGGGACTCTGAGACCAGTTGTAGAACCCTTCTGCCACCTGAGCTGAGAAAAGCTAACTCAGCTCAGACCAAGGACCTCTCTGGTGTGCAAGGCTCAGATACTCACGGAATAAACTCCCCGAGCCAGCAGGGCAACAACTCTGTTAATACTTTTAAATTCAGCCCGTTATATTTTCAAGATGAATTGACACTACTGCCACTAATGCCTGAATAAAAGAAGAATGAAAGAAGGAAAGCTATTATGGCCCATCAAACCTCTTCTCCCTCCCTCTTTATGTGAATTGCTGGGGCTCCTTGTCTTCTGATGGAGCAAGGCAGGATTAATGAGCATAATGTGACCTTCTTGTCAATGTTATTTCATGGATCAACCTGAAGATGCACAATGTGATGGACAGGACAGATGATTTAGTTTCCTGGTTGAAGCAGCCCTCCAGCACAACAGCTGAGACCTGACAAAACTCATGGTACATGAAGCAATGGGCACATTCAGGATGTGAGACAAGGCACTGTGAGATTACCATACCACACACAGTGCCACAAGTCATGGTTTAATAAAGGTCTCCGCAAGAACATTTTCCTAGCTCGTCAAGCAGAAATGACTGGATTTAAAAAAAAATTAAATTAAAAATGGAAAAACACAGTAGGTAAGAAGCCAAGCAACAGACACATATGGAACAAAGGGAACACGGAGGGAAAAAAAACAGTAGAAAGAATGATAAAAAAAAACAAAAAAAGGGATGAGATGCACAAAAGTACACGCCTCAGAAAAATATTACTTTTAATGCAACAATATTCCATTTCTTGTAGACCAGGAAAAAACAGCAGTAAAATAACGACACTCTGCTTGATGCAAAGCTCTGTCTACTTTTAACACGGTTGGGTGTCAATCACTGGGTCACTGATGTGCAAAGAGCTATAAATGATGTCACTGCGTCTTGCAGGCCAGAGAACTCCAAACATTCCTTTTGCAAAATTTAAGTGTAGAAACAGCCTTCACACATTTTACACTGGCCATCAAGACAATTTGTTAATCAGTAACCATTCATTGTGTCTATACTCTGGGATACCCAGAAACAGAAACCGGAATATCTATCACAGATATTTCCACTGTTACACGCCCATTTTTCAGGCGCTGCGCGACCTCTCAAAATGGTCCCCAAAATGGCGGGCAGGAAGCGCGCGCGCACTTCCGACCGCAAGTGTGCCGCCCGCCATATTGGATAAGGACAAAAAAAGAGGCGTCCTTTACCCAGGGTTGAAACCGGCGTTAGATCCTTTGCATATGCAAAAGAGGGGCCTAACGCCTGCTTCAGGTCCCCACTACAAGACTGGTTTGCCCCGAGGCAGCCAGCACCACTGCAGGCTGTACTCCGGGAAACAAACCCAACAGAACGCCTGCAACAGTTAATTACCTCCTCCTGGCTCCACATTAAAGGACCCTCTCGATTCCTGCCACTCCCAGCACGGAGATCGCCGACCTCCCTCCATCCTCCTGCCCTGACCTCGACCCATGGCCTCTGAGCCCCTGACCCCCATGGGCCGCTGCCAGCTGTCGCTACCCATCCCCCCTCCCCCAGTCTTCCGATCCCCATGTGCCACTACACCGCCTGAGTCTTCCAATTCCCCCTCCCCACCGGAGTGTTCCGATATCCATCCCCTCATCACTTACCTGTGGGCTGCTGCGGCATTCGCAGTGGCCCGATCTTTCTCCACTCATCTTCTTGGGCTCCTCCCAATAGAATTACATACGATATACAGCACAGAAACAGGCCATTCGGCCCATACTTGTCCTTTATTCTCTTCTCCCTCATATGTTTATCTAGCTTCCTCTTAAATGCCTCTATACTATTTGCTTCAACCACTCCCTGTGGTAGCGAGTTCCACATTCTCACCACTCTCTGGGTAAAGAAGTTTCTTCTGAATTCCCTATTGGATTTCTTGGTGACTATCTTATATTGATGGCCTCTAGTTTTGCTCTTCCCCACAAGTGGAAACATTCTCTCTGTGTCTACTCTATCAAAACCTTTCATCATTTTAAAGACCTTCTAAAGACATAGGGGGAGAAATTCAGTATCGCCCCATTTGGGGCGCAATTATCGGCCGGGCGCAAAAATTAGCGCCTGGCGCTAATTATCGCCTCCGACTGCAAACTTGACTTTTATCACCCCTGGAGGTGATTGGAGCGCTAAAACAGGCGCTTCACACCTGTCTTAAGGCGCAAAGGCCGAGGAGCGAGGCGCTACCTCAGAGTGCTGGCGAAGCTCATGTGATGTCAGTCAGCAATGGAACACACACACAATGGCGCAGGCCAGTTCTTAAAGGGGAGGGTTGATCTTGCTTTCTATCCACATCCTGCTCATTGCAGCCTTGAATCTCGGCCTGGAGAGACCTGTACATCAAATCTGCTGGAAAGAACAATGGAGAGTACCAGGGAAAGAGCTCAGAGTGCAGCCCCCACAGTCTCTTCTAAATCAATACAAGGGCAAATCAAAATGAAGCTGCAAAGTGCTGCTCAGTACCCAAAACTCCTTCACACAGCGTTGAATCTCTCCAGAAGTCTCTCTCTCTCTCTCTCTCAGAATACATGGTTCAAAAATGTCACCAACAATAAAAGGATGGAAGCAGTCGCCTTTAAATAGCGCTCCCCCAGTCCCTTCATGACTGCAAAACGCTCCCCTCAACCTGCCGTTGCTAGCGGCAGGCGGTAAGGCAGGGGGCGCCACTCAATATCCGCTCCGGGGTGATACCGGGGCGTTGCGCACTCGACTTACGTCATGATCTGCCGGCGCAGGAGATCGTGGCGGTAGTGTTTAGCGCCGCCGCAAAATGTCTAGTTAATTTCGCGAGCGGCGCAAACATCGCCGCGCCCGGGCGCTAGCTGCTTTGTGCCACATTAGTGCCCTCTTAAGGCGCTAACGGGAGGCGCAACCAACTGAATTTTCCCCCCATAGTGTTGTCCTTATTCGAATGAGGTCCGAGGTCCAATATTCGGGTCTCCTCAGACCTTTCTATTCACGCACAGGGCATGTACCCTGTGTGGGGGGAGCGTCCAAAGAGCCTGAATTTCTCGGCAGTTGTGTTTATTGAATGCATCGTTTTACATTACAGATACGGGTTTTCTAGTGATGGTTGACAGACGCTGGCTTGTGAGTCTCCGATGCCATTGTATGCATGCACCACCTCCTTCTTCTTTATTAGAACATGATGCAGAAACTCAGCACCCATGGACCAGTTGAACCAGGAACACTCCTCGCCACGATGGACGTATCGGCACTCTACACCAATATGCCCCACGATGACGGCATCGCTGCGACAGCCTCAGTACTCAACACCAACAACAGCCAATCTCCAGACGCCATCCTACAACTCATCCGCTTCATCCTTGACCACAATGTCTTCACCTTCGACAACCAGTTTTTTACCCAAACACACGGAACAGCCATGGGGACCAAATTCGCACCCCAATACGCCAACATCTTCATGCACAAGTTCGAGCAAGACTTCTTCGCTGCACAGGACCTCCAACCAACGCTGTACACCAGATACATCGACGACATCTTCTTCCTTTGGACCCACGGCGAAGGATCACTGAAAGGACTACACGATAACATCAACAGGTTCCATCCCACCATCAAACTCACCATGGACTACTCCTCAGAATCGGTTTCATTCTTGGACACACGAATCTCCATCAAAGACGGACACCTCAGCACTTCACTCTACCACAAGCCCACGGACAACCTCACGATGCTCCACTTCTCCAGCTTCCACCCTAACCACGTTAAGGAAGCCATCCCCTATGGACAAGCCCTGCGAATACACAGGATCTGCTCAGACGAGGAGGAACGCGATGGACACCTACGGACGCTGAAACACGCCCTCATAAGAACAGGATATGACGCTCGACTCGTCGATCGACAGTTCCGACGGGCCACAGCGAAAAACCGCATAGACCTCCTCAGAAGGCGAACACGGGACACTACCAATAGAGTACCCTACGTCGTCCAGTACTTCCCCGGAGTGGAGAAACTACGCCATGTTCTTCGCAGCCTTCAACATGTCATCGATGACGACGAACACCTCGCTAAGGACATCCCCACGCCTCCACTACTCGCCTTCAAGCAGCCGCCTAACCTCAAAAGTACCATCGTTCGCAGCAAATTACCCAGCTGTCAGGAGAACAGCGACCACGACACCACACAACCCTGCCACGGCAACCTCTGCAAGACATGCCAGATCATCAACACAGATACCATCATCACACGTGAGGACACTACCCACCAGGTACATGGTACATACTCATGTGACTCAGCCAACGTTGTCTACCTCATACGTTGCAGGAAAGGATGCCCCGGAGCTTGGTACATCGGCGAGACCATGCAGACACTGAGACAACGTATGAACGGACACCGCGCAACAATCGCCAGGCAGGATTGTTACCTCCCAGTCGGGGAACACTTCAGCAGTCAAGGACATTCAGCCTCGGATCTGCGGGTAAGCGTTCTCCAAGGCGGCCTTCGAGACACACGACAACGCAAAATCATCGAGCAGAAACTGATAGCCAAGTTCCGCACTCATGAGGACGGCCTCAATAGGGATATCGGGTTCATGTCACGTTACAGAACGTGACTCGACATCGTTGTCTGTCTTTCCAGTTTTTAAAAAAAACCACAAAAAACCCCCCCAAAAAAGTTAAAAGCTCAACGACAGACGGCAGCATTTGACACGTTGGACCCCCTGTGATCCACCTCATTGTCTTAGCTGTACTCTGATGTGTCTTTGATGTAATGCCTCCCTAAAAGATTGTATCTCTGCAGACAAATTGCTCTCTGTGTACTGTGTAATAGATTCCCTCAATGTACCTCTACCTGACGAAGGGGCAGCAGCTCCGAAAGCTCGTAATTTTAAATAAAACTGTTGGACTATAACCTGGTGTTGTGCGACTTCTCATTTATTAGAACAGTCAGCCCCCAGAGCATGCTCACCAGATATCTCCCTATTTTACACCTTTCTCTCCTTAATTTAATTTTGATTTGCCTTGACACTTGCCATTCTTCCAAGTCTAACAAGTCGCTTTGACATTATTAATTGCAGTCTGTTTCCCAGCTCACTTGTCATCATCGTCCTGCTCTATCCTGGAAGGTTTCACTTGTCGAGTACGCGTGTGCGTGATGAACGTGTCTCTTTCGCTCGTGCTATTTCTAAGCTATCTCTCGCTCTTCCCCACAGAGCTCCCCGAGGTCAACACTAAACAAGGCCCGACATTCTGCATAGCCCTGACGGACCAGTTCACACATATACTAAACCATCCTAATACTACAAGAAAATTAAGGAGGACTAAAACAGAACCAGTTATGCCATCACCATGCCACCTCCGTGAGTGTGGACATATATCCTCTATGCATTTGACAAACTGCAGAAAAACACCCATCTGTTTCATCATCATGACTGCTTGGTGTTGCTCAGGTCCAGCGAATTAGCAACTGAGTTCAACATAATTATTCAAAACGATTTAGATTTGGGTTCGCTAACATAACAAACTGTGCAATGCCGACCCTACCCGAGACAGCCACGATATAGTGCTCACACAGGCCATCTGGCTCTGTGTTGCATTGTGTTTGGTACAGACTGCCAGAAGGACCGAGGATAAAGTCAGGATGCTAGAGCTTCTGATCGCAAGGATAAATTATAAAGATTCAGTTCATTTACCTTTCAAATGTAGCAATGTTCACAAAATAATGTATATATTCAAGCTTTGGGTAAAGCTGCAGATTATGTGCATACAGCCAGCATTAAGAGCTACTGATATGAGGACGGGGGGAGGGGGGTGGGGGTGGGGAGAATCACATGCACTCAGCTGTGGAGCCCATGCAACCTACCAGACTGGCCAGCCGGCACCTGTCGCTCTGGGCTCTCGCAGCCCAAGAGCGATTAACTGCTTGCATTGCTGAGAGGCAATGACAGGATATTTACAAGCGGAATGTAACAATTCTCAAAAGTGAATATTTGACTGTTTAAGTTGCACAAGCCTGTAAATAAACTTCAAGCTAATATTGCACCAGAATACGTGTTGGTTTAAACTTTGACTGACTTTTTTTCTACAGTCCGTGACGATTCGGGTCATCAAAGACTTGGTCGGGCCATTATGTGGAGGGTGTTGAAACAGTGAGTTATACCAGCGAGGTATGGCTGAAGCAAACACTTTGTGGGGGAAGAGAAGGAAAGAGGGCATCAAATTAACACTGGCGATTTGCTCACATGCTGACCTGCTACAGAGTAGCACTTCGACTATTTGTTACTATGGGCAACACATAAGAATGCTCATCCGCCTATTATTCTAACTCTTCCAATCAAGTGTTTCTAATGACTGTCTCTATTAACTTAGTTGGTAGATTATTACTCTCTCTATTTCTAATATCTGTCCTAAATTTATTCGAATATATGCTCTCTGCTCCCATTAGCCTTACTTTCTTTGAAGTAATATTCTGGGTTTACCTTATCTATACCATTTAACTTTTTATAGACTTTGATCGACTATACAGACCGAGCTTCTTTAATCTTTCTTTTAGCTCATCCACATTGCATTTGGGATCATCCCTGCTGCTGTGCTCTGCACCTGTCCCAGTACATGCACATCCTTTTCTCTAATTAGTGACCAGAATTGAATGGAGTACTCTTAAGATGACCTAACCAATAGATTGTACAGCATGATCTCTGTATACGTATATTCTCCTGTTCTGTCTTGAAACAGTGTTCCGTTTGCTTTATTAATTAATTTGCTGCATTTCCAGACATTGAGAGTGACAAGTCTACGATTAAACCCAAGTTCCTTTCTAAGTCTCCTTGTGCTAACTCTCGTCCATTCATTGTATACTTGTATCAGACATCTTTACACCCAATTTATCAAACCATACATGTTTAGTATTTCCTGCAAATTTAACAGGCTTTTAACTAGTTTCTACATTTAAATAGATAAGCAACAACACTGATCCCTGGAGTATGCCACTCAACACCTCTTCCCCCAGTCAGACTACAACTCCCACACGTACTCTGGGTTTCCTCATTTTTATCCAACATCTCATCAGTCCCATATTCCACCCTAGATTTCCATGCTTTTCAGTTTAATCGGTGGTCTCTCATTTGGAACCTCGTCAAAGTCTTGTGGAAATTCTAAATAAACTACTCAGAGGAGGTTCCACTATCTGTTATTGCTGACATGCTCAAAAACATCAAGGTAGTTTGTCAAGCAGAAATTTCCCCTTTAAATCAATACTGGCAGTTTCTTATTAAGCTATTGCTATTTAGAATACTCCCCCAGACTACTCTGTAGAATTGTTTCCATTATTTTACCCGCTATTAAGGTTAGGCTTGCATGTTAGGGCTTGTCGTTGTCCAGGTCAGATATTTTAAAATAGCAGTAAAAGTTTTGCAAAGACAATATTGATGACTGTATATTGGAGGCCCCATATCAATGGAATCTAAATTTAGCTTTCCAATAAAGGGGCCGTGTTTCTGAACTAAGACAATTCTTCATTTCTTGCCCCTGTAAATAACAAGACTTTTCCTTTTTGCAGTTTCTCAAGCAGCTTTAAAAATTACTATTGTGAACAATATGCACAGGTTCTAATATTCCACTAATAATGACAGATTTAGAGCGGCACCAATTACAGACACATGGATGAGAAACTTACCAATTAACTCATAAATGCGGTTTGCCCTGGTTCCATAAAAAAACCTGCATTTATATAGCGCCTTTCACGACCTCAGATCGTCCCAAAGTGCTTTACAGCCAATGAAGTACTTTTTTTGGAAGTGTAGTCTCTGTTGTAATGTAGGAAACGCGGCAGCCAATATGCGCACAGCAAGCTCCCACAAACAGCAATGTGATAATGACCAGATAATCTGTTTTAGTGATGCTGGTTGAGAGATAAATATTGGCCAGGACACCGGGGATAACTCCCCTGCTCTTCTTCGAAATAGTGCCATGGGATCTTTGACGTCCACCTGAGAGAGCAGACGGGGCCTCAGTTTAACGTCTCAACTGAAAGACGGCACCTCAGACAGTGCAGCACTCCCTCAGCACAGCACTGGAGTGTCAGCCTGGATTTTTGTGCTCAAGTCTCTGGAGTGGGACTTGAACCCACAACCTTCTGACTCAGAGGAGAGGGTGCTACCCACTGAGCCACAGCTGACACAATAATTCAGGCTTTTACAGTACTTCGAATAGTTAACATATTACCAGTTACTACCCCAACCTCAATGCAACAGAGTAGACTTAAAAACCAATGATATACATCATGTTTTAATGAATTCTGGACCCAAATACTGCAGTAATAACAATCACTGGCATATCCATTGACCTGAAAAATTTCATCTAGTTCATTTAGGTTAACCCACTTTTGTAACTGAGAAACTTGGCTGAAGGGCCACATTGCTCGACACCAGGACAACAGAAAAGACATGGGGCCAAAAATTCATCCCGCTGCGCGAGAGTACGCACTGCGTACTCTCGCGTATTCTCTCTCCAATTGCCGGTTTTCTGCATGCCCTGCGCATGCGCTGAAAACCGGCACTTGGTCTTTTGAAAAGGGGGCGGTTCCTCGGTGCATCGCGCGCACGCTACAGGCTGCGCGCACGCTGTGCACTTCGTGCTTTGGACGTGCAGGTAAGGACGGAAGATTTTAGAAATGGAAAAAGGAGGAGTAAGACCCACTTTTAACAAGGTAAGTAGTGAATTAAGTATTTTTTTGATTTTTTTTTAACAGGTATATCTTTTTTAGAGACTTTAATGACAGGTAAGTTTATTTTTATAACTTTTTAAAAGATTTTAAATTTTTTCAAAAATTTAATTTTTTATTTAAAATGGTTAATTTATTTAACTATACTTATTTTATTAATGTGATGGTTTTTAAAAAAAATTTAATTGAGGTTTAGCTGTTATTTTGGGGGGGTGTAAGATTCATAGATTTGACAGCCGTGCTGTGAAACTTATGAATGGAAGATGGTGTGCTGCCATTGGCTCTAACTGAGTCACGTGATCCCACAGCTCGCACGAATTCACTACGCCGGTGGGATACGCAAGCACTGCCCAGCTGATGTCTGGAACATCAAGTTCGTGCGAGCTGGATCTGAAAAAGCCAACGCGGAGTGAGAGATCGCGGGGAAGCCTTACCCCCGCGGGAACAGAGCGAGATCAATTTCTGGGCCATGATAAATCAAGAGATATTGATTTGGTTACACTAAACTTGGGTTTAAAAACCTGTAGGTTGTTGGCTGAAAGGTGAACGAAAGCTGCTTTTATATTGCATTATTTGTGCGCTTGGTGCTGTGGCCCCTGGCGTACAGGACTTTACGAAGTTCGTGGCAACATCAAAGCAAACCTACCGAATGTATTAAGGCCGGAGACTAGTGAAAAAAAACACTGGCCTTCCAGCTGCTGCCTTCAGCAAGTCCGGCAAGTTTACTTTGGCATTGCGGCCATCTACAGAAGACCCATGCACTGGGAGGCGGCGGGTTAAGGCAGGTTAAGAAATTCCACTGATTTGAGGGCCTGAAAAGCAACGTGTTTGAGTAAGAGACAGTACAATGAGTCGTGATTTCAACGGAGGGAGAATGCAGATTGGAGGAAGAGTGTATATAAAGGCATATTTGGCGTTGAGGAGGAATAAGAATGAAAAGTTCAAAGGATCATTATAATGGTATCTATAAAATATAGAAGAGAAAATCGCTGGTTAGGAGATGGATCATCAGCCAAGCTTATTGTTGTATTTTGTGAAAAAGATGGCACTGACAGCGGCCCCTAAAAGCAATGTGTCACAATACTAATTCATTCATCAATAGTATCAAAGATAAAATGAGAACAATTTATATTAATATATTCAACTTTCGTCTGTGGAAAATCCTATGTTTCGAGAATTTACAAACCCTCATTATCTAACTGTAGAAATTATTTTTCATGCTGCAAATTTGAAATGTAGGTTTTTAACACAACGCTACCCGATGTTCCCTCTAATTTTTTTTTTCCTTGTGCGGTCCCTTGAAATTTGCAACGCGACCCTGGTATCTTCCAGCGGCAACAGCTTGTGAGTGGCCTGTGCGGGACCTCCCGATTGATGCGCGGGACCTCCCGATTGATGCGTGGCCTGAGCGGGACCTCCCGATTGATGCGTGGCCTGAGCGGGACCTCCCGATTGATGCGTGGCCTGAGCGGGACCTCCCGATTGATGCGCGGGACCTCCCGATTGATGCGCGGCCGTGCGGGACCTCCCGATTGATGCGCGGGACCTCCTGATTGATGCGTGGCCTGAGCGGGACCTCCCGATTGATGCGTGGCCTGAGTGGGACCTCCCGATTGATGCGTGGCCTGAGCGGGATCTCCCGATTGATGCGCGGCCGTGCGGGACCTCCGATTGATGCGCGGGACCTCCCCGAATGATGCGCGGCCGTGCGGGACCTCCCGATTGATGTGCGGGACCTCCCGATTGATGCGCGGCCGTGCGGGACCTCCCGATTGATGCGCGGCCGTGCGGGACCTCCCGATTGATGCGCGGCCGTGCGGGACCTCCCGATTGATGCGCGGCCGTGCGGGACCTCCCGATTGATGCGCGGGCCGTGCGGGACTCCCGATTGATGCAGCGGCCGTGCGGGACCTCCCGATTGATGCGTGGCCGTGCGGGGCGGCCGTGCGGGACCTCCCGATTGATGCGCGGCCGTGCGGGACCTCCCGATTGATGCGCGGCCGTGCGGGACCTTCCGATTGATGCGCGGCCGTGCGGGATCTCCCGATTGATGCACAGCCGTGCGGGACCTCCCGATTGATGCACAGCCGTGCGGGACCTCCCGATTGATGCACAGCCGTGCGGGACCTCCCGATTGATGCGCGGCCGTGCGGGACCTTCCGATTGATGCGCGGCCGTGCGGGACCTCCCGATTGATGCGCGGGACCTCCCGATTGATGCGTGGCCGTGCGGGACCTCCCGATTGATGCGCGGGACCTCCCGATTGATGCGTGGCCGTGCGGGACCTCCCGATTGATGCGCGGGACCTCCCGATTGATGCGCGGGACCTCCCGATTGATGCGCGGGACCTCCCGATTGATGCGCGGCCGTGCGGGACCTCCCGATTGATGCGCGGGACCTCCCGATTGATGCGCGGCCGTGCGGGACCTTCCGATTGATGCCGGCCGTGCGGGGACCTCCCGATTTGAATGCGCGGGCCGTGCGGGACCTCCCGATTGATGCGCGGCCGTGCGGGACCTCCCGATTTGATGCGGCGGCCGTGCGGGACCTCCCCCGATTGATGCGCGCCGTTGCGGGACTCCGATGATTGCGCGGCCCGTTGCGGGACCTCCCGATTGATGCGCGGCCGTGCCGGGACTCCGACTGATGCGTGGCCGTGCGGGACCTCCCGATTGATGCGCGGGACCTCCCGATTGATGCGCGGCCACGCACCTTAGGGGGAACACTGGCGTCGCCATCTCCACACAGAAATAAAGCTCATACGTAGCCCGGCTGCTGCAGAACTTGCCTATGAACAGCAGACCTTTCCAGTGATGCCATTCAGAGGTAATCAGGTGATCTCTGCAAAGCTGTTTACCACAGCGCCCTGTCAACTGCTTTTAATGTTTTCCTAGAATCCCTACTACCTGAAGCACACAAACAGATGGTGGTAAGCACTGGAAATCCACATGTCCCGAACAAAGTTCAATGCCACAAAGTACATCACGTTCAATTTAATATATTCAAAACGTAGGACACTGGTAGTTGTATTGGAAAAGCAGATTCCCGAGAAGACAAGTGAACTAAAAGCTTACACAGCAAGTGCTGAAGGTGACTGCCCGAGGACACAATGCCCTGTTAATTCTAAATTGTCGAACGGTTTGTGCTGTTCAATTCCCACTAACAATGTGCTTTATGTATAAATAAGGTCATCTGTTGATGTGTTTCTCATACTGTCACAGTAAAAAAAAACTCTTCTCCAATTTATTCTCATTAGTTCTCCTCTGTGAAGAGTGATGGCTCACACTGCAGCACGAGTCCACTAGGAGTGATGAGCCTCTGCTACCTCACTGATGTGCCAATTCTCCATGTGAGCTAAACCTGTCCTCACTCAGTATCCAGCAGGAGTGACTGCACTGTTGTCAGTAATGGGAAACCTAGCACTATTGAGCAAATACTTAACACCCTAGTTGAGATCAGGAAACTCAGTACGGCCTAGGGATTCTAGCCTATTTTTCCAGCCTTTCTGTTGCACTCCTGCTCTAATATGTCTCATTGAAACATAGAAGATAGGAGCAGGAGTAGGCCATTCGGCCCCTCGAGCCTGCTCCGCCATTCGATGAGATCATGGCTGATCATCCAAACTCAGTACCCTGTACCTGCCTTCTCCCCATATCCCTTGATACCTTTAGCTTTAAGAAATATATCTAACTCATTCTTGAATATATTTAATGACTTGGCCTCAACTACCTTCTGTGGTAGAGAATTCCACAGGTTCACCACTCTCTGGGTGAAGAAATTCTTCCTCATTTCTGTCCTAAATGGCTTACCCCTTATCCTTAGATTATGACCCCAACTTATCTCAACTCCAGCCTCAGTGGAGAATCCCTTGCTGAGTTACTGTAACTTTTCCATTTCTTACAACACTTATTCTTGTGGCCTCGCTCAATAAAATAGGCAATTTTGGTGCCTTTTGAACATTTTTTGCCCAATTGGTGCTGAGCTAAGGCTGCTCAAACTAATTTAAGATCCTTCCAGCCAGCAGAGAGGGAATGTTTAAAACTGTTGCCTGGAAATAACACTCTACAATATTATTGTGTCCAACAGATTCACATCACATTCCTCGATCTGCTATTTTAGTGATGGCATTGAGTCATTATGAATGAGTTAACTCCTCCATTCAACTACTAGAAAGAGGAAACTGATTTGTGCATTAAGGGCTTGTATAATAATATTGGACAGCAATGATCATGCTTATAACATTACTTTATGAAGCTTCTGTACCAAGGCCATATGCGCACCTCTTAGAGTCATAACGGCACAGAAGGAGGCCATTCGGCCCATCGAATCCGCGCCATCTCTCTGCAGAGCAATCCAGTCAGTCCCATTCCCCCGCTCTATCCCCGTAGCTCTGCAAGTTTATTTCCCTCAAGTGCCTATCCAGTCTCCCCTCGAAAACATTGAGTGTCTCCGCCTCCACCACTTCCGTCGGCAGCAAGTTCCAGGTCCTCACCACTCGCTGCGTAAAAAAGTTCCCCCTCACATCCCCCCTTGTATCTCTTGCCCAAAACCTTAACTCTGTGTCCCCTAGTCCTTGTACCATCAACTAGTGGGAACAGCCTTTCCCCGTCTAGCCTATCCAAACCCGTCATAATCTTGTACACCTCTATCAAATCACCCCTCAACCTCCTTTGCTCTAATGAAAACAAATCCAGCTTCTCCAACCTGTCCTTGTAGCTAAGATCCCCCATCCCCGGAACCATTCTGGTAAATCTCCTCTGCACCCTCTCAAGGGCCTTCACATCCTTCCTAAAGTGTGGTGGCCAGAAGTGGACACAATACTCCAGTTGTTGCCTAACCAGTGCTTTATAAAGGTTCAGCATAACTTCTCTACTTTTGTACTCAATACCTCTATTTATGAAGCCCAAGATCCCATATGCTTTGTTAACCACTCTCTCAATATGTCCTGCCACCTTCAGGGACCTATGCACATTAACTCCCAGGTCCCTCTGTCCCTGCACACTCTTTAAAACTGTGCCATTAAGTGTATATTGCCTCTCCCTGTTCCTTCTGCCAAAATGCATCACCTCACACTTCTCTGTATAAAATTCCATCTGCCACTTGTCTGCCCATTCTGCTAGCCTTTCTATGTCCTGTTGCAGTCGATTGATATCATCCTCACTGTTTGCCACACCCCCAAGTTTGGTGTCATTGGCAAATTTAGAAATTCTACTCTGTATTCCAATATCCAGGTCATTTATATATATCAAAAAAAGCAGTGGCCCCAGCACTGACCCTTGGGGAACACCACTGTCTACCATCCTGCAGTCTGAAAAACAGCCATTTACCACAATTCGCTGTTTTCTATCCTTAAGCCAATTCCTTATCCAAGCAGGAAGGGACAGAGTGTGTGGAGTAAAAGGTAAAGTGGTAAAAAGTGAAAAAGCAGGAACTAAGTGCCACAAAGCATATTTGAAAGTTCTCTATCTGAATGCACGTAGCATTCGTAACAAAATAGACGAGTTAATGGCACAAATACCTACATATGGTTATGATATTGTGGCCATTACAGAAACATGGCTGCAGGGTGACAATGCCTGGGAATTAAACATACCAGGTTATTTAACGATCAGGAAGGACAGGCAGGAAGGAAGGGGAGGTGGGGTGGCTATGTTAATAAAGGAAGGAATCACTGTAATACAGAGTAATGATATTGGGTCAAAAAATCATGATAATGAAACAGTTTGGGTGGAGATAAGGAATAATAAGGGGAAAAAAACACTAGTGGGCGTAGTCTATAGGCCTCCGAACAGTTGCAACTCTGTTGGACGGAGTATCAATCAGGAAATAGTTGAGGCATGTAATAAGGGAACATCTATAATTATGGGGGATTTTAACTATCATATTAATTGGACAAATCAAATGGGGCAGGGCTGCCTTGAGGATGAGTTCATTGAGTGTATTAGGGATGGGTTTCTTGAGCAGTATGTAACTGAACCGACCAGGGGGCAAGCAACCTTAGATCTGGTCCTGTGTAATGAGACAGGATTAATTAAAAATGTCCTAGTAAAGGATCCCCTTGGAATGAGTGACCATAACATGGTTGAATTCCATATTCAATTAGAGGGTGAGAAGGTTGGATCTCAAACAAGCGTGCTAAGCTTGAATAAAGGAGACTATGAAGGTATGCGAGAGGAATTGAGTAGAGTGGATTGGGAAAATAGATTAAAGGGTAAGACGACACATGATCAGTGGTGTACATTCAAGGAGTTATTTTACAACTTCCAAAAAATATATATTCCACTGAAAAGAAAAGGGTGTAAAAGAAAGGACAGTCATCCGTGGCTAAGTAAAGAAATTAAGGATAGTATTCGACTAAAAACAAGGGCATATAAGGTAGCGAAATCTAGTGGGAGGACAGAGGATTGGGAAAAATTTAAAAGGCAGCAAAAAATAACAAAAAGATTGATTAAGAAAGGGAAGATAGATTATGAAAGTAAATTAGCAAAAAATATAAAAACAGATAGTAAGAGTTTTTATAGTTATATAAAAAGAAAAAGGGTGGCTAAAGTAAATGTTGGTCCCTTAGAGGATGAGACCGGGAAATTAATGGTGGGAAATATGGAGATGGCAAAAACACTGAATGAATATTTTGTATCAGTCTTTACAGTAGAGGACACTAAGAATATCCCAACACTGGACAAACAGGGGGCTATAGGGGGAGAGGAGCTAAACACAATCAAAATCACTAAGGAAGTGGTACTCGGTAAAATAATGGGACTCAAGGCGGATAAATCACCTGGACCTGATGGCTTACATCCTAGAGTCTTGAAGGAAGTGGCGGTAGGGATTGTAGATGCATTGGTAATAATTTTTCAAAACTCCCTGGATTCCGCTAAGGTCCCGGCAGACTGGAAAACTGCTAATGTAACACCCTTATTTAAAAAGGGCAGTAGACAGAAGGCTGGTAACTATAGACCGGTTAGCCTAACATCTGTGGTAGGTAAAATTTTGGAGTCCATTATTAAGGAAACAGTAACAGGACATTTGGATAATCATAATTTAATAGGACAAAGTCAGCATGGTTTTACGAAGGGGAAGTCATGTTTGACAAATTTGCTGGAGTTCTTTGAGGAAGTAACATATAGAGTGGATAAAGGGGAACCAGTGGACGTAGTGTATTTAGACTTCCAAAAGGCATTTGACAAGGTGCCACACAAAAGATTATTGCTTAAGGTAAAAAATCACGGGATTGGGGGTAATATTCTGGCATGGATAGAGGATTGGCTATCTAACAGAAAGCAAAGAGTTGGGATAAATGGTTCATTCTCAGACTGGCAATCAGTAACTAGTGGTGTTCCACAGGGGTCAGTGCTGGGTCCCCAACTCTTTACAATCTATATTAACGATTTGGAGGAAGGGACCAAGTGTAACATATCAAAATTTGCAGATGATACAAAGATGGGAGGGAAAGTAGTGAGTGAGGAGGACATAAAAAACCTGCAAGGGGACATAGACAGGCTAAGTAAGTGGGCAGAGATTTGGCAGATGGAATACAACACTGGAAAGTGTGAGGTGATGCACTTTGGCAGGAAAAATCCTAGAGCAATTTATTATCTTAATGGCAAGAAACTGGAGAGTACTGAAGTGCAAAGGGATCTGGGGGTCCTGGTGCACGAAACTCAAAAGGTTAGTATGCAGGTGCAGCAAGTGATTAAGAAGGCAAATGGAATGTTGGCTTTCATTGCTAGGGGGATAGAATATAAAAATAGGGAGGTATTGCTTCAGTTGTACAAGGTATTGGTGAGACCGCACCTGGAATACTGCATACAGTTTTGGTGTCCTTACTTAAGGAAAGACATCCTTGCTCTCGAGGCAGTGCAAAAAAGGTTCACTCGGTTAATCCCGGGGATGAGGGGGTGGTCATATGAGGAGAGGTTGGGTAGATTGGGACTCTACTCATTGGAGTTCAGAAGAATGAGAGGCGATCTTATTGAAACATATAAGATTGTGAAGGGGTTGGATCGGGTGGATGCGGGGAGGATGTTCCCGATGACGGGTGAGACTAGAACTAGGGAACATAGTCTTAGAATAAGGGGCTGCTCTTTCAAAACTGAGATGAGGAGGAACTACTTCACTCAGAGGGTGGTAGGTCCATGGAATATGCTGCCACAAAAAGCTGTAGAAGCTACATCATTAAATAAATTTAAAACAGAAATAGACAGTTTCCTAGAAGTAAAGGGCATTAAGGGTTACGGGGAGCGGGCAGGAATTTGGACATGAGTCTAGGTTCGGATCCGGTCATGGCCCTGTGGGTAGTGGAGCGGGCCCAGGGACCGTGTAGCCTGATTCTGCTCCTATTTCGTGTGTGCAATTCTGTTAGATGCAGGAGATGGTTCTGTGATAGATAGTAGATTGGCGGTTAGGATCAGATCAGCCATGATCTTATTGAATGGCGGAGCAGGCTCGAGGGGCCGATTGGCCTACTCCTGCTCCTATTTCTTATGTTCTTATGTAAGCTGCCACTGACCCACCTATTCCATGAGCCTCAATTTTGTTAACCAGCCTTCCTGGGGCATGGCACTGTAGTAGTAACTGGGTCAATGCTCTGAGACCAACGTCACCTTTAAATAACATTTAGAAAGCAATATACATGTTTTCAGTTATGAAATTGAATTCAACAAATCTAAAACCAAAAAATGACCATGGAAGCAGCGGATTGTGGTAAAAACCCATTTGGTTCACTAATGTCCTTCAGGGAAGGAAGCCCGACACCCCGAGCCAGTCTGGTTTCCAAGTGACTCAGCACACAGAACTGAGCAAGCCACTCAGTTGTACAGTCACTTAGTGCAACTGGGGATGGGCAATAAATGCAGATTGCCACTCACCCATTGTAAATGCAAGAAGTCTGTGACCATATGTGTTCCTAAGGATTGTAAAATACTGAACACAATCTGCAACTATATTTACATTTACAATTTTCGGAGGCCCCGGATCTGAAGGGTTCACATTTGTAGGTCCCACAACAGAGCTCACCAGTCTAGTTAATGAAGATGATGCGGAGATGCCGGTGTTGGACTGGGGTGGACAAAAATGAGAAGTCGCACAACACCAGGTTATAGTCCAACAGTTTTATTTAAAATTACGAGCTTTCGGAGCTGCTGCCCCTTCGTCAGGTGAAGGTACCTGACGAAGGGGCAGCAGCTCCGAAAGCTCGTAATTTTAAATAAAACTGTTGGACTATAACCTGGTGTTGTGCGACTTCTAGTTAATGAAGCACTGCAATAGCACTTGATCTTTGCCACTGGGTGGCGCCAGCACACTACATCTACAGATGCTAGCAGCATCTAGTGGAAAATACCACGTATGACAATACAACGCAAAACAGAATTTTTGGCAAGTGAGTTTGTTTCAGAGGATTACTTTCTGAGGTTGAGTGAAATACTGCTCTCCAACTGGTTTCCAAGAGGTTTGCCAGCAGCCTGGGACAACGTGCTCTCTGATTTCACTCCCTCCCCGTAGACAAGTGCCTGCCTAGAACCTCCTACGAATGAGTGAAAAAGGAGTCAGCGCGTGTGCAATTGTGGTCACAACCTACAAGCTAGCATGTTAACGCACCAAGTGCCATGTTACCAAGTAGGTAATACCCCACTGCGCCCCCCCCCTGCCCCCCCCCACCCCCGAACTAACATTGTGCCCTTTGTTCAGTCAGTCCGACGTAACACTGCAGCATGTTGGGGAATTAATTGACACCTGAGAAAATATCCCTTTTAAACCAGCGTTTCCATTAAGAGGCTGCTAACTAACGGGAGTGGACAGTAATTGTGCAAGTGTGTTCCATTTCCCAGTGCTGTTTCATCGGTTTGGCTTTGTCCTTGCTGCTGGCTACAGTCTGCCACAGTAACTATTCCACCAATCCAACAAGTGAATAGAGAATAGACATTTTGGATGGAGGAGAACGGAAACTTAACCCCTGAAGAAATAAAAAAAACTGAAACCCACCCAGTAAAATGATATAGAAAGTAAAGAGTGGGTAGCACGGTGGCGCAGTGCGTGGATGAAGCCTGGAGTGGCAGGACATGTGGCTGTGATTCAGAATATGGACTGGGCACTTCTCCAGAAAGAAGGGGAACGAGTACAGGGAAATTGTAAGACAGCTGCTCTTCTTCACCTTCCACCACCTACAGAACAACATTGAAAAAAGACAGAGCTCACACAGGCAGTGAATTATAGTGGAAAGAGTATGAAATTATAGATTCAAAATATTTACATTTAATATGTACAAATAGAAGACTGTGTTTCTTTGTTATCCATGAAAATATTTGGAATGATAGTGAAATATATTTTGATGAATATTCAATACACACAGTAATTCTCCAAGCTCTGCATGTCACATAGTACTGAGTGCAGGCACAATGGTACCATCTGTTGTGACTCTATTTCAGAACAGATGTGGTAAGCTTATTCTACTTAATATAAAGTCAATGTTGAAGTCACAAGTAATTACTTAGAAAACAGTTGTGTGGAGCCTTGAAATAATGGCGAGGAACACGATTTGTCTGAAATGCCTTTCTCTGCTATTTTTGCAAAGATGTTAATTCATTTACAATAAATGGGGAAGGGGTAATTTCAGAGGATCGCATTAAGCGTTCGTACGATAGTATCCCAAAGCGGCATATCAAGTATTTAACTTGAATACATGCATGAAAACTGTGTTAATGTACAGCTGGTGGCACTGTACTGCACGCAAATCCTACCAAGAGATCAACTGTGGTGAATTTATTGCTTAAATTAATGTGTTGCAGCATTTCAAAATGTACATCCTTCTGTTGTCAAACCGCAGAAGTGAGTGTTATTAGGGAAGTACATGCTTGTTCTTAGCTTTCCGAGTCGGATGGGGAAGGAGGAGCGACTCAATTCTTGTTACTGGGAAGCAATGACAAGATTGTATTTTGTTTATTATTTGATAAATCATTTTGTGTAAAATAATTTTGATGCTGTAAATTAATCAACGTGCAATTGCATTTTACAGACCATAAACTTCATTCACAAATTGAACATCAAGAGATACAACATTTAAAAAAGAGAGCTCAATGTACTGGTGCATAATGTAAAAGTTTTATTCAAAGTAAATTAGAGTCTCACCCCAGTGAAAATGAGCATTCGGTTCTTCTAAAGCACGCCGAAATTAAATTGCTGCAAAACGTTACCTTTAACTTATGTCAAATTCAACTTTTAAAATGTGAATCACACTTCCAAAGTAAGTAAGTTCTGGTCCTCGAGTTTAATGCTTCTGTATGAAATTTATATTAGAACGTAGTTATAATATGCACTAGAAAGTCAGAGTAATGTTGGTGTAGATTATCTCCCACTGAAATGATTTTTACTGTCCCAACTGCTTTGAGTAACTGCTGCAAAATGTATTTCCCCCCAGTGAAATGAATACAGTGCTGGTAATGTCAAACATACAGTGACAGCTTCAGTACATACATAGCTAGAAGATTCACAGCTAAGTAAATATCACAATGATCATTAATGCATCTGTGAAATTAAAAGAACAGTTGATTAGTATTTCAGCCTGCAACATTGGCCTTGATATTACCCCCGCCCCCAGGATGGTGTCGGGGGGTGGGGGTGGGGTTAATAATTAAAAATTAGGGACTGTGTCCCCAACCCGCCGCATACGCACCTGTCGCCATTTTTATAGCCCCCGGCAGCAGCCAGCCTGCCGTTGACGTTCCTGCCCGGCAGCAGCCAGCCTGCCAATCTGGTCAGCTGTCGGGCGGGAAACGGAAGAAAATGATAATGAGGTCTTTCCGTTAATAGCGGTAAGACCGCCGAGTCCCCGGGCTTTCCGGGTATCCCCCCCTGCTACCACGCTCTCCCGCACCCTCCCCTGTAAATATCGGGGCCATAGTCTCTGTATTCTGATAACCTTCTAAGTGGCTCAAGTTTTGCTCTGGTTGGTCAGGACATCATTAGGACTCATCAGCCAAGTCATACATTCCCAACTGGACTGTCATTCTAAATTGCATTTGTCTGTCATATTAAGAACACCATGAAAAACTTCACTCACCACACAACAGCAAGGGGATAGCAGTGCAAACTGACACACAGCTCTAGGGGCCCAACAGGGCACTTTCTCTAAGACTATAGGCAAGGTTGTATGACCTGATGAAAAGCCATGCATGTTACTGCATCAGTACATTCATACACGGAAACAAATGGCATTCCTCTTACCTTGCATCAAATGAGATGTTCTTGAAATGTTATGTGGAGTCTTTAAATATGGTTGAGTTGATCTTATAAACTACTGCAATTTACATGATCAGCTCCACTTTAAGGATGAACGCCTTTGCAGGTGGGATGAGATTCATTATACTTCAATTGATTTAGTTCAATTGCGTATTTTGAATCTAAATACTAAACACGGTGTAATAATAACATTCAACAATAGGCACGTGCTCAGGGCTCGAGTTCAATGCAAATGGATTAAATGTAATACTTCAGCACGTACAGTTACTGCAGGATTGAACTTGCAGCTTGAAACAACATTTTACAGCTCACTCTCAGAACCAATAGCGATAGCTGGTCAGTGAAACAGAAGTAAAACTGAGCCTCAGGTGAGGTAATCTAATCCTTAGATTTCTTCCAATTCAAAGAGGGAGTTCACGTTATTAGTGCCCGTATAAACAAATCACGCCAGTACAAATAATTATAATCAACGAACACCATGTCTGACCTCTTCATCCATGTGTTCAGAAAACGATTTTTCTTTGAACACTGCATGAGGATGGCATTAATGGAAAGTCACTGAGCCTGACAGGATAAGGAAACAGAATTCATATTTATATGTTGATGCAAAACCTTAGGTTAATTATTTTTCTTTACTGATTTATTTCAACTCCCTGACACCATTGACCTCAATAACTAATTCAAGCTATCATTAATTCTCATTAATCCTCACAACGGTAGTTGTTGGACTTCAGTGTGTGGGGGCCTCCTGCAAACACTCACATTACCCCAGGGGCTATCTGTCCTATCCTTCAAAAGACAGGGCTAGCTACCCAAAGGATATAAAGATATTTATTATTCAAGAAGTGCTGCAAGCTGCCAGGAAGGAAGGGAGGAGTTGGGTGATTGAGAGAAGATTGCTACTTTTGGATCCCGGGTCCAGGCCCTACCACTGCCACATTCTGGGCTGAAATATTTGGTCCTTCCTTGAGAGTTAACCCATACCAGACCTCCTTTTCCTCAGTGTTACTGATCACCACTCTCCCTGCCGAAAGTACCGACAGGCCCAAGCGCAAGTGGAGGAAGGTGCTGACCCATCGCAAATTGCAGGAATGAGGTCATTAATGTGACGGTGGTGAAAATTGAAAGGCTGCATTGCTTGTAAAAGATGAGAATGTTTTTCGCTGAATCAATAGTCTGCAAATGCTCAATGCCAAACAAAGGGAGAAAAACTGTAATCGTGGGAGTCGTGTCCCTTTCATGATGCTCTGTTGGGCAGAATATAAGAGGGATTTCATAACTAACCAAGTGCCAAGTGGAAGCCAAGTGCATGCAGAGATGTGTTTATTTATCTACCTCTATTGGACCTGGGGTGCAGGTAAAATAACTGGGAGAGTAGCACAGCTAGGTGGAAAACAGGATGGGACCCAGAAACATCAGAGAGTCACCCTGTGTCAGCTGTGGCTCAGTGGGCAGCACTCTCGCCTCTGAGTCAGAAGGTTGTGAGTTCAAGTCCCACTCCAGAGACTTGAGCACAGATATCTAGGCTGACACTCCAGTGCAGTACTGAGGGAGTGCTGCCCTGTCAGAGGTGCCGTCTTTCGGATGGGACGTTAAACCGAGGCCCCGTCTGCTCTCTCAGGTGGACGTCAAAGATCCCACGGCACTATTTTAAAGAGGAGCAGGGGAGTTCCCCCTGGTGTCCTGGGCCAATATTTATCCCTCAATCAACATCACTGAAACAGATTATCTGGTCATTATCACATGGCTGTTTGTGGGAGCTTGCTGTGCAAATTGGCTGCCGCGTTTCCTACATTACATCAGTGACTACATTTCAAAAAGTACTTCATTGGCTGTAAAGCGCTTTGGGACGTCCGGTGGTTGTGAAAGGTGCTATAGAAATGCAAGTCTTTCTTTCTTCTCCCAAAGAGCAGTGCCGGGGAACTCCTGCTGGAGGCTGTTGTGGGCAGAAGTTTGATCCACTCCATAGATGACCTGGTGCAATGAAGGAGGTGAAGCAGACAGGATGCTCCACCTCACTGAGTGCCCAACAATGTGGACGCTGCAATGATCAATGGAGGGTTAACAGGGGTGTCCAGCCTCACCTCTTGGCCTGGAACAACCCCTGCTGGCACAATAAAATTGGTCCTCTTAAAAGATTTCTTGAACTGTTTTTTGAACTTTTCTGCTGGTCATGCCTGCTTGCCCGCCCCCCAAGCAGCTGCGATTCTGTGCCACCTCCATCAGGATTTGCCCATCTCGATGTGGGTGCCTGCCAGAATGATTAAAATAAGGTGACCCAGCTCTGACCCTAGATACCCTGGCAGAGTGAGGAGTACAAGTCAGTGAAATACTGAGATTCTCATCTGTCCCAGTTATGGAAGTGGAGAAAAAGTGTGGACCTTTCGCCCTTATTTGTTTAATTTCCAGAAACCAACAATAACACATTTACCGTATTGTCTTTAAGTGGATCTGTTATAAAAATATTCTTAAAATCTCTGAGTGAAGATGCGCATCACTCCATCATCCCAGCACTGCCTTGACTCTGACTCACTGTGAACACTGACATAGATGATCTGCTCATATTTTAAAATTAGTTAAGAACACTCAGCTTAGAAGGAAGAGTTGTAATAATTCATTTGAAGAGCTTAATTTGTTTCTTGTCTACATTAGGTCTTAAATTTTTTTTTAATTGGCTCTTACTGCACGCAGTCTGCTGATTGCTCGACACACCTGTCCAAAATCACTATATTGAAGGAGCTGGGACAGAATCCAAAATGAAGGTTTGAATTTGCACCTTGGTTTTGGTGTGGTCAATAACATCTGATACTGTTGCTCACATTAATCGTCCCCATCAATTGACTGCGTTTCAAAATGGATGTTGTTAGACACGGCAGTACAGCAGAATGTTTTTGTGTTTAATGTTTGCCATAAAATGCTAAAAAAAAGTACAATTTCCTGAAAGATTAATGTTAAATTATAAATTGTGCACTTAATAAAGTCGATTGAAAGAAATAAAGACTTGCATTTATATAGCGTCCTTCACAACCTTAGGATGCCTCAAAGCTCTTTACAGCCAATGAAGTACTTTTTGAAGTGTAGTCACTGCCATTATCTAGGGAAAGGCGGCAGCCAATTTGCACACAGCAATGAGATAAAGACCAGATAATCTGTTTTTGTTATGTTAATTGAGGGATAAATATTGGCCAGGACACCGGGTATAACTCCCCTGCTCTTCTTCGAATAGTGCCATGGGATCTTTTACATCCACCTGAGAGCGCAGACGGGGCCTCGGTTTAACGTCTCATCCGCAAGACAGAACCTGTAACAGTGCAGGCTTTCCTCAGCACCGCACTGATGTGTGAACTAAAATGAGCCATAGCTTACCCTAATTCTACCCTGAAAATAGCAAAGCATGAAGGGCTCCTCCAGCAGAACTACAGTAGGCTGGTGAAGGGCGATTAATTAGAATTGTTATGTACTCTATATTCGGACCATTTTTCGAGAGTTGCAGGTGCACCTACTTGTTGGTCAACACAAGAAGCATTTAAAGCAGGAAATTACAACTGGCCTGCAAAATAGTTTCAAATCCAGCAAACTGTGCTTTCACTTGAAAAAAAACAAGGTCACTGTGGTTTTCTGTCAGACAAACAAGTGATGATGACAACACCAAGCACAATTCTTAGTACCAAAGTGTACAAACTCATTACAAAACTGGAGTGAGCATAAAGTGCTACGATAAAAGCTCTCGCTGAAGCCAACTTGCCATTAAGAAAAAGAAAAAGAGCTTTATCAAAGCGGAAACATCAAGTTCACCCTGCCGGGGAGAGACAACAGGACAGAGGGCAGATTTAGCTTGTGTAGTAAGATGCCAGCCCCTGTTTTCTTTAAACCACCATTATCATCATCCATTATCTAACACCTTTAATGTAACAAAACTCCCTGGGGTCCTTCATAAAAAGGGGAGGAATTAATTGAAGATTGACTGAAGTCGAGGAGATGGGCTTTGAGGAGGTTCTTGACGATGAGGAGAGATGAAGAAACGCAAAGGGGCTCCTTAATTTTATTAATGTGTGAAATATAATTAAATACCATAATTATTATAGACATCACCATTTTATCTGTTGCAAACACATCAGTCCATGATAGCAATGGTACAAGTGACCACTGCATAGTGCATGGGAACATCAAGTCTCGTCTACAGATTAAGGATCGACTAAGTAGCCCCAAACTTGACATTTGAGAGGCACTGTGGGCCATTAGCAGCAGCAGAATTGTATACCATCACAATCTAGAGGCACATTACCCAGCACGTCCCTCACTCCTCCATCATCACCAAGTCAGATCATCAATCCTGGGTCCAAGGGACAAGTAAAAGTGCAAGCTTGGAACAGCATCATGCATACTTTACAATGAGGTATCAACCTAAATGCTAAACCTGCCGTTAGCCAATTCTGTAAGTGCGCACTGCCAAGATCAAAGCCACCTTGTTCAGTTCTCACTAGAAATGCAACACCCTAACCCCAGATTCTGTCTCCATTCAGGCCAAATAAGACATGCAGAACCTTGGTGTTCTTGTTTGAATCTCACTTGAGTTGCAAACTCCATGTCCAATTCATCACCAAGATCATCAATTTTCACCTCCCCAAGCCGAAGCCTTGATTTTGCCAATGCTTTCTTTGTCCACCTCCCAAGCTCCATCCAACCCAAACTCTAGTTCATTCAGAATTCTGCCTACCTCTGGAATCTCCCCGTTTGTAAACGCTGTTCTTTTGAGACTGATATACTCAGCATTCCCCTCCTCCTAGCCCCAACTCTAACCTTCAGCCATCACGGTCCTACACTGAGGAATTTTATTCCTAAGCCCCTTTGCCTTTCTTCATCTCTCCTCATCGTCAAGAACCTCCTCAAAGCCTATCCCCTCGACTTCCCCCAGTCTTCGATCAATTCCTCCCCTTTTTATGAAGGACCCCATTTTGTAACATTAAAGCTGTTATATAATGGATGATGATAACGGTGGTAGTGCTAGTGGCTGTCATTATAGTAATAATAAGTCATAACATCAACCATTTGTAGGTCACATAGTGATCAGTTATATGGAGGGTTCTTCATGCATTGTTCTCCTGATGCAGTTCTGGAAATCCATTCCTTGCATGTGAGAACTGCCCTTACACTCCCTACTTACCTTGAACAAGTTTCCTGTGTTGTTTAAAGAATGGAGAAAAGCATATACTTGCTAGGCTAGATTTGGGTTATATTTGGAAATGTCCTGCAGGGACAAGGAAGTTATCCACCTCTGCCTATTGACTGTAATATAGAATAGAGGATTCACATCAGTGTGACCCCATGAGTATGGATCAAATCTTCTATAGCTGTATTTTCTAGAATATTCTGCCTCTGCGGTTGTCGTTCACTCGTATGCTCCATGGGTCTGAAATTATGGTAGTCCCAGGCAGAAGTGGGGTAGAGTGGAACTTCCATCCGCCTATAGCTAGTGATGCAGACCCAAACCACAGCCCATGTCTGTGTGGGTAAATCAGAGGGGTGAGGAGGGAGCCCTTAAAGGGCCGAAGATTCAAAGATACGAACATTTATCTTGCCCCCACCCCCAGTGATTCTACGAGTATTTTTAGAAAGGTAATCAATCCCATGGGGAATCGATTACCCTTCACTCTGCATATTTACTAGGCCCACAAGGGAAGTCATGCTCTCTCTCAGCTGGTGAGAGTTCCGTTGAGCCAAATGAGGGTGTACTGGACAGGACAGTGCAGGAATCCCTCCAGACATGCCCCATAAGCAATCCTAGGACATACGAGGGCAGACGCAAGACTCGCTTGCTTCCCCTGACTAGAATATAGGACACAGCACAAGCAGAGCCCACCCAAATTCATAGTCCTCCCCTACACTGGGCTGAAATCACCTTTTCTGCCCCCATGTGTTTAGTGTGCGGTAGCTAACTCTGACCCTAGCTAGTTAAACTACTCTGTATTCTTTAACAATGACACTGACAATTTGATGGGATTGTCTTCTCATATGCCATCAATAAGGGAGAATTTCAGCCCACAAATTCAACTAAATCCTGAAGGCGCAGTAAATTGAAAATAAGACCAAAGCATGACATGTTTCAGGAAAAAAAAGGAAATGTAAAAAAAAAATCTGAAGAAGGATTCAAAATCTATTTCTGCACTTGTACAGTACTAAATGCTAAACATGCCGATATTGGGAAAGTGTTACGGACCATTAACTCAAAATCAAAACAATGTGCTTCTCCTTAGCAGCTAAACAGGAGATCTGTTCCTGCTGCTTGCACTTTCAGTCCAGTGGTCAATTTAATGGAGATTTGGAGAGTCAAACAGAAGTTGGATAACATGATACTGAATTATCCATGAGCACAGCAGCATTTTAAAGATGTGAATAAAAGAGGAGATATTAGCGTATGTGCTTGACATGGCATTGTCCCACAAGACCACTGCACTTTGTAACACTTCACAATAGAATGGCAGTGTCATGGTTATGTTACTAGACCAGTAATCTAGAGACATGGACCAATAATCCAGAGAACACGAGTTCAAATTCCACCATGGCAGTTTGAGAATTTGAACCCAGTTTTAAAAAAATCTGGCAATAACAGGAAAAGTGACCAAGAAGCTGTCAGGTTGTTGTAAAAACCCATCTGGTTCACGAATGTCCTTTAGGGAAGGAAATCTGCCGTCCTTACCCGGTTTGGCCGATATGTGACTCCAGACCCACAGCACTGTGGTTGACTCTTAATTGCCCTCTGAAATGGCCCAGCGAGCCACTCAGTTGTATCAAGCCATTACCTAATCAAGTTAAGTCCAGTTCATAGTCCCACTTCAGAGACTTGAGCACAAAAATCTAGGCTGACACTCCAGTGCAGTGCTGCAGGAGTGCTGCAGTGTCGGAGGTGCAGTCTTTCAGATGAGAAGTTAAACCGAGGCCCCGTCTGCTCTCAGGTGGACGCAAAAGATCCCATGGCACTAATTCGAAGCTGAGCAGGGGAGTTATCAATGGTGTCCTGGCCAATATTTATCCCTCAATCAACATCACTAAAAGACAGATTATTTGGTCATTATCACACTGCTGATTGTAAGAGCTTGCTGAGCGCAAATTGGCTGCCCCGTTTCCTACATTAGAACGGTGACTACACTTCAAATGCACTTCATTGGCTTTGGGATGTCCCAAGGTCGTGAAAGGGGCTGTAGAAAGGCAAGTTTTTCTTTCTTTCTTTCTAATGGTTTAAGGCGGCGGCTCACCACCACCACCACCTCTCAGGGCACCGAGGGATGGGGAATAAATGCCGGCCTTGCCAGCGACGCCCGCATACCGAGCATGAATTTGTTAAAAACTGCAAACATCGCAGTATTAATTGCCCTCTGAAATGGCCTAGCAAGCCACTCAGTTGTATTATAGACCGGTCAGCCTGACATCGGTGGTGGGTAAAATGATGGAATCAATTATTAAAGATGTCATAACAGACCATTTGGAAAGTGGCGACATGATAGGTCCAAGTCAGCATGGATTTGTGAAAGGGAAATCATGCTTGACAAATCTTCTGGAATTTTTTGAGGATGTTTCCAATAGGGTGGACGGGGGGGGACCAGTAGATGTGGTGTATTTGGACTTTCAGAAGGCCTTCGACAAGGTCCCACACAAGAGATTGGTGTGCAAAGTTAAAGCACATGGGATTGGGGGTAATGTGTTGACATGGATTGAGAACTGGTTGGCACACAGGAAACAAAGAGTAGGAGTAAATGGGTACTTTTCAGAATGGCAGGCAGTGACCAGCGGGGTACCGCAGGGTTCGGTGCTGGGGCCCCAGCTGTTTACATTATATATTAATGATTTGGACGAAGGGATTAATTGTAATATCTCCAAATTTGCGGATGACACTAAATTGGGAGGCAGTGTGAACAATGAGGAGGATGCTAGGAGGCTACAGAGTGACTTGGACAGGTTGGGTGAATGGGCAAATGTATGGCAGATGAAGTACAATGTGGATAAATGTGAGGTTATCCACTTTGGTGGTAAAAATAGGGAGGCAGACTATTACCTGAATGGTGGCAGATTAGGGAAAGGGGAGGTGCAACGAGACCTGGGCGTCATGGTACATCAGTCACTGAAGGTGGGAAGGCAAGTGCAGCAGGCAGTCAAGAAAGCAAATGGCATGATGGCCTTCATAGCAAGGGGATTTGAGTACAGGAGTAGGGAGGTGATGCTACAGTTGTACAGGGCCTTGGTGAGGCCACACCTGGAGTATTGTGTGCAGTTTTGGTCTCCTAACTTGAGGAAGGACATTCTTGCTATTGAGGGAGTGCAACGAAGGTTCACTAGATTGATTCCTGGGATGGCCAGACTGACATATCAAGAAAGACTGGATCAACTGAACTTGTATCCTCTGGAGTTCAGAAGAATGAGGGGGGATCTTATAGAGACGTTTAAAATCCTGACTGGTTTAGACAAATTAGATGCGGGCAGAATGTTCCCAATGTTAGGGAAAACTAAAACCAGGGGTCACAGTCTAAGGATAAAGGGGAAGCCATTTAAGACTGAGATGAGGAGGAACTTCTTCACCCAGAGAGTGGTGAATCTGTGGAATTCTCTACCACAGAAGGTTGTTGAGGCCAGTTCGCTAAATATATTCAAAAGGGAGTTAGATATAATACTCACAACTAGGGGGATCAAGGGGTATGGCGAGAAAGCAGGAATGGGGTACTGAGGTAGCATGTTCAGCCATGAACGCATTAAATGGCGGTGCAGGCTCGAAGGACCGAATGGTCTACTCCTGCACCTATTTTCTATGTTTCTATGTTTCTATGTATCAAGCCATTACCTAATCAAGTTAAGCATAATATGATAGAATTCTTCATTAAGATGGAGAGTAAAGTAGTTGACTCAGAGACTAGGGTCCTGAATTTAAATGTAGGAAACTACGATGGTATGAGGCGCGAGTTGGCTAGGATGGATTGGGGAACGTTACTTAAAGGGTTGACGGTGGATAGGCAATGGCAAACATTTAAAGATCGCATGGATGAACTACAGAATTTGTTCATCCCTGTTTGGCATAAAAGTAAAACAAAAAAGGTGACTCAACTGTGGCTAACAAGGGAAATTAGGGATAGCATAAGATCCAAGGAGAGGACATATAAATTGGCCAGAAAAAGCAGAAAACCTGAGGATTGGGAGCAGTATAGGATTCAGCAAAGGAGGACAAAAGGATTAATTAAGAGGGGGACAATAGAGTATGAGAGTAAGCTTGCAGGGAACATAAAAACTGACTGTAAAAGCTTCTATAGATATGTGAAGAGAAAAAGATTGGTGAAGTCAAGCGTAGGTCCCTTGCAGTCAGAATCAGGAGAATTTATAATGGGGAACAAAGAAATGGCAGACCAATTAAATACATACTTTGGTTCTGTCTTCACAAAGAGGACACAAGTAACCTCCCAGAGGTGTCAGGGGACATAGGGTCTAATGAGAGGGAGGAACTGAATTAAATCAGTATTTGTAGGGAAATGATGTTAGAGAAATTGACGGGATTGTAGGCCGATAAATCCCCAGGGCCTGATAATCGACATCCTAGGGTACTTAAGGAAGTGGCCCTAGAAATAGTAGATGCATTGCTGGTCATCTTCCAAAATTCTATAGACTCTGGAACAGTTCCCATGGATTGGAGGGTAGCTAATGTAACCCCACTATTTAAAAAAGCTGGTAGAGAGAAAACGGGGAATTATAGACCAGTAAGCCTGACATCGGTAGTGGGGAAAATACTAGAGTCCATTATAAAAGATGTAATAGCAGAGCACTTGGAAAACAGTGACAGGATCGGACAAAGTCAACATGAATTTACAAAAGGTAAATCATGCTTGACTAATCTACTGGAATTTTTTGAGGATGTAACTGGTAGAATAGATAAGGGAGAACCAGTGGATGTGGTGTATTTGGACTTTCAGAAGGCTTTCGATAAGGTCCTGCATAAGAGATTAGCGTGCAAAGTTAAAGCACATGGGATTGGGGGTAAGGTACTGACTTGGATAGAGAACTGGTTGGCAGATAGGAAGCAAATAGTTGGAATAAACAGGTCTTTTTCTGAGTGGCAGGCAGTGACTAGTGGGGTACCGCAGGGATCGGTGCTAGGACCCCAGCTATTCACAATATATATTAATGATCTAGACGAGGGAACTAGATGTAATATCTCCAAGTTTGCAGACGACACAAAGCTGGGTGGGCGTGTGTGCTGTGAGGAGGATGCAGAGAAACTCCAGTATGATTTGGACAGGTTGGGTGATTGGGCAGATGCATGGCAGATGCAGTATAATGTGGATAAATGTGAGGTTATCCACTTTGGTGGCAAAAACAGGAAGACAGATTATCTGAACGGCAATAGATTGTGAAAAGGGGAAGTGCAACGAGACCTGGGTGTCCTTGTGCACCAGTCGCTGAAGGTAAGCATGCAGGTGCAGCAGGCGATTAAGAAGGCAAATGGTATGTTGGCCTTCATAGCGAGAGGATTTAAGTGCAGGAGCGAGGATATCTTGCTGCAGTTGTACAGGGCCTTGGTGAGACCACACCTTGAGTATTGTGTGCAGTTTTGGTCGCCTTATCTGAGGAAGGATGTTCTTGCCATGGAGGGAGTGCAGCGAAGATTCACCAGACTGATACCTGGGATGGCAGGAATGACGTATGAAGAGAGATTGGGTCGATTAGGCTTATATTCGCTAGAGTTTAGAAGAATGAGAGGGGATCTCATTGAAACTTATAAAATTCTAACTGGACTAGACAGACTAGATGCAGGAAGGATGTTCCCGATGGCAGGGGAGTCCAGAACCAGGGGTCACAGTCTAAGGATAAGGGGTAAGCCATTTAGGACTGAGATGAGGAGGAATTTCTTCACCAAGAGAGTGGTGAACCTGTGGAATTCTCTACCACAGAAGGCAGTTGAGGTCAATTCATTAAATATATTCAAGAAGGAGTTAGATATATTTCTTAAGGCTAAAGGGATCAAGGGATATGGGGAGAAGGCAGGGACAGGGTACTGAATTTGGATGATCAGCCATGATCTCATTAAATGGTGGAACAGGCTCGAGGGGCCGAATGGCCTACTCCTGCTCCTATCTTCTATGTTTCTATGTTTCTATTTAGACTGAGTTTGTTCCAAAAGAATGCACAAGACTAGCCACACATGTTCCAAACAGTCTGAGGTATATAGAAAATGGTCCCGACATGCCAAATTAGGCATCATCCACTGACTTCAAGTCGAACGAGTATTTGAGATGACAGTTAATGCACATATCCACATGACCACATGTTTACAGAACCAAGAGGGAAGAGTTACAGCACTGCAGCAGCAGAGCGTTTACCTTGGCACCAGCACTACTGGCCATACTTTAACTGTGACTGGGCATTTCAGCACAAAGCTACAGCCTGTAGAACAGCGTTTTACAATTCAGTGATTTATGCTTGCTACAAATGAGCACCATAATTAATTTTGTGGTACATTAGGGTCACACAAACATCTCAAAATACAAAAAGGTACAAATTGTCGTAATTGTGATGGCGTGATAAAAAGAAAGATCAAACCACAGATAAGGAATCAAGTCACTGCAATCACACTGAAGCTCTTGTGCCAATGCCAAGAGGTTTCAGGTATTATCAAAACAAAAGTGGTAGTTTAACTGCGGAGGAAAACCCGATCTAAAAACAAGTGCTGTGAGATCCCCTTCTGGAGATTCCTTTTTCCACACTACAATCTGCCTCTGTAGATTCGTCGCCACCCCTCCCTCCACCCACCCCCCCGACAATCTCCATCTTCACTTCTGCCATGGTGCTCATGGATTTTTTTTTGCCTTTAAAGCTTAAGGTCACCTGCTCGTCATCCGAAGTCACCTACATCCTCTGCTCCTTGCTCTTCCTGCACTCACCCTTCACTTTGCAGTCTCTGCCCATCTCACTCTCCGTTAACACCCTTCACCTTTTATTATTATTATTCTGCGCCATGTTTTCTTTCTTAAATTGTAATTATTTTCAACATTTTTAACATTCTATTAATACATCAGGTACTGGGATTGAAGTTGCGCTGTCTGTAAACAGTAACAACTGCATGCCACAGGGGGTAATGAATCTAAGCTCTTCAGTGCTAAAGTGCCATGCATGAGTGCTCCCTTGCACTTTAGTGTCCCTGTTTTTATATTTAAAGTTTGGGTGATTATTCTGCATATTAAGGTGAGAGTTATCAATGCCAGAGAATGGATTTAAAAACAACTTTCTGGTACTCAGTGTCAGCATCAAGTACTTCGACGTCACATTGCTGCCAAATTATGGACAGTTTTGAGCTCTGGTCTCTTATCTACCAGGAACTGATCCAAATGTCCTCATGCTTTTCATTTAGGATAAGTACTGTTGGCATATAGAGGAGATTGTCATCCCGTCAGTTCACGCTGGATTTTTACCCAATACTAGAAATGAAAGGACGGTGTTTTAACCAGTAACCATACAATTCATATTTAACGGAGCCTGCCAGCTTGCTGATTTCCCTGCAATCACATGGAGTAAATGGTTTTGTAGACGCTTATATAACAGATTTTGCTGAAAAGTCGTAAAGCAGCTGGTAATCCAGGTTTATGGTCTCAGTTACTGGTTTTTTTTTAACTTCTTTTATGTTATTCTACAATCAGAAAATGGAGGCTTTAGTATCTACTTCATTTACAATTCAGGAAGATTGGTATAGACTCTGATATAACTGATAACCACACACCCAGCAAACAGTTTTTGTCCAATCTCAATTATCAGTCTGCACCAGAGATAAGATGAATGAACTCACTGATGTCAGGGTTGAAATATATTGAAACTGCAACTGTTAAATATATTTCCCTTGATCAATACTGTGACCTTCCTTGCTTTTCCTGCTAGTTTGTAAGCCACACATACACAACAAATGGGATGAGGTATTGATCAAAGATAGTAAACAATTTTTTTTTTAAACTTGATGGAATATTGTGCCCATGTCTATCGTGCAGTAAACTTTGGGCCAAGGCATTTTCTCGATTTTTCTGAATCTTAATATAAAGCATTTAATACTGAAATAAACTGCATTAATTTTCAGACCGAATGTTTCACTATGTTTTTCACCATCATGAAATATAATTTTGGGAGGAACAATCGGGAGAAGGCACATATACTGAATAGCAAAACTTTAAAACAAGTAGAAACTTGGGGTTTCAGATACACAAGTCTTTAAAAGTGGGAAGATAAGTTGATAAACCTAAAAAAATGGGATGCTAGGTTTCATAAATAGGGACAGGGTAGCAAAGAAGTAATGCTAAACCGATACAAAACATTGGTTAGGCCACAGTTAGAACGCTGTGTCCATTTTGGACGACATACTTTTTTTTAAGGAAGTCAAAGCCTTCCAGAGGTTGCAGAAGAGATTGGCCGAGATGAAATCAGGGATGAGAGGTTTTAGTTGCGAGAAGAAACTAGAGTAACCGGGGCTTTTCTTATTACAACAAAGGCAGCCGAGAGAAAATCTGACAAGAGGTTCTCAAAATGATAATGGACTTTGATAAGGCAAAATCAGGACAGACTGTGTCCACTGGTCAGGGAGTCGATAACTAAAGGGAATAAATTTAAGACCATCACAAAACAAATGAAGGGAGAGGTTAGGAGAGAGATTGTTAAGATATGGGATGCCTTACCAGAAACAATGGTGAAAGCAGAATCCATAATGACTTTCAAAAAGGAAGTGGATAAATATTTGAAAAATAATTTTAAACGGCAGGGGAATAAGCGTAAGCTCTATCAAAGAGCTGGAACAGGTGTGATGGGCCAGATTAAGTACTTCTGTGCTGTAAAATATGATTACATTAATAACCCTACGTTTCAGTCTTGGAAGTAAAGAAGTCTTACTCCAATTATATAGGGCCTTGGTGAGACCACACCTGGAGTAGTGTGTACAATTTTGGTCTCCTTGCCGAAGGAAGGATATACTTGCCATAGAGGGAGTGCAACAAAGGTTCACCAGATTGATTCCTGGGATGGCGGGACTGTCGTTTGAGAAGAGATTGAGTAAACTGGGCCTGTATTCTCTTGAATTCAGAAGAATGAGAGGGGATCTCATTGAAGCATACAAAATTATTACAGGGCTTGATAGGGTGGATGCTGGGAGAATGTTTCCCTTGGCTGGGGAGTCTAGAACCAGGGGCCACAGCCTCAGGATAAAGGGTAGGCCATTCAGGACTGAGATGAGAAGAAATTTCTTCACACAGAGGGTGGTGAATCTTTGGAATTCTCTACCCCAGAGGGCGGTGGAGGCTCAGTCATTGGGTATATTCAAAACAGAGATCGATAGATTTCTGACTAGTAAGGGCATCAAGGGATATGGCGATAGGGCCGGTGAATGGAGTTGAGGCAGAAGATCAGCCATGATCTTACTGAATGGCGGAGCAGGCCCGAAGGGCCGACTCCTGCTCCTATTTCTTATGTTCTTATCTCAGAATCTGCTTTGGATTCAGCCAATTTAATGGTACAATTGGTCAATTTTATAGACAGCTTCAAGTGTTAATTTTTCCATGCTCTGAATTGGCATGGGCAAAGGTGGCACCACAAGTCTGTGTTAATCTGAACAAGGTAAATTCCAATTGATCCACATCGACTAAACTTGGATCAATCATGCTGCATCTTTTTCATGGTTAACATCTTGTAAGGAGGTAAGTGAACAATAAACACAGACATCTAGATGTGACAGTCCTCTGTCTATATATGAGAACTCTACAATAAATCATAGCGTGTGCTAGTCTCCTCGACATAACCATGAACCATCAATATACTTTTTCTTTTATTTTTGGTTCAAAAGACCAGTATTGCTTTTTCCCTGGCGAGAAAGCAATTCCATCCCATGAAAATGGTAAGATTAATGGTATTCTGCAGTGCAATGATACAAAAATAATTTAGCAAAAGTATGACCCATCAAATATATCATTGTGACAGCCATGACATCCATAGATCTTACTTTTGTTCTTCAATGATATGAAACCCACTTTTGAGGTGCACTGGGACATGTTTATAGTAAAGTAATACTTAGTGAAACATTTCAATGCCTCAATTCATTTACTTTATTCAATTAATATTCATTCCGAATAAAATGCTCAATTGTCAATTGAGCTCAAAAATTAGTAAAGGAAGTATTGTGTCATGGTCAGATCATAACTGGGATAGTTCTGAGGGATTACATGAGATCTGAGGCATCATTCTTCAGGTTCTCTTAACAGGACTACAGTTCCAGTTCACTCCCTTGAAAGCTGCCGATTCCACTGAGACAGGAGTCAGCTGAGAGACAGTACCCTTCGAGTGACTGACTGCCCTTGTTGTTGCATTGATGGCCTCGGGACATCCATGCAGCAGGACAGCATGAGGTCATTTTGTTTGCCATTATAGTTAACCCTTTTAGTACTTTTAGAGGCAGATTTTTCAATGGCCACACAGTGATTCTAAACACACATAGGGCTCTGAGAGACCCATCACATCCAAGTCCTGCTCCCCCATTTTAGTGTACTTGTGCGCCTTAGGTCATTGTTGGAAGGCCAATATGAGGTGGTTTCTATTTTCCGTGCCTCTTGTGCCTTCTGGACCCAAGAAAAATCAGATCTCAGTGTTATCAAAGACACAGAGCCTCCTTCTATTACCAAGTGCCATCAACAGAGTATTGTCAGCGTATACTCCGGCCGGTTGGGCTAGAAGTTCGTTTAGGCCCGTTTTTGGGCCTGGAATAGGCGACGGCTCAGAGCACATGCCAGAAGAGGAAAGCATATTTTTGATGAGCTGCAGACGGCAATCAGGCTCCAGAGGCAGCCCGCCAGCTGGCAGCGGCCCTCAGCTAGGTCCCGGGAAGAGAAATGGAGGAGGGCTCCACATAAGTTTATATTTTTTTAAACTTAACCTTTATCTTTTTGGTGGCGGCCCCCTTTAAGGATCGCTGGTTAAGCCACATTAGGAAACAAAAACCTGAGCAGACGGATTTCAAGAAAGGTCCTTAAATAGGTGTTAGGATGCTCACTAACATTCAAAAGGCCCAACACCTATTCTGGGAGGCCACCAGGGTTGCCTGAATATTGCCCGACCCAATATGGAGTCGGACGTATTGTAGGTGCCCTTCGGGGCACAGGACATAACCCCATAAAATTGGACCTCGTTGTGCCCATTTCTCACCCGAAAAACAGACACAAGGTCTAATTTCCACCCTGTTGTGTTCAGGGAATGCTCAGTTTTGGTCTAAAATATTTAGAAAGTATATAGGTGCCAAGTTGACACTGAGCCATGTTTTACTTAAAAGAATCAAAAACCTTTCCTTCTGGTTTATCCTATAACACTGTTCAGGGTGCCTCAAAAATGAAACTTATATAGGTTTCGAATTTGGGAATTTTTAGTGTAACTTTTGTAGACTTGGCTCTATAAATGTTTGTTGGAAGCAGCTAGTTTCACTCTTCGCATTCTTTAAAAAAAATGTTTGCAATGATTATGATTAATATTAAAATTCTCTTTGTTTAGTGAGTGCTACAAACTCAGTGGGGAGCTGGTTCAGGAGTGCTGAGCCTAACAGTGTAAGGGAGCAGAACATTAGCAGAGATAGTCATGAACCCCGGCTGCTTCAGCGATCATACAATTTTAACTGTGACCATCAATTCATCTTCCTTGTACTGTTGGGCTCAGCGTCTCCTCCAAGCCATTTTCTCCAAAAATGTCTACAACAACTCAATAGTACATTAAGGCACTGATGGAAAAACTCAAGAACTAACTGTATGTCACTTAAAAAGAGGGTTTGTAGGAACAATTACTTTGGTATTTGGCAGAGTCGTTCTCAAATGGAGACTCAAACTCCGAGTGCTGCTCTCCCTCATTTACTTTCAATTGTGCCGCCGCTGTTACTGTCGTCCCATCGGAGCGGTTTCTTAAAAGTGAGTCTGGCATTTTGTGCACGTCCACGATTTCGGCTTTTGAGCATCCGCAAACCAGGTGCATGAAACCACGACACGGCAACTTCACGTTACATCCTGACATTCTCTTTGGGAGCAGCTATTTTTGGCCTGGAAATATTTACAAGGTAATTGTACTTTCTGGAAGCCAGCTCCACATATATCGAAACCAAGCAAAAGTGGCACAGATGCCGACAGCAGCTCGTAGGATGCAGGATCATTGGAGTCCCCGACACCACTGGAGGTTGGGCTGTTTGTTTCGCAATCTGCTGTCGATGGCAGGAGTACTGGGTGCTAATTTCAGATTTATTATACATCCGTATATTGTTGAACCAGGTGTGGGGCAGCACACTGAACATATGGTGTGTGCAAGTGACACAGGGTATAACATAGGGTACCATTAATAAATACTTAGCAGAACAAATCCTTCTGAATATTACTGAACTCTCATTTAAAATATATGCACTACATAAAGAAGCTGTAAGAGATTCTCAATCTGTCAAGAAAACGCCTGCCTCGTAACTAAACCTCAAATTATATAGGTCAGTATCACAGTGCTGCCTTAACATCTTTGTTCCCTCCGGTGGACTTTTCCTAATGAAATTTCCCGATAGCCCTGGTGTGCATGTTGTGCCTTGGCTATGCATAAATCACAATGTGACGGGTTAGGCAATGAATCCCGCGATGACAGATGGCAGTCGAATATTCTGCTCCACTGCTTACAATACTCCAGAGAACAATCTTGATGTTCAGAACTGGCATTAATTTCACCCATAAAAGAGGATAAAACGAATATATTAATACTGAACTTTTTCCTTCTAAACTGATTGGGTTACAGTTTATAGAGCAGAAAAGTTCAGGTTTAATTCTCTCTCTCTTCCCCTGTAAAAAAAAACCCCAATATTCTGGACTTAGCTTGATAAATCGTGAATAGCAGGAAGATTGGAAGAATGAAAAAAAAATTAACAAACACTAATTTAACCTCATAGAAATAATAAATATTGAAGAGCATTGGTTACATTTTCTAGCTGTGGGAAATACATAAAAAAAACACACCTAACCTTACTGGCAATAGCAATGTTTGAATAGAGCAAGTACAAAGAGAAAAATGGAATCGAACTGCTGTCTGTTTTACTATATATAGCTCATGGACACCAAGACTATCATAACAATAAGAACATAAGAATTAGGAGCAGGAGTAGGCCCATACAGCCCCTCGAGCCTGCTCCGCCATTCAATCCATGACTGATCTTCGATCTCAACTCCACTTTCCCACCCAATCCCCATATCCCTCGATTCCCCTAGAGTCCAAAAATCTATCGATCTCAGCTTTCAATATACTCAACGACTGAGCATCCACAGCCCTCTGGGGTAGAGAATTCCAAAGATTCACAACCCTGAGTGAAGAAAGTCCTCATCTCAGCCTTAAATGGCCTACCCCTTCTCCTGAGACTATACCCCCTAGTTCTAGACTCTCCAGCCAGGTATAACATGCATAGAGTAGGCTGTAATGTGGTGAAATTAATGTCACAATAGTTCATAGAATCATAGAAGATAGGAGCAGGAGTAGGCCATTCGGCCCCTCGAGCCTGCTCCGCCATTCAATGCGATCATGGCTGATCATCCAAATTCAGTACCCTGTCCCTGCTTTCTCCCCATATCCCTTGATCCCTTTAGCCTTAAGAAATATATCCAACTCCTTCTTGAATCTATTTAATGAATTGGCCTCTACTGCCTTCTGTGGCAGAGAATTCCACAGGTTCACCACTCTCTGGGTGAAGAAATTCCTCCTCATTTCTGTCCTAAATGGCTTACCCCTTATCCTTAGACTGTGACCCCTGGTTCTGGACTCCCCGACCATCGGGAACATCCTTCCTGCATCTAGTTTGTCCTGTCCTGTCAGAATTTTATAAGTTTCAATGAGATCCCCTCTCATTCTTCTAAACTCCAGCGAGTATAAGCCCAATCGACCCAATCTTTCTTCATACGTCATTCCTGCCATCCCAGGTATCAGCCTTGTGAATCTTCGCTGAACTCCTTCCATGGCAAGAACATCCTTCCTCAGATAAGGCGACCAAAACTGCACACAGTACTCAAGGTGTGGTCTCACCAAGGCCCTGTACAACTGCAGCAAGACATCCTTGTTCAACCCATTCACCAAAAATGGAAAACTGCTCCCATGTACTCCACCTCTATAAATGAAATAGAACACAGGTTTGATTGCATTTCACTGATCTAAACCACTGTTTGAAGTTTGTCTTGCCTTAGATATTCTCTGGGTACAGTGCTGTTGGTCACTCCCGTAAGCGGTCTGAGCATCTTGCATTTAGTTTAGGGGTGCACCATAGCACCCATTACCTAACTCTAGAATTGTGTGTTCCAGGGGTGTAACAATAGTACCGCCCTGTGATATGAAATGGATTTTCATGTCTTTCACATGTGCTCCCCACAAGCGCCTCTCCAACCATTTCGAAGATGGACTGAGCAAACACTTGGTAAAATGAGGCCAAATACGACTCATTAAAATGCTTTATTTCACAGCAAGTGACCATGCTGAGCAACTGTTGTGATCAGGAACATTCTGCTTAATCAGCAAAATATGCCTTTGCATCACAATGAAAGCACGACACAAGCCCAAGCGAGTCAGCATGTCAACTTAAAAAAAACTTTTAAGAACATAAGAAACTACCCTTCTGGATTCTATTCTTCTGAGTCAAGCGAAAGCTCGCCTTAGCAGAGTTGTTCTGTCGTTGAGTTTTTTTGCATCTATTTTTATCTTCCTCTGTTCACAACATAAGCACAGGGCCTATTCCAGACAACGCTGGCCGAGCACCTGGGACCTCCCAACGCAATGGGTGCGTGGTGTTTATCAATTATCAAGGGACTAGCTTATCGTTTTCAATCTTTGGGGAAACAGTTTCAATGCCGAGTCCATTAATGTTTTAACCGTCTTTCATCGCGATGCTTTTATTTTAAACTTGTGTGAATATGCTTTGCTTTAAAAACCCAACATTTAAATGCAGCTCTTGTCTCTCCATATTCCACTCCAACAAGTGCAGCTCATTTACTCATCCCTTCTATCTGTGGAAAGACGGTGGGCAGACCTTTCCAGGGGCCTGCAATGTCTTTTCTGTGTATTCCTCCACCCCATACAGGATGCAAAAATCTAGCTTGGTGCCATGTAATGTCCTTGTTCAGTTTAACATGATAAATATAATTTGTTATATATCAATTAATAAATTAAGTGTGTCCATTTTAACATAAATTACTAATACAAGGGAATTAAATACTTCAGCAAAACTGTCATTTCTGGTGAAGTCCACTCCATTCAGATACAAAGCAAAAATATTGTCGCAAATTTTCTGACCCTACAAACCAATAAATCAACATTTTACTATTGCATTGTCCAATCTACTTCATTTCTCCCATCAAGATGCTCTTCCTCATTCTCCCAAAGCCTCAGCAGTGAGTGGCTGAGCCACACAGTGTCAGCCGTGGCTCAGTGGGCAGCACTCTCGCCTCTGAGTCAGAAGGTTGTGGGTTCAAGTCCCACTCCACAGACTTGAGCACAAAAATCTTGGCTGACGCTCCCAGTGCAGTGCTGAGTGAGTGCTGCACTGTTGGAGGTGCCGTCTTTCGGATGAGACGTTAAGCCGAGGCCCCGTCTGTTCTCTCAGGTGGACGTAAAAGATCCCATGGCACTATTTCGAAGAAGAGCAGTGGAGTTCTCCCCTGTGTCCTGGCAAATATTTATCCCTCAATCAACATCACTGAAACAGATTATCTGGTCATTATCACATTGCTGTTTGTGGGAGCTTGCTGTGCGCAAATTGGCTGTCACATTTCTGACATTATAACAGTGACTCCACTTCAAAAAAGTAGTTAATTGGCTGTAAAGCACTTTGGGACATCCTGAGGTCGAGAAAGGCGCTATATAAATACAAGTCTTTCTTTTTACCGAGCAGAAAGATCCCAGGTTTGATGGCTGGTCTGCACGGAGCTGGCTGATCTCAGCCAGTGTAGCATTAGGGGCACTTCAATTGGCCACAATGCTCTGCATTAGAAATGGACTCCTGCCCACTATCCTGGAAGCCCTACTGGACGTGAACATCAGCTGAGCACAGGATTGAGCATTGCAGTGATGACCACCATGGTAAACTCTCACTGAAGAATGGCTATTTGATCGAGGTACTGGTGTGGAAACATATCTTGGAAAGGGGCCATCACCTTCAGCAAAGGAGGGGGGAAGACAGAAAATTGGCAGAATAGGCAGGAAAAAAATGCCTTTATTGACTGAGATAGCTTAGTGACATTTTATATCCCCATGGAGGATGCACATGTCCTGCCAAACCCATTTCAGGTGCCCCATTATGTCCTAGTTTGAAAAATCACTAAAACCTGTTAATTGAATTCCAGCACATAAATTTTTTCTCCGTCTCATTTCTCTGTAGATTACCAGCTTTCCTATTTTTCTTTCTACAAACCATTTTCTGTAAAAAAAAACCTGAATTCTTGTCGCAACTAGGGGGGTGGGTCTGCTTACTCAGCGGGGACTTAGTGTGTCAAACACCTCATACATATCTGAACACCGATCTAAACACGCTCATAATAAAATTTCACCATGGGTATTGCAGTTCCCCTTCCTCTGAATGTTGTTCTTTCTAGGTTGTGCTTGCAGCAGATGGTGCTGTGCTATGCTTCAGAGGATAATGGCATCTCGAGCGCTTTAGATTCTTAACATATCAACACAACAGTAATCATTATTCAATATGGTCTACTTTCACAAGGAACCCAAAACAAAATCATGGAAAACAACTGACTGCATTGAAACATTTACAATCTACCAAGCTGTACAAGTACAAACGAAGAATGAAACCTTCCAATCAATACGTCAGTAAAGCACATAAATGAAGCCGCATAGCTGATGCTGCAGAGGTGGAACATAGAAGCGGATTCCAACACTCAAATTTATTTGCATAATTAATCTATTCTGCTACATTAGATGTTCCCCCTTGATGATGTATATATTTTATTCTGAAACTTGCAGCACAATAACATGCCATGACTGAATCAATGCCTTAAATCACTGCTAATATTTAACCCTAATAACACATTTGCATAACAGTTGGCAACAGATTCCTTTGTTCAGGAGTACTGTCTCTGTCACAGATATCATAAGGTGATTCACTGTCATAAGACGTGTCTGTCAAAGGGAGAGACTGGTGATCAATTTCCCCTGTGCTATTGCAAGGCATCCTTCATTTCTCCATCCAGCCACAACCAAGTCATGAACTCCAGGTATAAGCTGGATCCTGCTTTACAGCAATTTCAATATTCTTTCCCTTCCTAGCTCTCTGCGTGCAGCTGCCTTCAGCTAAAAAGGGCAGACTTCTGCACAACTTCACCATCACCACTGCCGCTTTTTGCTCAGATCACTAGAGGTAAATTTGCTATGGAGTAAAGTACAGGAGGTTAGTTGCCCCCCCTCGACCCTTGCCTTGCCTTGCCCAGAGTAAGATGTTCCAGTCCGGCTTCTGAACGCCTCCAGGAATTCTGTCAATGCTGCTTTGAGCAGACCGGCAGGCATTATTCAGCCAAAATGGAACAACTCACCCACAACACAAATACCAACTGCAACTACGATTTGAACGCAGGCTCTCGCACTCTGGGATGCAATATTCAAAGCAGTACACTTTTAAGTCAGAATTACACATAATATAGATTTTAAAAAAGATACATCCAGTCTACCTTAGAAGAAAATAGTTCAATGTAGCACACAAGTTCTGCAAGAGGTGGATTCGAGAGCAAGGACAATGGACTCTGTTTTGACATTGTTAAATTTAATATCAATTTGCTGTTGCACAGTTTACGACTTATGTTAAATGGAGTAATCTCATCCCTGTCATACCACAGATACAAAAAGCTCTTGTAATCTAGGGAAACATTACCATCTCACTTGAAAGCAGTTGATGACGTACACAGCTCTAGAAAACAATAAGGATATTTTGACAGGGACAAAAATAAGATGCACTCTTATTAAATCATTACTTATGAACAGTTTTGGCACGGATGACATTTATTGTAACCAGAAACCGCTGAGGAGTTCTGCACCCAGCCTAACATAACAATAGTCGTGTCTGTTTCTGACAGATCACCAAGGTATTCGAACTAAAGCTCTGCCCTTTCCTTTCATTGCTCAACCAATTTTTCACATTGTTCCATTATCATGCAAATATATTCTTGTGTAGTGAACATTATTATTATTTCAGGGCTCAATGAACTGACAGTAAAGAGGTTTTTTTTTTGAAACTTCAATTGTACAACTGTAAATTCCTTGGGGAATATTTTTATCTCCCTACAGATTAAAATGTTTGAAATGTTTTGAAAGGTGAATGTTGATCCAGGAACACTCCTTGCATGCTCAAATCTGGGTCAACTGGAGGACTATGGGTAGGTTTCTAAAAATATATATATTTTTTTTAAATTTTGCAGTTTAAGTGTCGATATCTATTTTTTTAAACTGAAATTGATGTTTCCACAAACAAACAAAAAATTGTGAATAAAATTCTGCTGATTTAAATTATTAACTATGCAAGTTATTTTTCCATTCCATTTTCTTAAATCCTTCAAGTTGTGTCTTTAATACTATTTTGCAAAGACCTCATGGTCCTCATTATAATGATGACAGATCTTCAATTCCAGGCATATGTTCCAGGCAGCTCAGTACTGCAGTATGTATTCTGGCATTTGTGAATATTATTCCCATTTGGTTTAAAATGACACAAAGATTTAGTGATCATGTATCAATTGGGCAGTGCCAAGAGGCAGAAACAATTTTATATTACCTTCCTTATTCTGGGTCTGAACCCAGTTCAGGCCAACAATGAAAGTCTCATCTCTCAATGAATATCAGCCCAGATTAACACTGTCATGAATACATGTCAAAAAACTGCTCTTTAATTTTGTACAAAATGGGATATGGTAACTTCCATTCAAATAGCAGACTGGGGAACAGGCACTCTGTCAGAGTAATGCAGGAACCCGTGCATTATAGCTGGCCTGTACTTTGATGCACTTTTTAACCATTTCTCACAGGGATCTTTGATGAGGTGGGTTTGTTGGGAATGTGAACCATTATCTAGAGCTGCAAAGAACTGAGAGTTTCCTGAGAAATAGGACCGTTCATGTTCTATCAACACTGTGCTGTAGTCTCTGTACACGGTCATATGAACATCGCTCCTGATTGGTAGAGTGGCAAACGGATTTAGAACTATCCTGGGAGAATTTAACACTTCTGGTTAAAAACAAGATTTTGCCTTATTGTGTCCGTGGCTCCAGATCTCTCCCCAGGCTGCCTACAGCCAGCCACCAGAGCTGAAAGCCCACATCAGAGTGACTCTTCTCTGATTCTCCTCTCCTCCATGTGGACAAGCATCTGACTTCAGTCAGCGCCGCCCCACGATGGCATGGCTGAGGTTGGTCATTTTCTCCAATGGAGAATCAAGGATGTAACCCAATTCTATCATTCAGGAGACACACATTTGACATCCATATGCTACCATATTGCTCAACTATACTTGGGATTCGTACCAATAAGGCTAAACATTCTGCTGCACTCTTAGCACTATTACCCTTTCATGAATACTTTGCTACAATAATGGGACTCAACTATTGCCTCATTTCATTGCTTTCACTTGAAACAGTCAGGTTATCCCCATCTGCGAAGTCTCTGCAGTTGATCATCTCATCAGTCATCCTTCTGTCTCCGTGCCTCTGATGTGCGTCTACTAAAAACTTTAACAATTACAACAAATGATAAATGAACCTAATCAGAGTTGCAGACCATTTGTTTTAGGCTTCTGAACACATGTTCCAACATAATGTTAATCTGTGAATCAGATTACTGATCATTAATGTCCTTTTAATAATATAAATCAGAAATATATATACTAAAATGTCAACCTCCGACAACAGGTTTTTGGTAGATTTATTTATAATTTCAGTTTCTCTTTTTACATCCCTATCTCCTGACTCGGAACATTTTCTTTCCATCAGTGCTGCTTTATTTTAAATCAACAGCATATGTGCCAACCATCTGCATTTGACATGGACTGCCAGCATTTTTAGGGCATTGCCCACAAACCAAAATTGGCAGCTGTCCCAGGTTCTCTCCCTCTCAGCATCCACCTCCTGCTTATGCTGCTCCAAGAATTTCTGCCCACAGTGTGCAACAGTGCCCTATCCCCTGGAGAGCAGCAGCCGGAGATCGGCGCTGGGAGTGATGGTGAGGGTAGTGGAGGGAGTTGGCGCTAGCAGCAGCGTAGGAAAACAACAGGCGGGAGCAGTGCTGAGGGGAAGTTGAGGAGAGTGCCAGTCAACTGCTGGAAGAGAAAAGGAGAAGACTGCAACTATGAATTGAGAAGGGAAAGGGGGAGAAGAATGCCATATAAAACTGGGCCAGGGGGGGGAAGGGTTGTCGGCCTATATTCAGGATTATTGTTGAATTGTTAGTGCTAATGAGGCTGTATCAGCTTTTTTGAAGCTATTGGTCAACTTTTGCAGGTTGAAAGGTACGCAACAGAAGGAAATTCTTGCAGGACAGAACTCATTTGCAAATTTTTGCATCCCTGCCCCCACCCTCCAAGAGTGGCTCAGAAGCAAACTGGCAATACTGACTCAAACATTCAAGCAGATTTCTTCTTTAATGAGAAACTAGGTTAAGAGCCAAGGCTCATTGGGCGGGACAGCGCCAAGGTTGCAGAGAGTAATGAGAAAAATCAAGAACTGAAGATTAGTTCATGCCAACTTAAATTGTAAGAGAAAGGGAAGACTGCAAAGTTTTGTTATTTTGGAGTCATAGAAAAAGAATACATTTGAGTAGAAGATGGTACAGTGAGTTTTGATCTCAAAACTTTGAGACTGCAGCAAGGAGGAAGAGTACAGAGCATGGAATGGAGCTGGAAGATACCATAAATGTCGTAGAAGGAAGTACTGATAAAAGTGTAAGTGCAAGAGAAGGATCACCTTTAGCCTATGCTCTCTGTTGCACTATTTGCCATTTTGGCCTGCTTTTCTTGCATCCTGTACAGGAATGAAATAGACATATTAGAAAAGTTCCTTAAATGCAGAAGCCGTATTCAAGTCTGAGATGGCACTGGGTTTAAAAGATTAAGGGCCCTTAGCAGAACTCAACTACCAGAGATTGCAGGCCACTGCCTACCAATCACATAAGAACATAAGAATTAGGAGCAGGAATAGGCCATATGGCCCCTCAAGCCTGCTCCGCCATTCAGTAAGATCATGGCTGATCTTCTACATCAACTCCACTTTCCCGCCCGATCCCCATATCCCTCGATTCCCTACGAGTCGAAAAATCTATTGATCTCATTCTTGAATGTACTCAACAACTGAGCATCCACAGCCTGCTGGGGTAGAGAATTCCAAAGATTCACAACCCTGAGTGAAGAAATTTTTCCTCATCTCAGTCCTAAATGGCCTACCCCTTATCCCAAGACTTTGCCCTTAGTTCTAGACTCTCCAGCCAGGGGAAACAACACCTCTCAGCATCTACCCTGTCACATAATGCAATTATCGTAAGAAATATTATAAAAAGTACAAAATGCTCCTCTATGAATCAAATCAACTAAAACCAGTCTCTGCACTGGTGCTAATCCTCGTTAACTCCTTGGCCGGCTCGAATAAGTTTCAGCCCTTTGGCCAACACTTGCTCGTGTTTATGGCTTGACAGTAGTTTCCAGAAGCAGACCATGCGCCTTATGAGCTGAAAATTGTGTCTTTGTTGTCAGCCGTGGCTCAGTGGGCAGCACACGCGCCTCTGAGTCAGAAGGTTGTGGGTTCAAGTCCCACTCCAGGGACTTGAGCACATAAATCTAGGCTGACACTCCCAGTGCAGTGCTGAGGGAGTGCTGCACTGTGGGAGGTGCCGTCTTTCGGATGGGACGTTAAACCGAGGCCCCGTCTGCTCTCTCAGGTGGACGTAAAAGACCCCATGGCACTATTTCGTAGAAGAGTAGGGGAGTTCTTCCCAGTGTCCTGGCCAATATTTATCCCTCAACCAACATAACAAAAACAGATTATCTGGTCATTATCACATTGCTGTTTGTGGGAGCTTGCTGTGCGCAAATTGCTGCAGCATTTCCCACATTACAACAGTGACTCCACTTCAAAAGTACTTCATTGGCTGTAAAGCGCTTTGAGACGTCCGGTGGTCGTGAAAGGCGCTATAGAAATGCAAGTCTTTCTTTATTCAGCACTGCACAGGATAACATTCCAGGTTTAACAATTAATCTCTACTTCTGGTACACTGCTTACTGAAAAACATGTGGGATGATAACCACGTTCTCCCGTCAACTTCAAAGGTGGAAAAGAACACATCACCAGACCAATGCATACAGGTTAAAACTATTTGACTGAATTTATTTACTGGTGAAATATATAGGAGAGATATGAAAATGACACAGTACTTAAACAACAATAGAACGGAAACACTCCATGATTAACATACGCTGCTCAGAAAGATGCACATTATATTCTCCGACAAACATTCTTTGGATAGAATCCTCAAGATTGTCTCTTTTGTAGATCTTTAAAATGAGTTGTTCCAAGTGTTTCAGTTCACGTACTGCGTCTTTGTTCTTATGCCAGAACTGAAAACTAGCTGCCAGAGGTAAGCTCTTATAACCCAAAGCTTCTTTCACATTACAGCCATTACATGTGAAGCAAATATACAGATATGTTAATGGTCTTTATAACTTGCGAAGAGCTGGTAACAGCTTGAAAGCTCACAATTCAACATCCCTCACCAGACTGCTCTTCACACCTGATCACAACCAGTAATCACAACTCCAGTTGTCAATCTGCAGATAGCAACATCTCAAGTAAGTTGTTTCAGTCATCCGAGTAACTGGAACTTTGATGGTTTCTGAACACAGACCCATGTTTCTCTCCTGCAGTCCTCCATTTTGAAACTTAGGAACTACAGTTTCCATTTTAACTCTTAGTTCTTCAAAAATAAAATGCAAGAAATAGACATAAATTCATGTTTCTGTGCCAGGCTCCATTCTAAATATTTATGCTCATCATCACTGCTCACTAACTCCAAAAAGTTTGGAGCCACTCTCTGACCTTTGGTCATATTATTTTTACAAGCAAGTCTAAATAAAACGCATTTCATTCACATTTCTTTCTTTTTTTTAAATTTACATTTTGCTTTTTTCCTTTTTGGTTTACAGTTTCTGTATTATTCGTTGCCTATGTATTTAATCAATCTGTCTCTAATTTCTCTATCGTCACTGTTCTTGTTTCCCTCTAACAACAGGAAAATTGTGCTTGTATGGTGAGTAAGAAAGTGCATCCCTCAGCAGCCTGGGGTGACCATCCCAATGGATGTTGGCTGGGATTCACACACAGCCTTTTCTGTTACTGCATACATGCCAACCTACAAAGCTCAGAACCGTCGAAAAGCTGACAACTCAAAAAACAATATACAATTTCCCCTCCCTCTGCCCCCAACCTTCCCCAACCTCCCAAACATTCAGCCCTGAACACTTATTTTGCAGTTTGTCTCCCATCCGCCCTCTCACTCTGTCCAAACTCATCTCTTCCGTGAGACTCACCTCCCTTGGTCAGAAGAGCTTGGCAAATTTCTGCCTCCATCGTCTGCTACTTCTCACCAGCTATTTCTCTCTGGTGAATCTTTGGAATTCTCTACCCCAAAGGGCTGTGGATTCTCAGTCATTGAGTATATTCAAGGCTGAGATCGATAGATTTTTGGCCTCTGGGGGCATCAAAGGAGATGGGGATCGGGCGGGAAAGCGGAGTTGAGATCGACGATCAGCCATGATCTTATTGAATGGCGGAGCAGGCTCGAGGGGCCGAATGGCCGACTCCTGCTCCTAATTCTTAATGTTTTTAAATTCGCTTATACATTTTAAGTCAATTACCGGACGCTTTACATATTTAAGTATTGGTCAGCTAATACTGCAATATATTTTCTTCTTTACCCAGATGCCCCCAACCCTGCACTACGCCAGTGGTATCCAGATGCTGCCATCTCTACACTGTATAAATCTCACCCAGACACCTCCACTCCGACATTGCGTGAATCCCACCGACAGCCCCACCGCTACACTGCCATCAGAGTGGCCTATATACTCCATATGAAACCGGGAAGCTCATTTTCCATTCTGTTAGTGGCTCTTCACTCTGTAATGTTCAGCCTAAAGCTATTGTAGAGCAGCTAGAGTAGTTATATTTTACTACTTAAAAACACTGCCCAGTGTTAAGCAGGGCCCCCGACAAGGCCACTTGTGGCCAGAAGAGTGGTGCAGAAGTGCATTGTGGGGTCACTCCAGCACGAGAAGTTTAAATACCGCACTGAGGTTTATAAGCGAATGCTGAAACAGAGCAGCAAGCTCAAAACACTTTGAGCGGAGGACATGGAAGTATGTAACAAAGCTCTCCGGCTAATGTCCCTTCTCCAAGCCACTTCCCACTACTGTCCTGGTACTTTATCCAGTTGCTGCATTCTGCCACAACTCGGTCTGAACTACGGCTGGAGAAATGTAAAGAAGCGGATTTATCATCAGCAAATGCTAATGCTTGGATTGCAACTCGAAACTGCTAATGTTCACGGCAACACGGTGGCATAGTGGTTAGCACTGTTGCCTCACAGCGCCAGGGACCCGGGTTCGAATCCGGCCTCGCTGACTGTCTGTGTGGAGTTTGCACATTCTCCCCGTGTCTGCATGGGTTTCCTCCGGGTGCTCCGGTTTTCCTCCCACAGTCCAAAGATGTGCGGGTTAGGTTGATTTGGCTATGATAAATTGACCCTTAGTGTTAGGGGGATTAAATACGTGGGGTTACGGGGATAGGGTGGGATGTGTGTCGGTGCAGGCTCGATGGGCCGAAATGGCCTCTATCTGCACTGTGGGGATTCTGTGATTCTGTGAAAATGTGAATGGTTAGAGTTATACAGCACAGAAAGAGGCCCTTCGGCCCATCGTGTCCACGCCGGCCATCAAGCCCTGTCTATTCGAATCCCATTTTCCAGCACTTGGTCCGTAGCCTTGTATGCTATGGCGTTTCAAGTGCTCATCTAAATGCTTCTTGAATGTTGTGAGGGTTCCTGCCTCTCCCACCCTTCCAGGCAGTGAGTTCCAGATTCCAACCACCCTCTGGGTGAAAAAGTTTTTCCTCAAATCCCTTCTAAACCTCCTGCCCCTTACCTTGAAACTATGCCCCCTGGTTATTGACCCCTCTACTAAGGGGAAAAGTTCCTTTTTATCTACCCTATCTATGCCCCTCATAACTTTGTATACCTCAATCAGGTCCCCCCTCAGCCTTCTCTGCTCTAAGGAAAACAACCCCAGCCTGTCCAGTCTCTCTTCATAGCTGAAGCGCTCCAGCCCAGGTAACATCCTGGTGAATCTCCTCTGCACCCTCTCCAATGCAATCACATCCTTCCTATAGTGTGGTGACCAGAACTGCACACAGTATTCCAGCTGTGGCCTAACTAGCGTTTTGTACAACTCCATCATAACCTCCCTGCTCTTAGATTCTATGCCTCGGCTAATGAAGGCAAGTATCCCATATGCCTTTTTAACCACCTTATCTACCTGTCCTGCTGCCTTCAGGGATCTATGTACATGCACACCAAGGTCCCTCTGATCTTCTGTCCTTCCTAGGGTCCTACCATTTATCATGTATTCCCTTGCCTTGTTAGTCCTCTCAAAATGCATCACCTCACACTTTTCAGGGTTAAATTCCATTTGCCACTGTTCTGCCCATCTGACCAACCCGTCTATATCGTCCTGTAGGCTGAGGCTTCCCTCCTCGCTATTTACCACTCCACCAATTTTCGTGTCATCTGCGAACTTACTGATCATACCTCCTACATTCATATCTAAATCATTAATGTACACTACAAACAGCAAAGGACCCAGCACCGATCCCTGCGGTACACCACTGGACACAGGCTTCCAGTCACAAAAACAACCTTCAACCATCACCCTCTGCCTCCTGCCACTAAGCCAATTTTGGATCCAATGTGCCAAATTGCCCTGGATCCCATGGGCTCTTACCTTCTTGACCAGTCTCCCATGCGGGACTTTGTCAAAAGCCTTACTGAAGTCCATGTAGACTACATCAACTGCACTACCCTCATCCACACACCTAGTCACCCCCTCAAAAAATTCAATCAAATTGGTTAGACATGATCTCCCCCTGACAAAGCTATGCTGACTATCCTTGTTTAATCCTTGCCTCTCCAAGTGGAGACTAATTCTGTCCCTCAGAATTTTTTCCAATAATTTCCCTACCACTGATGTTAGGCTCACTGGCCTGTAATTCCCTGGTTTATCCCTACTACCCTTCTTGAATAATGGTACTACGTTAGCTGTTCTCCAGTCCTCTGGCACCTCCCCTGTGGCCAGAGAGGTTCTGAAAATGTGTCAGAGCCCCTGCAATCTCCTCCCTTGCCTCACACAGCAGCCTGGGATACATCTCGTCTGGGCTTGGGGATTTATCCACTTTTAAGCCCGCTAAAACCGCTAGTACCTCCTCCCTCTCAATACTAATTTGTTCAAGTATATCACAAACCCCCTGCCTGATTTCTATGCCTACATCGTCCTTCTCCATAGTGAACACAGATGCAAAATATTCATTTAAAACCATCTTCCGGCTCTACACACAGATTGCCACTTTGGTCCCTAATGGGCCCTACTCTTTCCCTGGTTATCCTCTTGCCCTTAATATACTTATAAAACACCTTGGGATTTTCCTTTATTTTGCCCGCCAGTGTTTTTTCATGCCCCCTCTTCGCTCTCCTAATTTCTTTTTTAAGTATCCCCCTGCACTTTCTATACTCCTCTAGGGCTTCCACTGTTTTTAGTCCTTTGTATCTGCCAAAAGCTTCCCTTTTTTTCCTAATCCATTCTTGTATATCCCTCGACATCCAGGGTTCCCTGGGCTTGTTGGTCCCACCCTTGACCTTTACGGGAACATGTTGGCATTGTACTCTCTCCATTTCCTTTCTGAAAGACTCCCACTGCTCTGATGTGGGAGTCTTCTTTGATACTGGAATTTCACAATTCTCACCTGCTACTTATACCAAAAACATGTTTCCATACAATATTTGATACAGCTATTTATAAAATTGATCGCAGCTATATTAAGCTGATGCACTCTCAAGAGATAATCACAAGGCTTCCATTTATTCTAATCTTTAAAAATCTCAAATAGAAAATTTCCAGATATGGAAAAATATTTTGTTTTCAGAATTAAAAGTCTAAAAATTGTAATTATGACTCACATTTAACAAGTTCCAAAATCTATTAACAATCATTGTTATATGATATTTGCCATGAACTGGCCTTTCTGTGTTCTAGTGAATCTCACATTCGACTGTCTTGATTCAGTTAAGTATTCCAGTCAAATATGGCTATAGGCAGACAAGTGGTGCGGCAGCTGGCAAGTTTAGTGAGTCGTGCTGTTCTCCATATTTCATAGCCCAGTTATTTTGTTTTGAACAGAACTAACCGCAAGAACTCCAGTATTTCCACAAATCCTTAAAATGTGTTTCATGTTTGTAGAAGATTCTTTTTGGGATATCTAAACTAAGCCAAATGCTTCACTAAGAATGCAACTAATCCCACAAAGAGGCACAGGTTACCTCCTATTGACGCATTAACTATAAAACATACTGTACTCAAGAAATGAGGTGGTCTGGCTGCCATAATGTATGAAGTTGAGTGATTGTTAAGGTCAGGGTATATGTTGAATTTTTTTCTGAACTCCCAAGAGGTGGACTTTCGTCTTCATCGACTGGGCGGTAATCTGATGGAGTGGATCGCCCGTCCTTTATAGAACCTGCCTGATTTTCATTCCATTCAAATCAATGGAATTAATAATGAAAATCAGGCAGGTTCTATAAAGGGCAGGTGCCAGGTGGTGAAGACAAAAATCTACCTCCCAAATCTCTTGGGGATAAGGAGGGATGCTCCTGGCCATCAGTATCGGAGAATCTAAAAAGTACTGCACGACCAAAATTAACTAAATAACTCAAAGTGACAGAGTTGCGGACCCTCTGATGGCTCAGTGGGCAAAGCACACCTTACGGTATGGCACCGAGTCAGATATGGAAGGTCCCCATTTGACCCCCTTGTCTCTGCTAATTTAACTGGTCTCATGAATGGGTGTAGGTGTGTTACAATTGGCCTAGACTTTGGGGAAGGGAGAGGAGGAAGGAAAAACTGCCAAGGTTCCTGCTCCTCATTGTATCCATCAATCCTTGCTGGAATCCCTGTGCGCGTGAATGTTGGCCAAGGAAGGGTTGGTTTCAATGACCAAAGTCCAGTACCCGACTCACACTCGAGGGCCGATTTTTACCCGGCATGCCCAATGAGAATAGAGGGAGCTACCTGCTCTCCAGCTTGGTGCTGCATTCTCGCAGGCACTAATTTTAACCTCCTAAATATACAAAAGTTGGGGTCCAATGACTGGGTTTTAGCATCAATCGCATGTTCATCGCACAGTGCCGGCCTCACCAAGTAAGCCCGGCACCGTGCGGGAGCAGTTCCAGAAGAGGATCAATAAGGCAAGTTACTTAAAAAATGTTACGTTTCCTTGTGGGCCAGGAGGAGCAGGAGTGCTCTGGACACCAAAGGTATGGTTTTTAACAACAGAAGTGAATGTTTTAGCCATGATGTGAGGATTCAAAATTATTTATCAGGTTCTAATAAAACTCAAGAATTGAGGATTCTTTTTCAGGCCAGAAGATGTACATTGTGAACAGGTTCAGTGCTTCCCCACAGCGGGAGGATATATTGAAGGCAAGTCATTACTGAGCTGCTGCACAGCTCCTTTTGGTTAACTCAACAATGGCATTAATGGACGCTTGGGGGCAGCTTACCCCACTTTTAAGGCACAGTAGATGTTTAGCCTGAGGAAACTGAAGAAGAAAATACAGGGAAGAAAACAGAAGACAACATAGCTGAAAAATAAACATACTAACCTGAATATAATGATTATAGACCAATTGGATAAAAACGCTCTCCAATATTGTAGGTTCAAAATTATTTTAAGCTGTGTAGCTCTTGAACCCTGAAGTAAATAGCTTTTAACTTCAGTTGTGGTCGCAGGAGCAGGGAAGTAAACAGTGGAACTTAGACTAGTAACTAAATACAATTAGAATACATTAAAGACAAGTTCAATGCATATTAACACAAGGACGTTTCTATCAAAATTATATATCTTCTTTCATAGTAATCCATGAACAGGCTTGACATATTTAATAACCAAATGATTAAATTGGTTATCTTTAAAGATGAAATGAGAGATAATATTGCATCAAGAGTTATTGATGCAATTACAGGCCATAGATGGCACGAATAAATCTACAGCAACAACTTTCTTGCTTAACTGTGAGTGCTTTAATTTTACAAAGGAACTCACAATTCCCTCCTCCTCCAATTCTGACCTCTTGCGCATCCCCGATTTTAATCGCTCCACCATTGGTGGTTGTGCCTTCAGCTGCATAGGCCCCAGGGTCTGGAATTCTCTCCCTAAACCTCTCTCCCCTTCTTTAAGACGCTCCTTAAAACCACCTCTTGTCACCTGTCCTAATATCTCCTTGTGTGGCTCGGTGTCAGATTTTGTTTGATAATCGCTCCTACGAGCCTTGGGACGTTTTAATACATTAAAGGCGCTTTATAAATACAAGTTGTTGTTATACTTACGTTTTTTCCTTTTTTTGGGACTTTCACAACTGGATACCATCTACTGGTGTTTCCATTTAATTGAATTCAGATAATAGGGTTTCAGACCTGTCCAACACTATAATTGAGTGAATCAGGCTGTGATCTACCTCCCACTTTTCTGTGGACCTAATATGTGCCTCCAATTACCCTCAACACTCAACATATTTCCAACTGCCCTGCCCGACTGCCGATGTGCCTCCATATTAAATGGTGCTTCCCCCTGCAGTTCTTGCAGAAATTCTGATGATGCATGCTCCCTTGCACTTTGAAACTGATCCATTCTATAAAATGGTAATTGGTTCCAGAATGAGAGAGAGAATAGGTCGTTAATGCTGCATATATATTACATCATTGCTGCCAACCGCAGCCTCAATTTTGGCAGCATTGCTGTAATACAAATAAGGTGCTGACATTACCTGCAGTGGTATAGAACAACGGTGCGCCTCTTTTATATCAAGAAGTAGTGCCACCCCATACCAGCGGCAGCACTGGATAATGCCAGGTGCCACTTTTCTGGTTGTGGGTGGGTTTAACGCTCAGTTCACTTATGTGACTTTCACAATAAATAGAATTTACAGCACAGAAAGAGACCATACAGCCCAACTGGTCTATGTCGGTGTTTATGCTCTACAAGAGCTTCTCCCCATTCTACTTGATCTAACCCTATCGGCTTAACCTTCTGTTCCTTTCTCCCTCGTGTGCTTATCCAGCTTCCCCTTAAATGCATCTGTGCTATTCGCCTTAACCACTCCCTGTGGTAGCGAGTCCCACATTCTAACCACTCTCTGGGTAAAGAAGTTACTCCTGAATTGCTTATTGGATTTAGCAGTGACTCTCTTATATTGATGACCCCAAGTTTCAGATTCCTCCAGACGTGGAAACATTTTCTCTATGTCTACCCTATCAAACTCCTAAAAGAAAAGACTTGCATTTCTATAGCGCCTTCCACGACAACTGGAAATCCCAAAGAACTTCACAACCAATGAAGTACTTTTTGAAGTGTAGTCACTGTTGTAATGTAGGAAACGCAACAGCCAATTTGCGCACAGCAAGCACCCACAAACAGCAATGTGATAATGAACAGATAATCTGTTTTAGTGATGTTGGTTGAGGGATAAATATTGGCTAGAACCCCTGCTCTTCTTCGAAATAGTGCCATAGGATCTTTTACGTCCATCTGAAAGATCTTAAACCGAGTCTGCCCTCATCCGAAAGACGGCAATTCCGACAGTGCCGTACTCCCTCCCTAGATTTTTGTGCTAAAGCCTCTGGAGTGGGACTTGAACCCACAACCTTCTGACTCAGAGGCAAGAGTGCTGCCCACTGAGCCACGGCTGACACACAAATTTTAAAGACCTATATTAGGTCACCCCCAGCCTGTTCAGTCTTTCATCTTTGATATCCTGTTCAGACCTTCCGCTGTTGTGAGGGAAGAGCCACAGCTAGAAGATGAAAGTTGCAAGTACAGCTTTTAAACAACTATGCTAAGGGCAAGGCTGAAAGAGATCTAGGAGCATTAGTAGACTTGGTGCTTAACATACTCAATCACTGTAGAGAAACAATTAACAAAGCAAACTAGTGAAAAGCAAATTTAAGACTGAGGTACGAGACATAAAACAGGAAGAATCCATTAAAAAAAAAGTACACAAGAGGGTTGAAAAACAGGCAAAAAATGGATAAATAAAATTAAGTCTGTGGGACTATGGCGAGAAAGAGAACAAATGGATTCATTAGGAACAGATGAGGGCCACTGTGAAAGATGATTTTGGATGACTTTAAGGTAATTGGCAAAAGAACCAGAGGCAACATGAGGAAAAAAAAATTACGCAGCAAGTTGTTATGATCTGGAAAGCACTGCCTGAAAGGCCGGTGGAAGCAGATTCAATATTAACTTTCAAAAGGAAATTGGATAACTACTTGAAGGGGAAAACATTTCAGAGCTATGGGGTAAGAGCAGGGGAGTGGGAGTAATTGGAGAGCTCTTTCACAGAGCCGGCACAGGCACGATGGGCCGAATGGCCTCCTCCTGTGCTGTTCATTCTATGATGAGCCTTTAGAACAGTTCACCAGCCTGTAATCAAGAACAGTAATCAGTTAATTTTGCTAAAGAATGAGGGTTAAGTGACGCATCTAAAAAACCTAATATAAAAAGGCTACTTTCACCTCGATTTGGTCTAATTCTGCTCCCTAAATGGACAGCACTGCAACAGTGGAAGCAACAGCATCTAAATTCTTGATATAGCCTTTTCACGATTTTTTTAACCATTTATTTGATACAGAGTGCGCTGTTGTTTAATCTTACACTTCTAGGACTTAGAGTTGTAGAATAAAAATAAAAGCAAAGGTTGCCTGCAGTTTTGCAGCTCACTGTGGACATGAGCTGATGAAAAATATTAATAATTATTTTTGAAGGTGGTTCCGTGGTCATAAATACTAAATAGGCCATCACAGAGTGTTAGAAAGGGGTTTCGCTGTTTCAATGTAAATTCGGCCAGTGAAGCTAAACTGTAAATAATGAAGCCAAAGTCATTAGAAATATTCCATCAATTGCCTGTATATTTTATTTTTACATGCCACTCAATAGGGTTCAAGACTTGTTAGACATATAATCAGATCAATCCCTCAGTTGGTGTCAGATTCTGTTCGTTTGGTTTAAAATTGCAAATATTTTCATGTAACACTTAATACTTCCCCCAATTTTGACAGCTCTGATATAGCACTTATAGTATTTGCAAAAAAAAGAACTTGCATTTCTATAGCACCTGTCATGACCACCGGACGGCCCAAAGCACTTTACAGCCAATGAAGTACTTTTTGAAGTGTAGTCACTGTTGTAATGTAGGAAACGCGGCAGCCAATTTGTGCACAGCAAGCTCCCACAAACAGCAATGTGATAATGACCAGATAATCTGTTTTAGTGATGTTGATTCAGGGATAAATATTGGCCCCAGGACACCGGGGAGAACTCCCCTGCTCTTCTTCGAAATAGTGCCACGGGATCTTTTACGTCCACCTGAGAGAGCAGACGGGGTCTCATCCGAAAATAGAAGGCATCAGAAAATTTCTCAGAATTCAACACTATCCCAGAATCTGGGCAGAGCGTACTACTGCTGGTACGACACATAGGATTACATAGAATATACGGTACAGAAACAGGCCATTCGGCCCAACCAGTCCATGCCGGCGTTTATGCACCACTCGAGCCTCCTCCCGTCTTTCCTCATCTAAATCTATCAGCATAACCCTCTATTCCCGTCTCCCTCATATGTTTGTCTAGCCTCCCCTTAAATGCTATTCGCTTCAACCACTCCCTGTGGTTCACACCTGCATTCCTGGCCTACTAAGCAGGGCCCACATGTCAGGAGTCTGCTGTACTGCCACAGTGTAAAGGACTTGGAAGTGTTCTTAGTGGGGTCACACATTACCAACCCTGGTGTCAGCCTCAAGCTCAATATCTGGTTTCAATTGTTCAACAGTATGTCAAAATTCTGAGCATTTAAAAAAAATGAAATTGCTTGATTTACTTCTTTTGACATGTCAGCTGGCAGTATGGACATGTTTGCATGACTCTGGAAAGCAGGGTTAAACTGTCCAGCCTTGTAGGCAGGCTATCATGGGACAGAAAGAAAGAGGAGCACTGGCAGCCTCTGCGTATCCGGACAAAAATATTAAACACAAATCCACTTTAGGTCTTACTATAATCTGAATCAAATTGCATCACCAACTCCCTCCGAGACAAAAATGCTGCATCTATTCTGTTCAAGGAGTGAAAAGGCTAACAGTTGTCACAGAGACCAGACATTTACCAACCATTTCCATCCTGCAAAAATCGCAAAATACTAATGTTTAGTTCTATTGCCTCAGAACAATAAGCAAATTATAAATAAGCAGGAGAATGAATTTGCCAATAACAAAACTAGGATCTCATTAAGACAATTACTTATGGGACATAACGTGGCTCACACTGCACAGCCATTTGCATGTCGCATGCATTGTTAATATAGTTTTCCATCTACTACAAAAGATGGATCTACATTTTCGTTCACTTCCATAGCAACAGCCTCAGTTGAGTGGGTCGCTAACCCAAAGCAATTGACCCTGACACTGGCTATCAAGTGATTCAGAGCAGTTCTATTATATTACATTAGGCTAATTTAACTAAACAGCGGTTGTCTGATTTGAGTGGACCGTGCAAGACTTTGAGATCCAGGTATTATCCCCCGATAAAGTTGTTGATGATGTTTTGATGGGAGTGCGGGGGTGGGGGGGGGAAAAGAGAAAGAGAATGTGAAAGAGAGAGAGAGAGAGAGAGAGAGAGGGCACTAAGCTTTGTCAGAGGAAATGTACAATAGGAGATGATGAAAAGAGGTGCCCTGAAGTCATCATCCAGAGTGTTAGAAACATTCATTAAGTCATTACACTGGCAATAAGGACATTTCAAAAGTGAAGTCACAGAAGGTTGTATCAAAGAACATAATAAAAATAGACATTTTATCACTGATACATGAGACAGTGCATGAAAACCGGAGGGTGGCAGATGACAGGAGACTGAAGTCCTTTGAGGAATTTATATCAATTTCATTCCTAAATGGCAGAGCAGACAAACAAAGCACCTCGATAAAACAGCCTCTGTTCTCTTTTAAAAATAAAGGGCAGCGATGGTCTGCCCAAGTTTGGTTCGAATGTCTGAGACAGTAGACTAAGAGAGAATGGTTGGCTTGTAGTGATCATGGAGGGAAATAAAAATCTTAAATGCTCGGAATCAGCTGATTTAGGAAACCTAATAACTATTCATTCGGCAGGTTGAGGTGACTAGCATAGATGCATTTAAAGGGAAGCTAAGTAACTACATGAGGGAGAAAGGAATAGAAGGATATGCTGATAGGGTTAGATGAAGAAGGGTGGGAGGAGGCTCGTGTAGAGCACGAACACTGGCATAGATCAATTGGGCCGAATGGCCTGTTTCTGTGCTGTAGACTCACTGTAACTCTCTCTCTCATGTATATATATATGTGAGAAGTCGCACAACACCAGGTTATAGTCCAACAGTTTTATTTGAAATCACAAGCTTGTGATTTCAAATAAAGCTGTTGGACTATAACCTGGTGTTGTGAGACTTCTCACTTTTGTCCACCCCAGTCCAACACCAGCATCTACGCATCATGGTATATATATGTATTACAGAAAATTGTTCTCATTTTTGTTACGAGAATAATCTTCTTCAGACATTATGTTATGAGTTAAAACAGATTAACAGTAATAATTACAATACTCATGGTCTGTATCCTGTGGTTCAAGCCCCAGAAGAGTGGGTATGCTACAGTAACCCAACCACTACCATAAGCAAGCAATAAGTTATTAGCTTTTCAGCCATGTTGCTTTCTTGTCACACTTCCTCCACTCCAGCTCCTGTCATTTCATGGTGCTCCAGCAAGCAACATCACAGACTGCTGAAGGCACTGAAGAAATGGGCAACGACTCAACTCTGCTCATACTCCCTCCCGAGTGGAGTTACATCATGAGAGGAGGGGATTGAGAAATGGCTACAGAAAAAGAAAACACTCAGAGCTTTTATGTTTGGAACAATTGCCTTCTGTGCAAATGTTGCTCTGCTCCCAAACGATATGCATGTGACATTCATATCAGCCACGTCAGTCTTTGTGTATTGTGTACTGTATTTAATCCTTTACGTTTCTCCGACAACACCATTCTAACTAGTTTATAGCAATAAGCGTCAGTGAAACAACAGTACGAAGTAAAAGCCAAGGCGGGAAAAAAAAGCAGTTACTGAAGACCCAATTTCCAGAATATACTCAAAATATTAATTAGTAAAGATTTATCATTAACCAGGAGGTTTCTCTTATGTCTGTAGGACTAAGAATGTCCGTTTCCAGCAGTTCTTCCTCATGTTTAGAATTGAATTGCAAGTACAGCAGTTGTTTACCTTTTTCGTGCAAAATATTGTCAGGGAGACGTAAATAAAACAAAAAATGCAGGATATGCATCCCAGGGTGATCAGCAGCTAGGACGAATGAGAAGTTAATATTCTGCTGAGGTCTGACACCAAATACGCTCACCTATCTTTCTCCTTCAGACGCCAGTCAACCTGCGATGCATTTCTTCTCTTTTCACTTGCTGCCAACACCCCTGCTCAGTGCCATATCTCTCAACCCCATCAATCGCATCAAACATCAGAGACAAGGAACCAACATCAGTTTTCACTGTGCTTGCCACTTGAAAACTACCTTGAACCCATACGTGCACATCTCTGTACAGCCCATTAACTCAGCCCTCAAACCCACAGCTCCTTCAGGGGAGTTGATTCTTGATTACACCAGTTATGCTGTATCTGTGCTGCACCTTTGCTGTTGGTGCAAGGCCCTTGGATGTGGCCCCAATACCAAAGGTACAGCATAAAGAAGGTAAATACACATTAGTGCCCTATCAGTGAAGCCAGTAGGAAGCGGTCCTCTCATTGCGTCATGAATGGGCATTGGCTGGGGTATGCTAGGCTGAATGTAAAGAAATCAATGAAACAAACCTTCATAGCCTACTGTTCCTCCAATCGTATTTTAACAACTGAAAAGGTCAATCCTGTCAGCTCTTTTCAATCATTGAAAATATCACAGTGGGAGTAGGAAGCAGGTTGCTGTTCCACTATGCATGAACAGAGCAATGCCTACCCTAACTTCAAGGTGATATCAGCAGGCAGTGAAACCTAGGCTGCCTACTTTAATCCTGTGAAAACAGAGTCAGTGCAATATAAAAGCGGTATGTATTAATGTATCTTTTTTTCTCTTCTTTCCCCCCTCTATATTTCGTCTCAGCCCACCTGCCTATGAGAATTGCCAGTCCCACAGTTTGTTTTCTTTCTTGGTCTCCTGTGACAGATAAACAGCCTGTCTGCAAAAGTGTGATTAACCATCACAGTCTGCACAAGCAAGACAAGCAGCTTTTCCACCATCACTGGATAAAGTAACCCAGATAATCCAGAACAGTTGATAAGCATGCGTGTGAAACTCATATCTGACCCCCACAGCCTCCTACCCATGGCACTACGGATTAGCGCTTCAAAGTGCAGCACCATTGGACCAACCCCTCCATAATGCGGTCTGTTTTTCTTGGAGGTGAACGTAAAATGCTATTTGGAACAATGAACAAAACATCATATAATAAGTAGCTTTAATGCTTTGTAATTAGTTCTAAACATTTAATTAGAAAGGAATTTAGAGCCACAGATATTTAATAAAAACATGCCCCATAATTTGCCAACTAACCATTCTAAGAAATGCCGAAAAAAGGATTCAACACCCGAAATTCTTACTTCAGAAAAGGGTTTTTGCTGGTTCCAAAAGAAGCAGCAACAGAGGCAGAGTGTTTCACTTCCCGTGTTCCAGTCCGATGTGGTTCTGTTATCTACCACGTATGCTTTATGCTCTTGGAATCCCAACACAGTCAAACAAATTAGAAACCCACAATGGCGCCAGCTTGGTAGTTCCAACTGGAGACTCCCGTTCAGATGGTGCAGGTTCATACCGGCTTCTACATGCAACTGAACTCAGCTACCAGCATGAAACCGTGGCCTGCATTTTCCTTTGGGAATCTGCCCGTTTTCAGGTGGTCCCAGAGGGGTTCAGCATGAAAAAAAAAAGGGGGTGGGGAGGGAGGCCTACCGCCAAATCCCCACCCCCTGAACTCACCCTCCACTGTTTCGCTTTCACCTGCACGAGTGGGATGATGCCCGCCTTTGCCTGCTTGCCTCTTTTGGATGACTGTGAGGAAGCACGGCTTTGGGCACCAGCCAATATTTTACATCCCTGCCTCAAATCCACTGTCGAAAAACATGATCGGTTGAAATGAGGCATTGGGGGACTGCAGCAGGAGGCAGCAGACATCCACGGGAGAGAGAAGAATACAAGGATTTGGCCACCTCTCCCTCTTCTATTCTATTTAACTGTTTACTTTGATCCAATAATGGCTCAAGTCAGATCCATGAAAATTTGACCTTTGTGGCAGGTTTAAGGGCTTTCCACCCCTTCAAAAATGCTCCCTCCATTTCTGGTGCTCCAACGAGTGCCCCGCTGCAGCTGCACTGCATTTTCCTCCTTTGCAGTGGTGGGCTTCCTCTGCAGAGCAGCGACACCACTGGGAGCCCGCCCTGCATATGTCATTGACTCCAACCCAGGAGGAGTTATTGGGGGGTCATGGCAGGGTCGGGCTGAAGTCCTACCCCAGCTCACTTTCGGTGGGGGGGGGGGGGGGAAAGAAAACCCAGGTCTTTGCGACTTGGAGAGGAAAATATTTGGCACAAGGGTCAAAAGACTCCAGTAAAGTACTCGTCCCATTGACCAACACAGAGCAATATTGACAGTGGACAGAGATGCTGTCCTTCTGGCTGAAGGAGAAGAGTACGTTGTTGGGAAACATTATAAACACGCAAGTATTAAATAGGCTTTCCAAAAATTTGTTGAATCCATAGATTTTGCTCATCACAATAAAAGACTATTTCATTCTCCACGTGTAAGCTGTAGGCCCTGGCTCAGTTCAAAATGGAGATAGTAGGGTTACTACTTACACAGACACCAATATTCTATATCAGCTACTTAGTCAAGAACAATACATGGTGCCAGAAAGATGTTCACCCACACGTGGACTAGTTATTAACAGCACAGAGATAAGCTGCACTTTGTTCTGGCATTTAACTTCAGTTTTGAAATAATGCGGCATCTGAAATTTTCACGCCCATTTAATTTTTTTTAAATTTATGATGAAATTCAGTATTGGGAAAACAAACCTTGCCTGAGGTCACACCTGTCTATTACTATACCTCAAAGATTATCCATAAACAAAGGTATTTACTGCAATAACTTAAGCAATCAGCCAAACTAGTTTATGCTTCAACCATTATACAGGATGCCAACGTTAAAAGACACATGATTGGGTGACGCAACAAAGAAGAAAAGACGTTCTGATTAATCGTGTGCGAGCCCCACAGGTGAAGCTGTCCCCATCTGGCATCCACACAGATGCACTTTCCCCGAGTTGCAGCAAGCAGATTTTCCCCTCTCCAACCCAGGGCCGATTACAATACAAAAAGAAAATACTGTAGATGCTGGAAATCTGAAATAAAAACAGAAAATGCTGGAGATACTCAGCAGGTCAGGCAGCATCTGTGAAGAGAGAAACAGAGTTAACGTTTCAGGTCGATGACCTTTCGTCAGAACTGGAAAAAAACAGGAAATGGAACAGATTTTTAAGCAAGTGTCGGGGCTGGGAAATGGGGGAGGGGATGAAAGAACAAAAGGGAAGGTCTGTGATAGGATAGAAGGCAGGAGAGGTTAAGAGACATTAAGAGATATTCAAGGCAAAAGGAGATGGTAATGGGACAGGTTAAGAAACAAAGGATGGCTCTAGATGATGAAGTGTAAATTGCGCTGACAGAATGAAAGACAGCTGCCATGTGGGAGAGAAGAAAAGACACAAACAAAAAGGGTGGTTAAAAATATATATATGACAGGGGCCGAGATTATGATCTGGAATTGTTGAACTCTATGTTGAGTCCAGAAGGCTGTAAAGTGCCTAATCGAAAGATGAGGTGCTGTTCCTCGAGCTTACGCTGAGCTTCAGTGGAACAATGCAAGAGGCCGAGGACGGTGAGGTCTGAGTGGGAGTGAAGCGGTGAATTAAAGTGTCAGGCGACCGGAAGCTCGGGGTCCCCCTTACGGACTGAACGGAGGTGTTCCGCAAAGCGGTCACCCAATCTGCGTTTGGCCTCCTCAGTGTAGAGGAGACCACATCGTGAGCAGCGAATACAGTATACTAAATTGCAAGAAGTACAAGTAAATCGCTGTTTCACCTGGAAGGGGTGTTTGGGGCCCTGGACAGTGGGAAGGGGGGAGGTATAAGGGCATGTGTTGCATCTCCTGCGCTTGCACGGGAAGGTGCCGGGCGAAGGGGAAGGGGTGTTGGGGGTGATAGAGGAGTGGACCAGGGTGACGCGGAGGGGGCGGTCCCTTCGGAATGCTGAAAGGGGAGGTGAGGGGAAGATGTGTTTGGTGGTGGGATCACGCTGGAGGTGGCAGAAATGGCGGAGGATGATCCGTTGAACGTGGAGGTTGGTGGGGTGAAAGGTGAGGACAAGGGGAACTCTATCGTGGTTCCGGGAGGGAGGGGCAGGGGTGAGAGCAGAAGTGCGGGAGATAGAACGGACACGGTCAAGGGCCGTGTCGACCACAGTAGAGGGGAATCCTCGGTTGAGGAAAAAAGAAGACATGTCGGAAGCACTGGTATGGAAGGTGGCATCGTCAGAGCAGATGCGGCGGAGACGGAGAAACTGGGAGAATGGAATAGAGTCTTTACAGGAAGCGGGGTGGGAGGAAGTGTAGTCCAGGTAGCTGTGGGAGTCAGTGGGCTTGTAGTGAATGTTTGTCAATAACCTATCCCCAGAGATGGAGACGGAGAAGTCGAGGAAGGGAAGGGAAGAGTCAGAGATGGACCATGTGAAGGTGAGGGAAGGGTGGAAATTGAAAGCAAAGTGGATGAAATTATCTAGTTCAGGGCGAGAGCAGGAAACGGCACCGATACGGTCATCAATGTACCGGAAAAAGAGGTGAGGGAGGGGACCGGAGTAGGACTGGAACAAAGAGTGTTCCACATATCCCACGAAAAGGCAGGCATAGCTAGGACCCATGCGGGTTCCCATAGCAACATCTTTGATTTGGAGGAAGTGAGTGGAGTCAAAGGAGAAGTTGTTCAATGTGAGAACAAGTTCAGCCAGGCGGAGGAGGGTGGTGGTGGATGGGGACTGGTTGGGCCTCTATTCAAGGAAGAAGCGGAGCGCCTTCAGGCCATCCTGGTGGGGGATGGAGGTGTAGAGGGATTGTACGTCCATAGTGAAAAGGAGGCGGTTGGGGCCGGGAAACTGGAAACTGTTAAAGTGGCGGAGGGCGTCAGAAGAGTCGCGGATGTAGGTGGGAAGAGACTGGACAAGGGGAGAAAAAAGAGTCGAGATAGGAAGAGATTAAGTTCCGTGGGGCAAGAACAGGCTGAAACGATGGGTCTACCAGGGCAGTCCTGTGTGTGGATTACAATAAACCTGCTGTAGCTCTAACTGAGATCTGCTAACTCAGCAGAGACTGAAGATTAAAACGGAGACCTTCCTCGTCTGCCTGGCCCATCTACTCACAGAGAATTATATTACAACACTTGCATTGGAGGCAAGTACTGGGATCAGGATCCTCAAGGTTACAGTACAGTACTGCAAATTATTGTAATGCATCAATTATTCATCATAGGGTCCCCTAAGCTTTATTGAAGAAGTAATAGTAAATCGACGGTGTGTGAGACACCTCTATACTTAGGTTTTTTTCCTGAACTTCTTTCATTTCTCCCTTCCTCTCCTGAATGCATTGACTGCTGCTAGGGTACCATTCACGCATGAGCCTTCACAGCAAGTGTCCGCAGACTTTACAACGGCGCAGTGCATTACAACCTGATCCCGTTCTTACCCGATCTTCATACATGCACCTTCCAGCAGGGGATCACTGAATAACGATCAGGAAGGGCACCCTCGCTAGTCCAGGGGCACTGAAGCCAAATGTAGCACCCAACCGCTGCCCTACTGAGGTTCGTTAACTTAGCATTAACCTTTTTTTTAATTCATTCACGGGATGTGGGCATCGCTGGCAAGGCTAGCATTTATTGCCCAACCCTAATTGTCCTCGAGAAGGTGGTGGTGAGCCACCTTCTTGAACTGCTGCAGTCCGTGAGGTGAAGGTGCTCCCACAGTGCTGTTAGGGAAGGAGTTCCAGGATTTTGACCCAGCGACGATGAAAGAACGGCGATATATTTCCAAGTCAGGATGATGTGTGACTTGGAGGGGAACTTGGAGATGGTGGTGTTCCCATGCGTCTGCTGCCCTTGTACTTCTAGGTGGAAGAGGTCGCAGGTGTAGAAGGTGCTGCCGAAGAAGCCTTGGCGAGCTGATGAAGTGCATCTTGTAGATGGTACACACTGCAGCCACGGTACGCCGGTGGTGGAGGAAGTGAATGTTTAAGGTGGTGGATGGGGTGCCAATCAAGCGGGCCGCTTTGTCCTGGATGATGTCGAGCTTCTTGAGTGTTGTTGGAGCTGCACTCATCCAGGCAAGTGGAGAGTATTCCATCACACTTCTGACTTGTGCCTTGTAGATGGTGGAAAGGCTTTGGGGAGTCAGGAGGCGAGGAACAGCTGGGACATTGCGGTTTGTCTTACTGTTTACTACACTATCTCTACATTTGTCCACTGACTTTCAGTTCTCAAAACACCTCCTTACACAGCGAAAGGACCTCATGAAAATTAGCTGTTTGTGCATTTTATGAGTGACTTTCTTTGAGATGATCTTTGCTCTTTATGCATTATTTATCCTTCAATAAAGATTTAATTTTTAATAAAAGTACAATAAAAGACGGTTAATAAGCAAACTGCAATTTGCTTTGTCACTAGTATTTCTGATTTGCAGGCTTAATTAGCAGGAAGGTTACTGCACAAAATATAATTTCAAAAGCAGTGGCAACATTAGGATGACATTTTCTTTGGATCAAAAAATTTGGCTGCATATCATTTGGAACAGAAACATGTCAAATTGTCAAAACTGACGACTCCTATCTGGGTTAGTCAGATTAACCCATTGGAATTAAAGCATCCTGACTTTTCATTTAGAGATCAGGTATTACAACTTTTAATTCTTCTGTGTTACATCTGAGAATCAGGCTCTATAGAAAGGTCAGAGGAGAAGTGAAAAAGAAAATAAGAGGGGCAAAGAGAGGGTATGAGAATAGAATGGCAGCCAACATAAAAGGTAATCCAAAAGTCTTCTATAGGCATATAAATAGCAAAAGGGTAGTAAGAGGAGGGGTGGGGCTGATTAGGGAGCAAAAAGGAGACCTATGCATGGAGGCAGAGGGTATGGCTGAGGTACTAAACGAGTACTTTGCATCTGTCTTCACCAAGGAAGAGGATGCTGCCATAGACATAGTGAAGGAGGAGGTAGTGGAGACACTTGATAGGATAAAAATTGATAAAGAAGAGTTATTAGAAAGGTTGGCTGTACTTAAAGTAGATAAGACACCAGGAGTGGATGGGATGCATCCTAGGATGCTGAGGGAATTGAGGGCGGAAATTGCGGAGGTACTGGCCATAATATTCCAATCCTCCATAGATACGGGGGTGGTGCCAGAGGACTGGAGAATTGCAAATATTACACCATTGTTCAAAAAAGGATGTAAAGATAAACCCAGCAACTACAGGCCAGTCAGTTTAACCTCAGTAGTGGGGAAGCTTTTAGAAACAGTAAGAAACGGTAAGAAAAATTGTCACTTGGATAGGTGTGGATTAATTAAGGAAAGCCAGCACAGATCTATTAAAGGCAAATCATGTTTAACCAACTTGATCGAGTTTTTTGATGAGGTAACAGAGAGGGTTGATGAGGGTAATGCAGTTGACGTAGCGTACATGGATTTCCAAAAGGCGTTCAACAAAATGCCACATAACAGGCTTGCCAGCAAAGTTGAAGCCCATAGAATAAAAGGGACAGTGACAGCATGGATACGAAATTGGCTAAGTGACAGGGAACAGAAAGTAGTGGTGAACGGTTGTTTTTCGGACTGGAGGAAGGTATGAAAGCATGAAAAATTCTTGGCAAGTAAAATCAAGGAAAACCCAAAGATGTTTTAAATATATTAAGAGTAAAAGGATAACTAAAGAAAGGGTAGGGCCTATTAAAGATCATGAGGGTAATCTGTGTGTGGAGGCAGGAGACGTCGGTAGGGTTCTTAATGAATACTTTGCGTCTGTTTTCACAAAGGAGAGGGGCGAAGCAGACATTGCTATCAGGGGGGAGGAGTGTGAAATATTACATGAAATAAACATAGCGAGAGAGGAAGTATTAAGGGGTTTAGCAGCTTTAAAAGTGGATAAATCCCCAGACCCGGATGAAATGTATCCCAGGCTGTTAAGCGAAGCAAAAGAGGAAATAGCAGAGGCCCTGACCATCATTTTTCAATCCTCTCTGGTTTCAGGTGTGGTGCCGGAGGACTGGAGGATTGCTAATGTGATACCCTTGTTTAAAAAGGGAGAAAAGGATAGACCAAGTAATTACAGGCCAGTCAGTCTAACCTCGGTGGTGGGAAAATTATTGGAAAGAATTCTGAAGGACAGGATAAATCATAAGAACATAAGAAGTAGGAGCAGGAGTAGGCCATATGGCCCTTTGGGCCTGCTCCGCCATTCAATAGGATCATGGCTGATCCGAACCTAGACTCACGTCCACTTCCCTGCCCGCTCCCCATAACCCTTAATTCCCTTATCAGCTAGGAAACTGTCTATCTCCGTTTAAAATTTATTTAATGTCGCAGCTTCCACAGCTCTCTGAGGTAGCAAATTCCATAGATTTACTACCCTCTGAGTGAAGAAGTTTCTCCTCATCTCAGTTTTGAAACGGCAGCCCCTTATTCTAAGATTATGCCCCCTAGTTCTAGTCTCACCCATCAGTGGAAACATCCTCCCCGCCTCCACCCGATCAAGCCCCCTCACAATCTTATATGTTTCGATAAGATCGCCTCTCATTCTTCTGAATTCCAATGAGTAGACGCCCAACCTACTCAACCTTTCCTCATAAGTCAACCCCCTCATCTCCGGAATCAACTGAGTGAACCTTCTCTGAACTGCCTCGAGAGCAAGTATATCTTTTCTTAAATATGGAAACCAAAACTGTACGCAGTATTCCAGGTGTGGCCTCACCAGTACCTTGTCATCTTCATTTAGAAAGACAGGGATTAATCAATGATAGTCAGCACGGATTTGTAAAGGGAAGGTCGTGTCTGACAAACTTGATTGAATTTTTTGAGGAGGTAACAAGGAGGGTACATGAGGGTAGTGCGTTTGATGTAGTGTATATGGACTTTAGCAAGGCTTTTGATAAGGTTCCACATGGCAGACTGGTCATGAAGTTAAAAGCTCATGGGATCCAGGGCAAAATGTCAAGTTGGATTCAAAACTGGCTCGGAGACAGGAAGCAGAAGGTAATAGTTGATGGGTGTTTTTGTGACTGGAAGGCTGTTTCCAGTGGGGTTCCGCAGGGCTCAGTACTAGGTCCCTTGCTTTTTGTGGTATATATCAAATGATCTTGACTTGAATATAGGGGGTATGATTAAGAGGTTTGCAGATGATACTAAAATCAGCTGTGCGGTTGATACTGAAGGAGGAAGCTGTAGACTGCAGGAAGATATCAATAAATTGGTCAGGTGGGCAGAACAGTGGCAAATGGAATTCAATCCGGAGAAGTGTGAGGTAATGCATTTGGGGAGGGCTAACAAGGAAAGGGAATACATATTAAATGGTAGGACACTGAGTAGTGTAGAGGAACAAAGGGACCTTGGAGTGCATGTCCACAGATCCCTGAAAGTAGCAGGCCAGGTCGATAAGGTGGTTAAGAAGGCATATGGAATGCTTGCCTTTATTAGCCGTGGCATAGAATACAAGAGCAGGGGGGGGTTATGCTTCAACTGTATAAAACACTAGTTAGGCCTCAGCTAGAGTACTGTGGCAGTTCTGGTCACCACATTACAGGAAAGATGTGATTGCACTAGAGAGGGTACAGAGGAGATTTACAAGGATGTTGCCGGGAGTAGAGAATCTTAGCTATGAGGAAAGACTGGATAGGCTGGGTCTGTTTTCCTTGGAACAGAGGAGGCTGAGGGGAGACCTTATTGAGGTGTATAAAATTATGAGGGGCATAGATAAAGTGGATAGAAAGGACCTATTTCCCTTAGCAGAGGGGTCAAAAACCAGGGGGCACAGATTTAAAGTAATTGGTGGAAGGTTTAGAGGGGATTTGAGGGGAAATTTCTTCACCCAGAGGGTTGCGGGGGTCTGGAACTCGCTGCCTGAAAGGGTGGTAGAGGCAGGAACCCTAACCACATTTTAAAAGTACTTGGATGTGCACTTGGGATGCTGTAACCTGCAGGGCTACGGACCAAGAGCTGGGAAGTGGGATTAGGCTGGATAGCTCTTTGTTGGCTGGTGCAGACACGATGGGCCGAAATGGCCTCCTTCCGTGCTGTAACTTTCTATGATTCTATGTATACAGTGGTGTTCCCCAGGGGTCGGTTCTAGGACCACTGCTTTTCTTGATATATATTAATGACTTGGACGTGGGTGTACATGGCACAATTTCAAAATTTGGAAGTGACACAAAACTTGGAAGTATAGTGAACAGTGAGGAGGAGAGTGATAGACTTCAGGAAGACATAAACAGGCTGGTGAAATGGGCGGACATGTGGCAGATGAAATTTAACGCAGAAAAGTGTGAAGTGATACATTTTGGTAGAAAGGATGGGGAGAGAACATATAAACTAAATGGTACAATCATAAAGTGGGTGTACAAACAGAGAGACCTGGGGGTATGTGTGCACAAATCGTTGAAGGTGGCAGGGCAGGTTGAGAAAGCAGTTAAAAAGGCTTACGGGATCCTGGGCTTCATAAGTAGAGGTATAGAGTACAAAAAAGTGTGGAAATTATGATGAACCTGTATAAAACAGTCCAAAGATGTGCGGGTTAGGTTGATTTGGCTATGATAAATTGACCCTTAGTGTTAGGGGGGATTAAATACGTGGGGTTACGGGGATAGGGTGGGATATGTGTCGGTGCAGGCTCGATGGGCCGAAATGGCCTCTATCTGCACTGTGGGGATTCTGTGATTCTGTGAAAACACTGGTTCGGCCCCAACTGGAGTACTGTGTCCAATTCTGGGCACCACACTTTAGGAAGGATATGAAGGCCTGAGAGAGGGTGCAGAAAAGATTTATGAGAATGATTCCAAGAATGAGGGACTTCAGTTATGTTGATAGACTGGAGAAGCTGGGGTTGTTCTCCTTGGAGCAGAGAAAATTGAGTGGAGATTTGATAGAGGTATTCAAAATCATGAGGGGTCTGGACAGAATAGATAGAGGGAAACTGTTCCCATTGGCAGAAAAGTCAAGAACCAGAGGACACAGATTTAAGGTGATTGGCAAAAGAACCAAAGGCGACGTAAGAAAAACTTTTTTATGTAGCGAGTGGTTAAGATCTGGAATGCACTGCCTGAAAGAGTGGTGGAGGCAGACTCAATCTTATCTTTCAAAAAGGAGTTGGATAAGTATCTGCAGGAAAAAAAATTGCAGGGCTATGGGGAAAGGGCGGTGGAGTGGGACTAGTTGAGGTGCTCTTGCAGAGAGCCAGCACGGGCTCGACGGGCCGAATGGCCGCCTTCCTTGCTGTAACCATTCTATGATAATCCTTCCACAGCTGACCATTATGGCCTATACACAAAAATGACAGTCATTTAGGATATTCACATCATGTCCCATCATTTAATGCTTTTCGAGACACCAAAATTATCCATTAGGCCTTGATTCCATGCATTTTTAAACTATCAGATGTGTCACTAGAATTTTCAAGAAATTGATTCTGGACTAAATAGACTAAAGATGTTAAGTTGTCTTACATTACCTATCCTATACCTTACCTTCTTGCAAGTGTAGTTATGGAAACTGCGGATAATGAGGGGCAACATGTTAATGAAGAAATGGTGTGGCTAATCCGGATGCGACTGTGCAGAAGTGCAAGGAGAAGCTATTGCTAGAGACATGCTGGCTGCATCAGTACAGATAAGATTGGGCTGTCCTGCAGACCGCAGTGGAGGGGGTGATGGCGTGATCTACCATGTCAAACATGGCAGAGAGGTCAAGGAAGGATAGTGCATCACTGTGAGCAGGGCAAATATCTGATTGAAGGGATTCAAACAGGGAATTGACAGAGAATTGAGAATGGAGGTGGATGCCAACAATGCATTCAAGGGCCTTTAAGAGGAAAGACAGATTAGAGATGAGGTAATAGTTTGAGAATGAAAGAGTCAAAAGTTTTTTTTTTTAAAAAGGGGGTGTGATAATGATTCAGCCGTCTACAATGTCAGCAAGCAATGGAGGAAGGAAAGATAGTTGAAGTTGTCAGGAGTTGGATGGGGAAGGGATGGAGGTAAATAACTCAGGATGGGACAATACCCAAACAGAACAAGCTCTAACTCCGGCAGGATGGACCACAGAGTATTACAACAGAATGGTACCTGCTTTAAGGCTCCAGATGACATTTACAGATCAAACTTTAATTTATTGCAACACAGGCTTGCAGTTATTCCCAGGTATCTACTATTCTTTATTTTATGTCTTGTTATTGGTAATGGTAAATGTACACAATGGGGGGAATTTTCCCAGCCCTGGGGAGGCGGGATTGCCGGGAAAATGACAGAAACTGGGAGCAGGTACCGACCCCGCTTCCAACCCGCCTCCGTGCCATCTTCCCGGAAGGCGGGTCCCCGAGTCGCGCAGGGACCTGTCTCCTCGAGGCGGGAAGGGGATTATAGCCAATTAACTGCCTGTTAACAGGTAGTTTTGAGGCTTTTCCCCATTTTACGCCTGTAATTGCGGGCTTCCCGACAGCTGCGAACCTCGCCAGGGTCAGCGAGGCGAGCAGTGGGTCTGCGGGGGTGAGAGGGGTCGAAATGTCAGCTGTAGAGGTGAGTGATGGGTGCAAGTGTGGACAGGTAAGTATGAGAGGCGAGTGAAAAGTGTTGGAAAAAGTTTCCTTACCTTTGCTTCTTTCTGCAGGCTTCAACCTTTGAGGATCCGGAGGTGCCTCATCTCAACGGCAGAGATGACAGAATGGCTGCTGCATTCTCAGATGCAGCAGCCATCTGCTTTCTGCTGAGGAGAGAGGTCTTGGTGAGCCTTCTGTGCAAGGGATCACCTTAGAACAGAGATTGTCAGTGTTTGACAGCTTAGCAAAGCTGTCAAACGCTGACAATTCATCTGTCAAAAAATTTGACAGATGTAGCGTCATACACTGACGTCATCTGTCACCGGCTTTCCCTTAATTGGCCGGTAAGCCCGCAGGTCGGGCTTAACAAGGTCAATCAAGGGGAAAATAGCGTGGTTTGGTCAGACGTCGCTGGGGGGCGGGACTGAAACCCGGAAACCAGAAGTCCCACCTCCAGCACGTCTCCATTGATAAAATCCAGCCCAATGTTTTTTTCTTCCCCTCCCATCCTGAAGGCCTGGGTTATGGTTCCATATACATCATCTACCCTCTGAAACCTAAGTGAAATAGACCCACTTTAAATCCAAGTCTAAAGATCTAGTGTTGGCGGACTATTTGATCATGATTGAGGAATCAACGTTGATCCTGCCCTCACATTTACTTTCCGACAGGAAACACAGTATAGGGGTCAGGAATGGGAAACCCTTGTTGATTTTTTCATCTCCTTGACCCACACACAGACCAAGGAATGAATCGGATCCTTTACTGGCCTGTATGGCTCAGTTCCACACTCGGTAAAGTACTTAGTCATCAAGAGAGCTCAGGGTCCATTTTCTAAATTCTCTTCTCAAAGATTTTGGCAGATACAGTGTGTGGTTTTGAAACCAAGATACGCCTGCTCTCCCCTCAATTACAACGCGTGCTATGAAACTAGAAAACAACTGGTTTCTGCTTTTCAGCACCTACATGTTACTGAAACAATCCTATTAACACCTGTGCACAACACAAGCAAGGGGGAACATTCGAGAGAATTGCATGAACTATCTGCAGCCGTCAACTGTATTCACTACTACTGTAATTTAGAACAAACTGTAAGTGACACAGTGGGAATAACAAAACAGAGCAGTTACTTACGGTTGTGAATGTGCAGTCTCGTGGCGTTCAAATGAGTGAGCAAGATCATGTTTGTTGATCATGTAGCACTGTGTACACAGATCGTAGTCAAAACACACTTTACACTTCCACCGCATGCCCATGATCCCATGCTTCTTGCAGCAATCACAGATTATGTTGGGGTGACGCACACCTGAAAGCAGAGCACAGTAACATCACTCTTTATGTGGCACCTTATCGAACACCTTCTGAAAATCTAGTTATATAATGTATTAAAATCCTTGACCTGGTAACACTGTCAAATCCCCAGTCTATTGAAATCAATGGGTATTGCTGTAACAGTAACACCTGTTATTCTTCCTTGCTCGAAGGGTTGGAGCAGTCTCCTCTCAGCCGGTTACAACAAATGCAGCTGGAACATACCATTTCCTCTGACTGACCATGGGCAAGGTCACAGGGTATTCACCAGCATATACAAAACACCCACCGCATTCCCTTTATCCACACAGAGTTCATCCAACTTTCACTTCAGTTGGGCAGCGTGACTTGTCCTTTACAAATCCACTGCTGTTGCTTCCATGATTTATCTTCTATTTTACAAATGACCAAGATTATACAACTTTCCAGCACCACAAATGTATGCGTAACTTATTAGAAGAGAAGAAAAGAAAACGAGCTTTATTCTTCCCCTTTATTGGAGTATTCCTCGAGATGAGAAGAAACAAAAATATTGGATGGCTTATTAATGAAATGCACCACCTGGCGTGCTCGAGTTACACTTGAGGAAGGATCCCGATTCAATCCCTGCTGGTTCAGCCGATCTCTGCCAGGTTGGGGGCACAGCTGGCCTCAGCACCCCACTTTTGGGGAGTTAAGAAAAATTTTTCGTTTTCTCTCTCTTTTTATCCAGCAAGTCCTGCAGGAAAGTGCATTTGTGCGAACATCATTTGAGGCCAGGATCAGGCTAGGCTGCAATGCTCGTCACAGTCAAATAGTCTGCCAACACTTACTGTCGACACTCCTACATTAAGAATGTCTACTTGGGTGAGGTACCAGAGGGAGGCTAGCACTCATAAAACCACACGTCAGCTTGTGTCAGCACCTTCGGAGAGGAGAAGCAAGGAAACAGTACAAGATGTAGAACGGGTGTTCAGCCCATCAAGCCTGCTTATGCCAAAAGACTTTGTATCATCTTGCCCCACCACACAAGACTTTGTATCATCTTACCCCGCCCGCCCAGATAAAAGGACACTGAATTACTGTACCAGGGTGTTTGTTCTACTTGGCTTCCTACACAATGAAAAATGTGAGATGTAAGCTTGCAGTATCACCAAATGGTCTGCTGCACACCTCACTTTCAGGAATGTTATGAAACACAACAAAAAGAATGGTGGCAGAGTTAATAACAAATCACATCTATCTCACTTTACATCACTGATTCTAGATACACACAAACTTCATGAGAACATGATAGAGTTTATTACAGTGAGCTATACAGGTTGAGCATTCAGCTCATGGTAGCTTTGGTCTTCCCAATGTTTAACTGGAGAAAATTGCAGTTCACCCAAGACTGGATATCGGAGAAACAACCTGACAACACAGAGACAGTGGAGGGGTAAGAGAGATGGTGGAGAGGTGGAGCTAGGTGTCATCATCGTACATGTGGAAGCCGACCCCAAGTCTGCCAATGATGTTATCAAAGGGCACTTTGTAGATGAGGAAGATGAAAGGGCCAAGGATAGATCCTTAGGGAACTCTAGAGGCATTGGTGTGGGAGCAGGAAGAGAAGCCATTGCTGGAGATGCTCTGGCTATGATTGGATAGGTAAGAGTGGAACCAAGCAAAGGCAATCCAACTGAGCTGCACTGGATTGGAATGGAACGGATGGGAAACAAAAGAACGGCATTGGAGGAGGATGGTGTGATCAACCAGGTCCAAGACAGCAGAGGTGTCGAGGAGGACAAGGATGGATAATGCACCCTAGTCACAGTCACGGTCACATAAGATACCATTTGTGATTATGTTTTGGGCCACTACTGTGGCAGGGACGAAAAGCCGATTGCACAGATTCAAACATGGAATTGTGGGCAAAGTGGGCACAGATTTGGGAGGCAACAATACATTGAGGAAGTCTGGAGAGGAAAGGCAGGTTGAAGATGGGGCAGTACTTTGCAAAGACAGAGGGGGATCGAATGTTGTTTTTTTTGAGGAGTGGGTGATGATGGCGGTTTTGAAAAGGAGACAGTATCCGATTAGAGGGAACCATTTACAATGTCACCGAGCATGGGGGCTAGGAAAGGAAGTTGAGTGGTCAGCAGTTTAGTGGGAATGAGGTTGAGAGCAGGAGGTGGGTCTCATGGACCAGATGAGCTCGGAGAGGGCACGAGGGAAGATAGGAGAAAGCCTACAGAGGGAAAGAAGTGGGATCAGGGCGAAGACTGGGGGAGGTTTGGCTTAGGGGGAAAGGGGAGGGCGGAGGAGTAGAGGCAGCTGAATGGATGATCTCAATCTTAGTGACAAAGAACTCCATGAGCTCCTCACACATGGAAAGTGCAGAGGAGGAGGGCTTATAGGGAAAGTTAGTCATGGAGAAAAGAAGCTGGAGGTTATCTTTGCTCTCCAGATATAGTGGTCGGTTTTGGCAGAGCAGAGTGAGGCCTGATAGTGCTTGGTGTAGTCCAGGCAGATTTGGTGATGGATGGCTTAACCAGTTGCGTGACAAATACACTCAAATCTGCACCCCTTGGACGTGAGGGAGTGAAGATGGGGATGGGAGAGAGTAAATTAACTAAATGATAGGAACTAAAAATAAGCTGAGACACCATTCTGGCTGCAACATTTTACAAAAAGACAATTCTATCGGAATGCATAATTTGAAGAAACAATGTATGGAATACAATATTAAAAGATTGCCTGCATCAAAATAAATGTTTTATGTCATTCCTCTGCCAGCAGTCAGCAATAAAAGGTCATTAATCAGAGCCTTTCCTGCAAATTATAAGGAACAGAGTTCAGCTACTGGATATTTCCCCAGTTGTCCATTCATCACATTATAATAATCAAATGGTCTCCCGAGCAGTAAATTACTCCATCACAACAACAAATTTAGAAATGTTCTCATATTTCTTACTAAAGTTAGAGGGGATTTAAAAAACTGATTACTTTGATGTCGTTTTGTTCTAAACTTATAGGCTGGGGTTTTCTGCTTGTGCACTCACCTCACCAGCCCAGGATTTTCCTCCCCATTCGTTTTAACGGACCGGAAAATCGTAGGCCGACAAGTACACAAGCAGAAGACCCTTGCCATTTCCTGCTTTTCAGATGATTGAAATACGATGACAGTGAAAATGATAATGGTAAAATATTAATTACGAGGGGAAAGAGGCTCCGACTAAACCACAGTAACGCAAACACCGAAAGGACGAAAATACAAACAGAAAAATCACAAAGAACCAAACTCTTAACACAGAAATCCTGGGTGCAAAATTGAATCTGTCTTTTCCCCTTTAAAGAAACTAGTCTTCCTCCCCGCCCACACCCCCACCCCACCCTCTTACATAAGAACATAAGAAATAGGAGCAGGAATAGGCCACTTAGCTCCTCGAGCCTGCTCCGCCATTCAATAAGATCATGGCTGATCTTGGGCTCAAAGCCACTTCCCAGCCCGCTCCCCATAACCCTTCACTCTCTTATCTTGCAAAAATTTGTCTATCTCCACCTTAAATGTATTTAATAACCCAGCCTCCACAGCTCTCTGGGGCAGAGAATTCCACAGGTTTACGACCCTCACAGAAGAAATTCCTCCTCATCTCAGTTCTAAAAGTGAGAAGTCGCACAACACCAGGTTATAGTCCAACAGTTTTATTTGAAATCACAAGCTTTCGGAGCGGCTGCTCCTTCGTCAGACTCCTTCATCTGACGAAGGAGCAGCCGCTCCGAAAGCTTGTGATTTCAAATAAAACTGTTGGACTATAACCTGGTGTTGTGCGACTTCTCACTTTTGTCCACCCCAGTCCAACACCGGCATCTCCGCATCACAGTTCTAAAAGGGCGACCCTTTATTCTAAAACTGTGCCCCCGCGTTCTAGATTTCCCCATAAGGGGAAACATCCTCTCTGCATCTACCTTGTCGAGTCCCCTCAGTATCTTATATGTTTCAATAAGATCACCTCTCATTCTTCTAAATTCCAATGAGTATAGGCCCAGCCTGCTCAACCTTTCGTCATAAGTCAACCCCCTCATCTCTGGAATTAACCGAGGGAATCGTCTCTGAACTGCCTCCAATGCAAGTATATCCTTCCTTAAATAAGGAGACCAAAACTATACGCAGTACTCAAGGTGTGATCTCACCAATACCCTGTACAGTTGCAGCAGGACTTCCCTGATTTTATACTCCAACCCCCTTGAAATAAGGGCCAACATTCCATTTGCCTTTTTGGATTACTTGCTGTACCTGCATGCTAACTTTTTGTGTTTCATGCACAAGGACCCCCAGGTCCCTCTGAACTGTAGCATTTTGTAATCTCTCTCCATTTAAATAATAATTTGCTTTTTTATTTTTCCTGCCAAAGTGTATAACCTCACACTTTCCCACATTATACTCCATCTGCCAAATGTTTGCCCACTCACTTCGCCTGTCTATATCCCTTTGCAGGCTCTTTACGGTTCTGTTTCACAATTACTAAATTCCTCCATAGATATTGTTAACAGTAATAGTGAGGAGGAGGGATTTGGGGGGGTGGGGTGATCCCAGGCTGCAGTTGTCTATCTCCTTGTAGTTGCCTCAAAGCAACAGCAGCCAATAACCAGATCACCTGGCCAGTCCTTCCACCAAAGACACTGCCTGCTCCAGAAAGGAGAGACAGAGACTGCATATTCTCAGAAAATTTACAAAAACAGCACAAATGCTGACCTCCCAAACCAAATGCCAAATGATAACCGTTTGTACCGAAGTGATCGGATCACAAATTGCATTTAATACTTTAAAATAAATCTGAAAAGTTACGTTTGCTACCATTGTAGACTTTTGCCGATACCATCTCACTGAAAATACAGATTCTGACAATATTCACAGCTGCGCACAAAATCTGCAGTCATGTAGTACAAGGTAAAAGTTGAGCAGAGGAAACCATAGGGGTGATTTTCTGGCCTTGCACTCCTGGCAGGGAGCCTCATCTGCCGATAGTGCAGATCAAACATTCAAGAACACACTGCACACAGTTTTCTGACCATTAAGGAAAGCAATGGAATGGAAAGGAAAGGAAATGAAAGGACTTGCATTTCTCCAGCGCCTTGCACGACCTCAGGACATCCCAAAGTGCTTTACAGCCAATGAAGTACTTTTGAAGTGTAGTCACTGTTGTAATGTGGGGAGAGAGTGATTGAAGGGCTGGACAGGTGATCTGGTTAAAGGCTGCTGCTGCTTTGAGGCAGCTGTCACATACCTTCCCTGACACAGGATAGGCAGGTGACGTGCCTCTAGAACTAGCCCTGTGCTTTCTCAGAAGTTCAAGGAAAGCAGAGCAGGTCAATTTCTTCTGAATTTCCATAATTCAATTAAATTAAGCCCTTTATATTGTTCAGCATCTTCCCTTAACGGTAGAATTGCAAGAATGATCCTGTAACCCACTGCTCCATGCCACAGCACATTAGCACGTTGTTTCAGCAACCTGTAAACAATGAACAGATCTACAGTATTATCTAAAAACAGCTTCTTGAAGTTTAGGCCAGCAACGCAGTGGCTGTTGCCCATATGGCTATAGTGCTACCCAACATAAGAGAAATTAATGGCCAACAGAATTCCTGAGGAAGGAGCAATCGATAGCTCCGAAAGCTTGTGATTTCAAATAAAACTGTTGGACTATAACCTGGTGTTGTGCGACCTCTCAACAGAATTCCAACATGGCATCACAGCTTATGTGCTGGGCTCGACCTTTCACAGCAGGCTAAAATAGTCCACTATATACTGTAGGCAGGAGACTTTCCTTTGGATAAAAAATGACTTATGCGGTCTATCCCACATGAAACATTCCCTTTCACACATTACAGTCCCTGTAAAGATTGCCTCTACAGTATCTTTAGAACGTTTGTAAGACTCATTCCAAAATGATTGCTCCATTCCCTTGGAAAGTGGAAATTCCTGAAACTGTTGAGAACAGAAAAGGTTAATGTTGCACTTTCATTTCTCTAAATTACTTTATAAACCTAAAAAGGAAAAATAAAAATTAACTTTCACAATAACTGTGTTACATGTCGCAAATACATAAAGTTCAAAATTCAATTTCTTTGCACTGCAGTAATTGCATACTTATGAAGAAAGGTTGAGCAGGATGGCCCTATACTCATTGGAGTTTAGAAGAATGAGAGGTGATCTTATTGAAACATATAAGATTTGAGGGGGCTTGACAGGGTAGATGCAGAGAGGATGTTTCCCCTCGTGGGGGAATCTAGAACTAGGGGGCATAATTTCAGAATAAGAGGTAGCCCATTTAAAACGGAGATGAGGACGAATTTCTTCTCTCAGAGGGTCGTGAATCTTTGGAATTCTCTACCCCAAGAGCTGTGGAGGCGGAGTCATTGAATATATTCAAGGCGGAGATAGACATATATTTGAACTACAGGGGAGTCAAGGGTTATGGGGAGTGGGCGGGAAAGTGGAGTTGAGGCCAAGATCAGATCAGCCATGATCTTATTGAATGGTGGGGCAGAATGGCCTACTCCTGCTCCTATTTCTTATGGGCAATAAATGCTGGCCTTGCCAGCGACGCCCAGATCCCATAAGCGAATGAAGAAAAAAAACAATGTACCACTAACAGCAAACGAATGAACGGCCAGATAATCATTTTAGTGATATCATAGAAACTTACAGCACAGAAGGAGGCCATTCGGTCCGTTGTGCCTGTGCTGGTTCTTTGAAAGAGCAGTCGTGCTCAGTCCCACTCCCCTGCTTTTTGTCTGTAACCCTGCAAGTTCCTCATCCTCAAGAACCCGTCCAACTCTCTTAAAATTATTTATGCAACCAGCTTCCACCACCTATTCAGGTAGAGCGTTCCAGATTCCGACAACTCTCAGTGAAAAAATTTCTCCTCATCGCCCCTCTAGATCTTTTGCCAATGATTTTAAATCTATGACCGGTTTGATAATGGTTGAAGGAGGTCTGTTTAGACCCTGAGAGAATTCTACACACTTCTTTGAACAGTGCAATTGAATCTTTTACGTCCAACTGAACAGGTAGATGGGGCCTTAGTTTAACACATCAACCAAAGGAGATCATCTCTGACAATACAGCACTCCCTCACTAAAGTGTCAGCCTAGATTATGAGTGCAAGTCTGGGTAGAACTTGAACCCAGAACCATTCTGACTCAGAAGTGAGAGTTCCAACAACTGAGCCAAACTGACACTTGGGTCAGAGGATAGCCCTCAATATGGGTCATAAATAAAGCAGTCAACTAGGTTAGCTACTTCGTAAGGAAAATTTCAATTGAACAAGTACATTTTTAATCATCTTTGAAAGAACTCTCTTAATACTGGAGACTGGCTGCTAAATAACATCAGATCCATTTCAAAAAAGCCCTAAATTCACTTTTCTTTGTACAATCGCTTGCGGGAGCAGAAGAGATATTCACAGTACACGAAAAAGCTTCTTGCCAAAACAAACAACAAATCTGAAGTTTTGTTTTGTTTCATAATGTAAAGGAAGGTTGCCCAGAATGTAGCTGTAGAGAACAAACCACAGCAAAGAAAGCTGTCTGCTGTATCGGAAATGGCAACAATCTTTACACAGCATGCTATAGACAGGGCTAAGCAATCCCACAATCAACAGATCAGATCAAAGCTCTGCAGTCCTGCCACATCCAGTCATGAATGGTGGTGGACCATTAAACAAGTAACGGGAGGAGGAGGCTCCATGAATATCCCCATCCTCAATGATGGTGGAGCCCAGCACGTGAGTGCAAAAGACAAAACTGAAGCGTTTGCAACCATCTTCAGCCAGAAGTGCCGAGTGGATGATCCATATCTGACTCCTCCTGAGGTCCCCACCACCACAGAAGCCAGTCTTCAGCCAATTCGATTCACTCCACATGATATCAAGAAACGGGTGAGCGCACTGGATACAGCAAAGGCTGTGGGCCCCGACAACATCCCAGCTGTCGTGCTGAAGACTTGTGCCCCAGAACAAGCCGCGCCTCTAGCCAAGCTGTTCCTGTACAGCTACAACACTGGCATCTATCCGACAATGTGGAAAACTGCCCAGGTATGTCCTGTCCACAAAAAGCAGGACAAATTCAATCTGGCCAAATATCGCCCCATCAGTCTACTCTCAATCATCAGCAAAGTGATGGAAGGTATCGTCGACAGCACTCACTCACCAATAACCTGCTCACTGATGCCCAGTTTGGGTTCCGCCAAGACCACTCAGCTCCACACCTCATTACAGCCTTGGTCCAAACATGGACAAAGGAGCTGAATTCCAGAGGTGAGGTGACAGTGACTGCCCTTGACATCAAGGCAGCATTTGACCGAGAGTGGCATCAAGGAGCCCTCGTAAAACTGGAGTCAATGGGAATCGGGGGGAAAACTCTCCACTGGCTGGAGTCATACCTAGCACAAAGGAAGATGGTTGTGGTGGTTGGAGGTCAATCATCACAGCCCCAGGACATCGCTGCAGGAGTTCCTCAGGGCAGTGTCCTAGGCCCAACCATCTTTAGCTGCTTCATCACTGACCTTCCCTCCATCATAAGGTCAGAAGTGGGGATGTTCGCTGATGACTGCAGTGTTCAGTGTCATTCGCAACTCCTCAGATAATGAAGCAGTCCATGCCCGCATGCAGCAAGACCTGGACGACATTCAGGCTTGGGCTGATAAATGGCAGGTAACATTCGCGCCACACAAGTGCCAGGCAATGACTATCTCCAACAAGCGAGCATCTAACCACCGCCCCTTGACATTCAATGGCATTACCATCGCCGAATCCCCCACCATCAATATCCTGGGGGTAACCATTGACCAGAAACTTAACTGGACCAGCTACATAAAATACAGTGGCAACAAGAGCAGGTCAGAGGCTGGGTATTCTGCGGCGAGTGTCTCACCACCTGATTCCCCAAAGCATTTCCACCATCTACAAGGCACAAGTAAGGAGTGTGATGGAATACTCTCCACTTGCCTGGATGAGTGCAGCTCCAACAACACTCAAGAAGCTCGTCACCATCCAGGACAAAGCAGCCCGCTTGATCGGCATCCCATCCACCACCTTAAACATTCACTTCCTCCACCACCGGAGTACCGTGGCTGCAGTGTGTACCATCTACAAGACGCACTGCAGCAACTCGCCAAGGCCTCTGCGAAAGCACCTCCCAAACCCCACAACCTCTTCCACCTCGAAGGACAAGGGCAGCTGGCGCATGGGAACACCACCACCTCCAAATTCCCATCCAAGTTACACACTATCCTGCTTTGGAAATATATCGCCATTCCTTCATCATCGCTGGGTCAAAATCATGGAACTCTCTCCCTAACAGCACTGTGGGAGTACCTTCACCACAAGGACTGCAGCGGTTCAAGGCGGCGGCTCACCACCACCTTCTCAAGGGAAATTGGGGATTGGCAATAAATGCTGGCCTTGCCAGTGACGCCCACATCCCAGGAATGAATTTTTAAAACTCAGATTAGACATCAGCAACCCATGGTTGTGAAAGACAAACTGAGTGCCCTCAAAACAGGTACACATAGACCCAAATGAATGACTTTAGGCATGGCAGGAGCAGTTTGTTTCCTTAAACCAGCTGGTCGGCTCAGTTTGTACAATTCATGCAGCACAAAATTACCAGTGGTTAAACCAGCCTAGTTATTTAAAATAGCTCAAAATATCATTTTTGTCACACTCGCTGCTCTGACTCGATGGTAATCGGAGGCTAAAGCTCAGAGGGTGCAAATGTGCAGCAGAGGACAGGAAAGGTTGCACATTGATTGGTTGTGGTGGTATTAACATTAATGGTTGTGGTGGTATTAACATTAATGCTGTCATAAGTTTGTGATCAGGTTAACAGCAGAGCCCAGATTGGCATTACTGTCTCGCAGCTTCCTGTGTCTTTGTCTGACACTCGTAAGTCATTTAAAAAAAGCACCAGTGGAAATATGAGCCACCAATCTAGAGGCCATATGGATTATCAAAATGTTTATGCCATGCTAAGATTTTACAGAAGGAATGTATGTGTTTCCACTGTGAGCTCTAATGTAAGCAAGCCCCACTACGAACTCAAACATAAATCAAAAGGGAAATAGCAGGCATTGCCCAATACAATGGGAACGCCAGGAGACCGAGAGTCCAGCGAGTTCAGGTAGGTAACACTGCATGTAACAGACTGAGTAATGGTACAAAATCCAAGCCCGCCACCACTACACAGACCTGGCCCGAATAGCATACTGAACAGGATGTCATCACACTGCTGTCCATCTGCATTGCTGGATTCTGATCATTTATTCTTGTATTACTCAACGTAAGTATCTGAACAATCCAGGAATGCCTCCAAAATAATATTATTTGTATTGATTTCCCATAATTCTCTAATATTTCTTTATGCTGCTCACTTATAGAAACGGAGTGACTGCTACCAACGAACCAGAAGCTGCACAGAAGTATTCTGCGCATAAATGTCAGATCCTAAATATGAAAAAAGTAACGTTCACCACAACAGACAGAGGAGCTGATAGCGATAAGCACACTCGGCGAGAGTACAATAAAACTCTCACAAGCTGACAACATCCTAATATCACCTTCTAGTCACAGTTCCTTGTATTTTCTCATTAAATTGTACTGGAAGTTTTAGCTGTTCATTCTGATGAATTAATCACACCGCTGCCACTCTCCCTCTCTCCTCGCGTTCCTTCTCCGCCCTCCCTCTCATTTTCCTCCCCAGTCTCTCTGTCTAGTGCTCCTCTGTCCACACTGTTTCTACTCTCTTTCTCAATGATCCTTTTCCCAGCCGATTAAATCCCAACATCCTGTGCCTGCATTTTGTTCACCAGCCGCGTGTTCAAACCACAACAGACAGAGGACCTGATGGCGATAAACACAGTTTTAAAGTGTGTGCAGGGACAGAGGGACCTGGGAGTTAATGTGCATAGGTCCCTGAAGGTGGCAGGACATATTGAGAGTGGTTAGCAAAGCATATGGGATCTTGGGTTTCATAAATAGAGGTATTGAGTACAAAAGTAGAGAAGTTATGCTGAACCTTTATAAAGCATTGGTTAGGCCACAACTGGAGTATTGCGTCCAGTTCTGGTCACCACACTTTAAGAAGGATGTGAAGGCCCTTGAGAGGGTGCAGAGGAGATTTACCAGAATGGTTCCGGGGATGGGGGATCTTAGCTACAAGGACGGGTTTGGTTTGGGGAGGGGGGGGGGGGAGGCTGTGAAAATAGCATGTGCTTTATGTTTATATATACGCAATGAAAACTTTCTAATAACTTATTTCTGCCAAACAAAACCTTCCCTTTGTCTTGCCATTTAAAAACGCCATTCTAAGTTTGCATAATGACTTTCCTCAGAACTAATTTGTTAACTAGACCTTTAAAATAGAATTGCACCAGATGACAGACTGTATACTGGTCCATTTATCTCTTTTACAGCTGAATAGTTTGTGTAGGAGCATAAGGAGATCTATACCAAACCTTCCTGATGGTTCTGCTAGCTGAACAAGGTCTGTTTTGGATAAACGTAATCACTATTCCTTTGAGATCATCATACTTTTTATTTTTTGCCAGTTTTCTCTTCTGTTCACCTCTCCCGAAGGCAGGCTCTTAGACTGCAGGGCACATCGCAGCAAAGCCCAATATTATCCTCACTTGACGCCCACATACGTGCACTCCCTGCAGTGGTCAATTCAAGCGTTCGGAGAATGGCTGATTCTCTCTTCTTGGAGGGCGCTGAGGCTAATTCTGATGCTTCTGTTGTGAACTCAGCACATACAAGGGATCATACCTGTCTCAGGCGCTTGTTGGATAAACTCACTGAACCACTGAGGAGCTGCCTGCTACTTGGAGAAAGACGTGTGAATGAACAGAATTCTGATCATTGCTTTAAAGTACAGTACTTGCAGCTAAGTGGAAGTGCCGTCAACCACCACATTGGGCAAGGAAAAAATATGTCCTTTACCTACGTCTGAAACGGGCACTGGGCCCTTTGCATGTGCAAATAAGGGACCTAGTGCCTGTTAGCGGCCCACTCTACAAGACTGATTTGTCCTGAGGCAGCGAGCGCCAACACTGGCCGCACACGGGAACAGGTGGCGGCATCGCCTGCTAGGCCCAACCAAGAAGGTAAGTAACTTACCTGAATGTGGAACTGGGAGAAAAAAGAAGACGACTTGCATTTATATAGCGCCTTTCACGACCACCGGACATCTCAAAACACTTTACAGCTAATTAAGTACTTTTTGGAGTGTAGTCACTGTTGTAATGTGGGAAATCCGGCAGCCAATTTGCACACAACAAGCTCCCACAAACAGCAATGGTGATAATGACTAGATAATCTGTTTTGGTGATGTTGATTGAAGGATAAATATTGGCCAGGACACCGGGGATAACTCCCCTGCTCCTCTTCAAAATAGTGCCATGGGATCCTTTACGTCCACCTGAGCGAACAGACGAGGCCTCGGTTTAACGTCTCATCTGAAAGACGGCACCTCCGACAGTGCAGCACTCTCTCAGTCAGCCTAGAATTTCTGGTATTCACCAGTTAATGTAAAAAGCTGACTCATTGTTAAAGGCTTCACATGAAAACTGACTTTTCTTTGACAATGTTTGGGCCCATTTTTGTTTCCAACAACAAGTGTCTAATTTTTATTGTCTTTTATAATACGTGATATGATAAATAGAATATGAACACAGATAATGAAATTCATTATACAGTTCAGCTTCTCAGGAGGAGTTCCACCTGCTGATATTTTAGTGCAGCATCAGGGATCTCGATCTGCAGCAGCAACATTTCACTGCACGTTGGCAAAGATGTCTATTTATACTTGAGTTGTTAAAAGTAATCCCTTGGTTTGACAGGCAAAGTTATTTGATCTGTCCAATAGGGTGGTCAATTTAAAGTTTTTTTTGTAAGATTACAAAATGTCTGGTAATGCATCCTGACATTTCATCATTCTATGACACAAAGCAGATGTGTATATTGAAGGTTGTTAAACGTAGTCAGCGAAAAAAAGTCACTTCTTTCCTCTCACCCCCATCCTCGATATCAGCTTACAAAATAACTGCATTGAATCCAGCAGATTCCGCCTGAAGCAAACACCACGGTGCCTTTACAACTAGCCCAGTGACATTGCTTACTGGTGAACCAACACATTTCACTATATTGCAACAGAACCAAAGACGGTGCCATCATCATCACTTCATCTCAGAGATGTGTAATTTGGAACTTAGGAGGGAGCTAGATGTAAGAATATGAGCATTAGGCTAGAAATAAAGTTAAAAATAAAAGAATAAGAAAGACTTGCATTTCTGTAGCGCCTTTCACGACCTCAGGATGTCCCAAAGCGCTTTACAGCTAAACAAGTACTTTTGAAGTGTAGTCTCTGTTGTAATGTAGGAAATGTGGCAGCCAATTGCACACAGCAAGCTCCCACAGTCAGCAATGTGATAATGACCAGATAATCTGTTGTTTTTGTTATGTTGATTGAGGGATAATATTGGCCAGGATATTTAAAAATAGGGAAATTAAGCAAGATAGAAAAAGTGTGATGGAAATAGCATGGCAGAAAAAAACTTTACAAGAAGGAAGCTACCTTTCAGAAATTGTGCGTATATGCAAGACTTTTAACACATTGTTTAATAATGCAATGATGGATGAAATAGTTTATAAACCGTATAAACCTTTTTTATGTAAGCTTCCTTCAGAAGCCTAAAACAGGGCATAACTGATTATTATACTGCTTTGAAGTATTTTCCTTGTGAGTCACTGTTTGCTAGCATGCCACCAGGGCCTTTGCAACTGTGCCAGACCCACACACAGTATAGATTTATTTTTCTGCAAAGTTTTGTTTATATTTAATGGTTTAATACACTTTTCCATCTAAATGTCAGTTACAGATTTAACAAAGCAGCCAAAAAGAAACACTTTTGCACGACTCAGAGTTCTTCAGTGAAGAATATTCAAAATACAGGAAACTTTCGTTTATCCGGCACCCAAATATCCGGAATTCTCGCTTAACCGGCAAAAATCATCCTCCGAAAACTCCTCTCAAATAACCGGCAATGTTGCCGATCCCGAGTCCGAGTCCGAGTCCGCGAACGCCGATTTAGTCAGTAGGGGTACTTTTCAAAAGTGCCACTACTCGGCCTCCTGGCGCTGTCGGAAGTCCGAAACACTGCAGTAGCAGGAGTTGATTCTCCCGCGCTGCCTGGAGTCTCTTTGTTAAAAATAGCCTCGGTAGATATAACTCTCCGTTATCTGGTACTTTCGATAAACCGGCACCACGCCGGTCCCGTCGATGCCGGATAAACGAAAGTTTCCTGTATATATAAAATCATATACATACACACCAGCTTCCACTTGACAGACAGAATGGGTTGATATTTGTGCAATAAAACCAAATAATGTACTGTTGGTAAATAGTCAAACTGGAAATGCATCACCAGATGAAATGAGTTTGTATATGTGGATCAGTGCCTTGTGCTAGAATGGAGTGCTGAGCAGGGTCACCATTACCAGCATCACTCCCCAAAACTAATGCTGAACCATGCACTACAAAGTTAGTTAATACCTTGATTTAAATATTAATTTAAAGATCACATGCATGCGTGAAGGCACTGAATCTCTAATAAATATTTAACAGGATCTTTGTAAAAGTCATACCTCATTACCGGGAATTAAAAGGATTCACCGTCCAAATCTCAGTTATTAGGATTTATTAATTTGATTCCTCATTTGCATTTTAATGAACTTGTAAATTGCCTGAGTTATTTGAAAGTACATCAGGTCGCTTAGGCTGAATCCAAGGCACGTTTACTGTGCTCAGCAGAATGTTTAACTGACTATCTTTGATTTTAAATGATGGAAAACAGTTTGTTTACAAAATGGTGAAGTGCAGCCAACTTTCCAGTGTTTAGGAATGCTGGCTGTGAACTGGTATCATGCGTTACCCATTGTGGGTTCAATATTCCAGTACTGTACAACATATAGGACTGAAGCCTCAAAGAAAATCGAATGAAACAGCAGTGCACTTGTGATTACAGGCTAGAACGTTTATTACTGTCTGACTGAATCCAGCAATCTGGGAATTAATATATGTTGTGTTTCATCATCTTCAAACATGTGCATTAGAGGTCTACAGGCTGAAAACAAATCATTCAGCCAATCTCATTTTCCATTTAATTTTATGGAGATCTGTCTGTGGCACAATGGAAGACTAACTATAATGTGGCTTGCTCACAAGCATGGCAAAATAGCAAGAAGGAGACTCATTTTAGCAAAGAAGAAAAGAATGAAGCAAAGCGAAATGCAATCTCTAAATGGGTAGTGAAAAGACAGTTTTCCTACACTGCGCTTTGCAAAAGCACACACAGAACCCCGACAGTGCAATGCTGTCTAGATTGCTAGCTCTAGACAAAACCCATATCAGTATAATCAAAAATTTATATATAAAATTGAATATCGATATAATTAACAATTCTGCACTTGATGCATGCCTGATGTGTCAAATGGTCACTAGAAACTTGCCTGTGTTTCCGAGGGGCCCAAAGCATGCTGACCAACTCAAATGTCATGTTCACTAAACAAGCAACCAAACAAACACACTAACACTCACAATCACACACTGTGTACTTCACCATCACTCAAAAAATACCCAAATATGGAAAATAAATCTCAGAAAAGAGAAAACGCCTTCGGATACCATGAGAGTTTTCCATTTAGTGCCCATTTCCCCACTTGTCGTTCTATTCCTCACCCAAACCATTTGAGTCAGTGGCCTCGTGGTTAAATTCATGCTCAACCTCGATCTCCCACATCCTCTCGTTTTTACTTGCTAGCTATCACAGTTCTGTTTTCCTCTCTCTCTGGGGAGTCAGGCCTTCCCTTCCCATATTTTTTAATTGGTCCAAGCATCCACCGCCTCAGTGCTCTTCAGTGGCAGATCCTTTGGGCCCAAAGCACATATGACCTCAGCGTCAGTCAACACTGGTCACTAATGGACGACCTCAGGCCTGACCTCACTGAAACTAAATGCAATACAATCAGAAAACCAGGGGAGAGAGAAAAATTGGGGTTAGGGAAGGAGAAAATGAGAATAAATGGATTGAAAGAAACAAAAATTGTAAAGGAAGTACAGTGGTCACCCAGCCACCAATTCTCGCCCCCCCTCCCCCCACCGATTCACCTCCCCCCCGGCCACCGGCCACCTTCACCCCAACCACCGATTTCCCTGAGCCACCGCTACCTCTGGACCCGATCGTCCACCCTTGCCAATCCGGTCTCCCCCACCCCCTCACCAGAGCTGCTGCAACACGAGCAGTGGCCCAATCTTCAATTACACTTTGCCAGCAGCTCTGCACAGCTCTCCAGCTAGATAGAAATGAGGCCCGAGGCCCAATATCAAGGGCACCTCGGGTCTCACCATTCAGGTGCAGGGATTGTACCGTACGCTCCCCGCCACCCCCCCCCCCCATGCCCAAAATTGGCCGAGCCCAAATTTCAAGGCCCATAGCTCCCTCCTGCTCCCTGACTCCAGGTCCTGGGTAACTACGTAGTAGACAATCTTCCTCCTACAGTTTAACAACTCGACATCTTAACCGTTGAATCAAACATTCATCTCTTTCCAAATCTGGTGGTACAGTTCCATCTTTACTACATTGCAAAATGCCAGTAGTAGCACTTGTGCTTTTAAGTCAGAAGGTTGTGGGTTCAAATCCCAATGTAGGACTTGAGCACATATATCTAGGCTATATTGATCGAGATGGCAACTTTTGGATGAGACATTAGACGGAGGCTCTGTCAGCCTGTTCAAGTGGATATAAAGATCACACTGGATTTTGGATTCCCTTTATAATTCAGGAGACCTCCGTAACATCGCCTGTCTCCGCCCTTGCCTCAGCTCATCTGCTGCTGAAACCCTCATCCATGCCTTTGTTACCTCTAGACTTGACTATTCCAACGCACTCCTGGCCAGCCTCCCACATTCTACCCTACGTAAACTTCAGGTCATCCAAAACTCCCGTTCACCCATCACCCCTGTGCTCGCTGACCTATATTGGCTCCCGGTTAAGCAGTGCCTCGATTTCAAAATTCTCATCCTTGTTTTCAAATCCCTCCATGGCCTCGACCCTCCCTATCTCTGTAATCTCCTTCAGCACCCCCTCCCGTTCAAACCACACAGGCTTCATCAGGGAGTCTGTCCAATTTCCTCAGATCAAACTGTCTGTGAGTTCACCAATCTGATGCCATTTTTACAAGTGCATCATTTGAATTGGCATGACTTCTCTTTTACTTTAATCGCTAAACTGTGCATTCCACCCCTTCTCGTTCTTTCTCCCTTGCTTTCTTTGCTTTTTTTCCTACCTCCTTTTTTTAAAACATTTTTCTCAGTCACACTTTTTAATTTTCTCTTCTCTCCTCTCTTTCCCTCCTGCAATTCCTTCCTGGTCTCATTTTGCGTTCTTAAAACTGCTTGGATATTCTTGTGCAGTCGGATCTCAATGCGTAGGTCTTATGCATCCAGTGGAAAAAATAAGCTAAGCACGTTCAATGACATGATATCAGCACGTAGGCGCACATGCTAATTCACTGTAAATGACAGCATGCATCAATACTCTGCACAAATGCGCGTCTTTAAACTATCACAGCTAGTCTGTGCATGTGCAATATAGCGGGATCCACTTCACAGCCAGTTCACATGGAGAGCAGCTGCACTATTTGAATGTAAATGCAGGGTGGTGGCACATTTAGGTGCTTCAATGGAAAGCAGCCTTAAATCACTATTTTAGAACAGGGATACAAGCTCAAATTCCACTGACAGACCTCACCTTGAGTCACTGATGAGGAAAAATAAAGTCAGCACCGCAAGGATGATCCAGTGGTGGTTACGATGCAGGTTTGTCCAAAGAGACCAACAAAGAATGCGCAACTGCAGTTGCCAGTAGCATAAAATAGTCCTGATAGTTCCACCCACAGGCTGCAGCCTTTAAAACAACAGGTTCACACCGCTCTCCATAGCTCAATGAACCCACATAGCACAGTCAAACCTTACCCACATCATACTCTTTTGCAAGATCCATTGGGTTAATCTGTTATGTTGCAATGTAATTATATAGTAGGATCATTTATCAGCACAGAGTGCACTAATTAGCAGATTAATTTATTATGCATCTGCAAGTCATGCTCATTATCTCGACACTCAAGAAACCCAAGAATGTCTATAGAGCTCCTCGCTTTACTGAAGATATGTTGGTCCATCACTGAAGCACTGTTCCTCTCCCGCCACTGGGAAATGCACCAAGACCAAGATCACAATCACTCCCATGCATGATTATATGGCGAGTGCATGCTGGATGATATTCTAGCATCGCCTAGTATTGACCGGACAAATGAAAACAATGATCAATGAGGTGAATGGTTATTAGGTGCTCGTATGGGCAGCTGCTTCACAAAAAGGGGTCCATAACAGGTCCTGGAAAGCATTCTTTCATTGTTTGAATAGGCTTCTGAACGATCTATAATAATTACAGGCTTTTGTCTTTCACCACACAAAGAATTGGCATGGATTCAGCTCAGACTAAAAATGCTCAAGGTAACTGAACAATTCTTTAAGCTTTTGTGACCTTTCAGATGGCTCGTATGAATCGTTAATGAGGTGAAGTGAATTTCAGCTCTGCCATTTCCAATGATTAACGAAAGCTTACAGCTCCATAAACTGCAATTTCAGTCAGCTTCACATCTCAAAGAATTTTTAAATGACCCAGTAACCCTCCGTCACCACAATGTAACAGATATATTGCCATTTTATATGATAGCAAAATACTGCAGATGCTGGAAATCCGAAATAACAACAGAAAACGCTGGAAAAACTCAGCAGGCCAGGCAGCATCCGTAGAGAGAGAAAGAGAGTTGACGTTTCAGGTCGATGACCTTTCATCAGAACTGGGAAGAGCTGGAAATCAAATAGATTTAAGGCCAGGGTAAAGCTGGGAAAAGGGGGAGGGGATAAAGGAACAAAGGAGGAGATGAAGAGACATTAAGAGACATTAAGAGATATGCAAGGCTAGAGGTGGTGTTAATGTGACAGATTAAGGCTGAATGAAGTGTGAAATCCACTGGCAGAATGAAGGACAGCTGCCAGCTTCTAGGAGGAAAAAAAAAGGTGGGGGGGACAAATAAAAGGGTGGATAAAATAAAATATAAATGTGATTGGAGCTGAGGTTATGATCTAAAATTGTTGAACTCGATATGGAGTCCAGAGGGCTGTAGCGTGCCTAAACGAAAGATGAGGTGCTGTTCCTCGAGCTTACGCTGAGCTTCCGTGGAACAGTGTAATAGGCCGAGGACGGTGAGGTCAGAGTGGGAGTGAAGCGGTGAATTAAAGTGACAGGCCACCGGGAGCTCGGGATCCCCCTTACGGACTGAACGGAGGTGTTCCGCAAAGCGGTCACCCAATCTGCGTTTGGTCTCCCCAATGTAGAGGAGTCCACATCGTGAGCAGCGAATACAGTATACTAAATTGCAGGAAGTACAAGTAAATCGCTGTTTCACCTGGAAGGGGTGTTTGGGGCCCTGGACAGTGGGAAGAGGGGAGGTATAAGGGCATGTGTTGCATCTCCTGCACGTGCACGGGAAGGTGCCGGGCGAAGGGGAAGGGGTGCTGGGGGTGGTAGAGGAGTGGACTAGGGTGTCGCGGAGGGAGCGGTCCCTGCGGAATGCTGAAAGGGGAGGTGAGGGGAAGATGTGTTTGGTGGTGGGATCACGCTGGAGGTGGCAGAAATGGCGGAGGATGATCCGTTGAATGTGGAGGCTGGTGGGGTGAAAGGTGAGGACAAGGGGAACCCTATCGTGGTTCCGGGGAGGGAGGGGCAGGGGTGAGGGCAGATGTGCGGGAGATAGAACGGACACGGTCGAGGGCCGTGTCGACCACGGTAGAGGGGAATCCTCGGTTGAGGAAAAAGGAAGACATGTCGGAAGCACTGGTATGGAAGGTGGCATCATCAGAGCAGATGCGGCGGAGACGGAGAAACTGGGAGAATGGAATAGAGTCCTTACAGGAGGCGGGGTGGGAGGAAGTGTAGTCCAGGTAGCTGTGGGAGTCGGTGGGCTTGTAGTGAATGTTAGTCAATAACCTATCCCCAGAGATGGAGATGGAGAAGTCGAGGAAGGGAAGGGAAGAGTCGGAGATGGACCATGTGAAGGTGAGGGAAGGGTGGAAATTGGAAGCATAGTGAATGAAATGTTCTAGTTCAGGGCGAGAGCAGGAGACGGCACCGATACAGTCATCAATGTACCGGAAAAAGAGGTGAGGGAGGGGACCCGAGTAGGACTGGAACAAAGAGTATTCCATTCTCCCAGTTTCTCCGTCTCCGCCGCATCTGCTCTGATGATGCCACCTTCCATACCAGTGCTTCCGACATGTCTTCCTTTTTCCTCAACCGAGGATTCCCCTCTACCGTGGTCGACACGGCCCTCGACCGTGTCCGTTCTATCTCCCGCACATCTGCCCTCACCCCTGCCCCTCCCTCCCGGAACCACGATAGGGTTCCCCTTGTCCTCACCTTTCACCCCACCAGCCTCCACATTCAACGGATCATCCTCCGCCATTTCCGCCACCTCCAGCGTGATCCCACCACCAAACACATCTTCCCCTCACCTCCCCTTTCAGCATTCCGCAGGGACCGCTCCCTCCGCGACACCCTAGTCCACTCCTCTACCACCCCCAGCACCCCTTCCCCTTCGCCCGGCACCTTCCCGTGCACGCGCAGGAGATGCAACACATGCCCTTATACCTCCCCTCTTCCCACTGTCCAGGGCCCCAAACACCCCTTCCAGGTGAAACAGCGATTTACTTGTACTTCCTGCAATTTAGTATACTGTATTCGCTGCTCACGATGTGGACTCCTCTACATTGGGGAGACCAAACGCAGATTGGGTGACCGCTTTGCGGAACACCTCCGTTCAGTCCGTAAGGGGGACCCCGAGCTCCCGGTGGCCTGTCACTTTAATTCACCGCTTCACTCCCACTCTGACCTCACCGTCCTCGGCCTATTACACTGTTCCACGGAAGCTCAGCGTAAGCTCGAGGAACAGCACCTCATCTTTCGTTTAGGCACGCTACAGCCCTCTGGACTCAATATCGAGTTCAACAATTTTAGATCATAACCTCAGCTCCAATCACATTTATATTTTATTTTATCCACCCTTTTATTTGTCCCCCCCACCTTTTTTTTTCCTCCTAGAAGCTGGCAGCTGTCCTTCATTCTGCCAGTGGATTTCACACTTCATTCAGCCTTAATCTGTCACATTAACACCACCTCTAGCCTTGCATATCTCTTAATGTCTCTTAATGTCTCTTCATCTCCTCCTTTGTTCCTTTATCCCCTCCCCCTTTTCCCAGCTTTACCCTGGCCTTAAATCTATTTGATTTCCAGCTCTTCCCAGTTCTGATGAAAGGTCATCGACCTGAAACGTCAACTCTCTTTCTCTCTCTACGGATGCTGCCTGGCCTGCTGAGTTTTTCCAGCGTTTTCTGTTGTTATTTGCCATTTTAATATTTTGTGCTCATCAATGTGAGGGATGTTCTTCCGATTTCACGCACCAAACACTCCCACAGGTTTCACTGTCTGTCCATAGCATCTCTCGTATATGAAGAATTTACAATAAACTTAAGAACATAAGAATTAGGAGCAGGAGTAGGCCATACGGCCCCTCGAGCCTGCTCCGCCATTCAAGAAGATCATGGCTGATCTTCGACCTCAACTCCACTTTCCCGCCCGATCCCCATATCCCTTGATTCCCCTAGAGTCCAAAAATCTATCGATCTCTGTCTTGAATATACTCAACAACTGAGCATCCACAGTCCTCTGGGGTAGAGAATTCCAAAGATTCACAACCCTCAGTGAAAAAATTCCTCCTCATCTCAGTACTAAATGGCCGACCCCTTATCCCGAGTCTGTACCCCCTAGTTCTCGACTCTCCAGCCAGGGGGAAACAGCCTCGCAGCATCTACCCTGTCAATCCCCTTTAGAATCTTATATGTTTCAATGAGATCACCTCTCATTCTTCTAAACTCCAGAGGGTATAGGCCCAATCTCTCTAATTCATCCAGTTACAAAGTTTGGATTATTTTTGTTGAACAATTTAAACTGTTTTTAATTCTGAGTTTGTACTATTCCGCAAGAGTACAATTATATTGCGCTCTGATCTGTCCTTGTGCTGAGCATTTTATCTGCAGCCTCCTAGCTCTGCACGATTGGTAGATAAAAGAACTAAAACGTCCAATTCAACTGCCATGAATTAGTGAAATTAACAACTTCACAAAGTCTTATTTAACACCGCATTATGTATGCATGAAAATCACTCAAATAAACTGAAATAGATTTTATTCATAATTTGAGTTTAGCATGTTGGATCAGGCACTATGTAAGTATATATGGAGATTAACTCGTATTCATTTGATATGCTAAACTCCAATAGAGATAGAATCTCACTTCCAACTTGGTGGTTGTTCTACTTAAAGCACTCCTTGGTACAGCAGCTGAATTCTAACACTAGTTCTTATTGACAATTCATGGCGCTGTAATAAGTTAACAGCCTCAATAAAGTCTTGCAGAGAGTTCAAACCTTGATAACGAAAGTGAATAACCTACTTGCCATAAAGCTGTATTAATTTCTTAGGAGCATTCACATATCAGGAATTTAGAGTAGAATATCAGTAATCTTTTCTTCCATTCATTTCTTTTACTGTAGAATAGTCTCAAAATGTAAACGGTTTAATACAACTAATGCTTTTCATTGCCTCTGTTTGTGTAGATGGTAATTTATACAGATGGTGATTGAATACAATTTCGATTTGAAACATGGCAAAATATATAATCTGGGCAAAAAGATATTCACGCAACAAAAATGACTGAATTAACAGGAGTGCATGACTGAATTAACAGGAGTGCAGGCAAAGTGATTTAGAATTTTCATTTTCTATTCATTGAAAACAAACATTTACTCAATAAGAATTCACTTATGACTGCAGTGAAAGATATTCCATGACTTGTGTTTATGTTTATTTTGTATTATAATACCCTGACACAATCTATGATGAACATTTTCATATTTTCAGAAATACAAGTTTGTGTAATCTCTTGGATTGACATTTTGACAGGACATCCCATTACACAGAGCTAGCCAACACTTCCTCCCTGTCATCTAGCAATAAATGCATTTCCTTCAGCTGACCCAGAGTTGTTGCTGTTCACAGATGTGTGGACTGAATGGCCGTTAGAGGGGGGAGGGGAAGCTGAGGATGGACAGCTGAAAAAGAAACCAATCAGAAGTTGATGACAGAACAGGTGAAGGACTGTAAACTTACCAATCTGTGCATTGTCATAGAGAAGCAGATCATGAGCACCTTGGTAACCGGTTCGATAATTTGTTCTGGTACCACAGTCCCATTGCACCACCACAGTTTTATCTGGTGTTGTAGTGCTGCCTTGACGGCCAATCTCCACCACTGTACCGACGTGTCCTTCCCCATCATCCTGGTTTCCCCATTTCCAGTCCACGCCACGTACAATGCGCATGCCCACTTCCATGGTGGCAAATCGGTGACTGGGGATTTTTCAGTCCGTTAAAAAATAAATGCAATGCTGTCTATTCTAATGACAAAAGATGCCTCGAAGAACCTCCAGGCTCCTAGAACACCTGAGAAAGGGAAAAACAAAACTGTCAATTAAATATTCTTCATCAATCAAGAATAAATGTATTGCACTCTGCATGTATATCCCTCTTAGCTGCAACAAACCGTAAATCGTGACAATTTACAGTGCCTCTTTTGAACCGCATAGAATTTATTGCAAGTGTAAGTTTGCATAAATACTAGATTTTCAAAGAAAATACATTATTAGAAACTGCCTTTCATCATTCTTCAAAGCCTGACAGATCCACCAGTATGCTGGGACTTGGAAAGGAATAATGTAGGAATTGCTTCACAAACACAATTTCAACCAACCATCGCTGTAAGAACATCTTGTTAAAAAACAGTAAAATGCCTGCTCTAACCGACCAGTCTTGTGTATTCATGAAAAAGGTCAAATCAGTTCAAAGGAGCACTTTGGGTCTTTCTGCTGTTTAGTTTGTAAGTTACTGTTGCTTACTCTATGACTATCTGACTAACACGAACAGCCAACATTGGAACAGCATGTTATACACTGGAACCTCCATTATTCACCAAAACGGAGGGAACCTGCTTGATGGACAGTGGAAATTGACAGATCATCAAATGTTTGCCCAATTTTTCTCTTATTTAAGAACATAAGAAATAGGAGCAGGAGTAGGCCATTTGGCCCTTCAAGCCTGCTCCGCCATTCAATATCATGAGAAGTCGCACAACACCAGGTTATAGTCCAACAGTTTTATTTGAAATTACGAGCTTTCGGAGCGCTGCTCCTTCGTCAGGTACAATATCATGACTGATCTTCGACCTCAACTCCATTTTCCTGCACTATCCCCATAGATATTCAAAAATCTATCGATCTCTATCTTGAATATACTCAATGACTGAGCCTTCACAGCCCTCTGGGGTAGAGGATTCCAAAGATTCACCACCCTCTGAGTGAAGAAATTTCTCCTCATCTCAGTCCTAAATGGTCGACTCCTTATTCTGAGATTGTGACTCCTGGTTCTAGACTCCCCTATTTGTCTGTTGCAGCAATACCCCAGGCAAAGGAATAAAGGCAAGTACAAAGGTAATATTATGTTGTTTTATTTACCCAAAAAGGTGAGAAAATACAACAACAAAAAATCTATAATTAAGGCAACATTGTCACCCAAGACTTGGTGCTGTGAAGATTCTGGCAGATAATAGCAGAGTGTATAATGGAGATTCCACTATTGTCAATTCAGAGCAATGTTCTTTGTAACTTCAGCAATTTAATGCACAGCAGCGTATGGGGTAAAATTCAATTCAAGTCGCCATCACCCACACAGCGAGCTTCTGATCTCAGAAGAGGTGGCCAGACAACTTCCTCGCAGTGAGGAAGGTTATGTATTTATTACTACTTTTAAATAAGCAACTGGGTCCCCCAGGGCACTCCCAGCAGTCAATTACAGAACAACATTGACAGAGGCCTGGAAACAGCTTGCCTGCCACCTTCACGACGAGGGAATGATGTGGCACATATGGAAGGGAATTGAAAAAATGTTTGAAATTAAATAGCAATTACCAAGTTCAGAGATACAGCAAACTAAAGCTAAACCTCGTCTCAGCTAGAATGTCATTAGAATTTCTATCTCGAATTTGCATTTTCACTAGTACATGGAACACAATTCCTGGTCACATCACCATGAAAGTGAGCCAGAGAAACAACAAGAATTAGTTTAATGCTGTTAAATATGATGTAGAAACAAACGAGCTATTCCAACTACCATGGTACTATAAAGCAAACCTTGTGAGCCCTTAATCTAGGCTACATCCCTTAATTTGCCATTTTTTTTTTTAATACCATGTCATATGACTGACTTACGTAAGAAATTCCTGAAGATTTACTGCCTATTCGTTGTACTGTTAAACAAGACTTCAGCACATCCATCTTATGAGTGCCTACACTGTCACAACAGTCAGGGTTGACGCTCTCTAATTTTCCCACTCTCTCCAGGGGACTGAACCCATGGACAACTGTTCCATGGCAAAGCATGCTGCACATTGCACTGCGCACAAAAGCATGGAATAAAAACCACATTCTCTGGAGTGTGCAACAAAAAAATGGCGCACCTAGGGATAGACATAATGGTGTTAATCTTCAACTTCAGCTCAAAACTGGCGCACAGTCAGCGGAGCGGCCAGGCTGTCTGCATTCGGACCTTAAACGTAGCTAGTGAGCTTCGGGCACCATTCCACTGCAGCTTACCAGTTGTGGGAGGATGGGAAAACAGCCGGCCCTTACACTGAGCCAGCTGGGAAATCAGGCCCGAGAAGGCCGAGAGCAAGACCGGCCCCACAAAAAAAAAGTTTGGGACTATTTTATGGAACAGCCACCACCGCTCCCTTTAAGCACAACTGGTTAGGCCACTCACCACCTAGTACAAATGGGCAAGAGCATGCATGGTGCACACTCCATCTATTTGTACTTCAAAATTTCAATCGGGGTCCTACAACGGTGCTGGCTGCACTCAGACAAACCAGCCCTAGGGTTCGCCTGCAACAAAGAAGTTAAGTAATTTACCTGAATGCAGAGCCAGGAGAAGCAGGAGTGCTCTACCTGACCTTGCATTAAAAGGACCCAATTGTCACTACCCACCACCATCCCCAGTCACCACCGGCTCCCAACCTTAGATCTCCCCTCTGTTCCCAACCCGATCGCCACGATCCTCGACCCCGAAACCTGACTCGTGCCCCCTCGCCAATCCCTGATCCCCAACCCAGACAACACTTACCCGAGGGCCGTTGCGATGCTAGCAACAGCCCAGGCTTGGACTCCTCTTAATGCTTTGCCAGCTACACTGAAATGAGGCCTTAGGCCCAATATCTGGAGAGCTTTGGATCTCTCAAACCTTCCCGCCCACATGCCCAAAAATGGCTGTGGCCAAATTCTAGGCTTAAGTGTTTAAATGTCAGTTTCAGGCACAACCTAAAAGTACTTAAAATGTATACATACTGCATAAATATGTTGGGAAATAGTGGCTTACACAGAAAATAAGCAAATTATGTTGCATGGCGGAACTCACTCACATACAACACTTGTATGTATGTTCATCAGTTGCCAAACACCCTCCCCATGTCAAGCATAAAATTTAAATTGCAACAAGTGAGAAGTTGCCATTTCAACAAAGATATACATTTTTCCAAAATACTCATGGGATGTGTGAAGAGAATCCAATCTACCATTGGTGAATTCCCGAACTAAACAGGACAATACGTTAGCTAGGTAAATCAGTCCTACTGGGAGGTCACCACAACTGCTACACCAACAGAAGTCTTAATCTTGTTTGTATTTTTCCACACTGAAAATGATGTTCCAAGTTCCAACTGGCAGCAGAAGAATGCAAATTCTGTCAACCCAGTAACTCAGGACAGCAAATTGATACGGTAACAAACTAGATCAGTCACAATGCTAAAAGTAGTACTGTTGATTTCCACTCTTGCAGAAAATAGATGGAATTTGTAGATTTTCAAACAAACAATCTGTGCAATTCAGAAGTTTCCTTTGAATTTCTTGCTTACGTCCCACATGCAAAGTCCAAATCTAGTGACACACACATACAACACCACCACCACACATGCCTCCAATCAGGCTGAATAAGTCACAGTGCCGTGACCTTTACACTATTTAGATATCCAAAAAATAAACTGAATGACCTGGCCTGAGTTTTTTCCTTCCCAGTTTTCATAGAGATCATGGAAAATACTTCTTTAACCTAAGCAAAAATGATCCCAAATGGATCAAAAATCACCAGCTTTGCAAACATTTCACAAGTGAAGAATGGACTGGCATGTGTAAAGCATAGAACTCTAATATGAGGAGGCAGATATGGCAGATTTGACTGACATAAAACTTGGTTATCTCTATACTGGATTTTGACGGTTGTCTCAAATACCCAGCGATGCTGGAGAGCTGAATCATGGACAAGTGAGGGGAAGAGTCAGGAAACATATTCTCCCCCACACAGTCCACCCATTAGCCGATAATCACAGAGAAGCCAACAATAATCCCACTACCTGGCTGAATACGATGTATGGATGTTGGATAATAAGGAAAGGAAGTTAAAAATGTAATTATCATTTTAAAGAAAACTTAGAGTAAGCCTGGATACCAAGGAAATAAAATTTAAATTTTTTTAAAGCAAAGCAGTTCTGGGAACTGAGACACAGACAGACCTGTGTGCCAATATTCAAGCACACAGTGTGTCAAATGTGGAGGCCCTTAATCCGAGTGCAGATTATTCGACCCAGGGAAATCTTGCGTCTCAAGTGTATCAGAACAATGGAGGCCAGTTGTTGTTTACATCACAGGGTGCTGCCACAGGACTCTAATTATACAGTACCTCGAGTGCAGCAAAATTTCCCAATTGGGCAGGATTTGGGAGACGGTTAGAGCAGGTGACCAAAGGCAGGATCAAAGAGATGGCTTTTGGTGGCGGCAGGTATGAGGCAAAATTGAGGCGTTTAGAATGACAATTCCAGCTTGCAGGCGACAAGGCGGCTGAAGGCTGTCCCATCATTGGTGGAGTAAAGGGAAGATGCACAGCAGTCCAGTATAGTGAAGTAAAAGTAAGTTCAGTCACGAGGAAAGACATGCACATTAAACGTCATCAACAGCTCAATGTCAACTTTATGCTACAGTTTTGCTTCTAACCATATCGTGGAACATTTACTACACTGCAGACCAGGAGCAATGCAGTACACGTCCCACAATATGTTCAGAAGCACACCTGTAGAATAAAATTACCACATGATAATTGGCAGCAATTATTTGTCTCGGTCTGTTTCCTTCTCTCATTCTAAAGACATACAATTATCACCAACCAGAGAACCAAATTATGTCATTTCCAAATACTTAATTGACAAATTAGTGATAAAATACAATACTGCTACTACGGATAGAAATCCAGAATTATTATTTTTTAATAAGCAGTTGATTGTGTGTGATTAGTCCATGACTGCACAAAGGATCCAGCCAGCAATCAAAGATCATCTCTCTGTGCAAGTTCAATACATTGTCAGTTTCAATAAAGATACACAGCCTGGAAATTGTGAGCAATACTATCGTACAAATGTTTGATGCACTCGTATCAAATTCCCCTCCTGCTACTTTAACATAGCTGTGACTTTAAATGGGTTAACGCTTCCATTAAATGCTGGAGAGAAGAATTTGATAGAACAGGTTAAGTGTTTTCGCAATAAACGTCCTAACATTGTTTGCATAATAGACATCACTTGCAATAATTTCCAGGCTTAAACTGGGAGATCACAGTACATTTATTTACTAAACAATATTTCTTAAACTGGAAGGGCAGTTAATATTTGGTTTTTCACCATTACAAAGCTTTCTGCTTTTGGCCTAAAGCCTCCATGGACTTTACTATGTACCAAATATAAATCTGTTGTTACAAAAGCAACTGTAAAACCTACTATTTTCATGGAGATTTTAATTTTAATTTCATAAATTAAAAAAAAAAATCCACATGAATACAAATCCAGTGAAAACAATACAAGCCATTTTCGCAGCACTTGATGAGTGATATTTTTAAATTTCACTCGAGTTCTTAAAATATATATCTCATCCCAAAAAAATTATTTGTAAAGATTTAGACAATATTTATCATCAGGATAAAATTAACTTTTATTGTAGGTTTTGTAAATTGCATCTTAGTTTGCAAGAGCATGTTTTGATCAGTGCTAGAAAGCGGCAAACTACCAATTAGACCCATATTCATTAAGGAAGTAACAGTTAATAATTAAACATTTGTTCTGAAGATAATTTTTTAAGAACAGGGTATGATGCATAAAACCATCATTTTCTTAAATGGTCTTGTCATGACAGCACTGCAAAAATTAGAGATTCTGAACATGCAGATAGATCACAGAACCTTCCAAACTAACTGCAGTGTTCACCCTGTTTGCTATCTTATGGGAATAATATTCTGCAAATAAAATGACAGGATCTTTTCTGTAGAGGAGTTCCACTGCATTATCATTAGATAATGCATTTGAAGCAGATGAAGCTACAGGGCTGTGGAGAAACAGCAAGACAGTGGGATTGGGTTGGGATTGCTCTAGCAAGGGATGGCACAAACATGATGGGCCAAATGGCCTGCACAGTGTAAACTGCTATGATTCTATCATACATTGTTTTTAATGATATAAAGCATACATGCTATGATGTGATAGGCAATGTATGTTGGAGATCTTTTGAAATACCCTGGCTGTTTAAAAAGCTTACAAGCTCATCCACACCAGAAGACTGGGTTCAGTTTCTTTACTTCTGGTCTAGCTCATTCCATGGCTTTTTCCAAACTGGATCACTCTGGGTGCCTCCATACACACCCAGACACCTGTGTGACTCGTGTCGATTATGCAACCTCTCACTAGCTAGTTACTAAACATTCCATGTAACTAAATTGCTAATAGAGTTTGCCTTTTTTCCCCAATTGTCCCTTAAACATGCAATCAAAAACATAAACAACAATAAATTTTAAATGAGGCAATGGTCAATGACGCTATGGTCTGGATTTGTCCGGCCACTAATAGTAATGGCAGTATGGGAGGTTGAGGTCTCCAATTTTACCTAGATTTTTGCTGCTGATTGTGGATTTCTTGATCTTCCAAATGAACTATGGCAGTGAAAAAGGTTTTGGTTGCGGGTGGGGCAAAGCGGTTTTGGAGCATCTGAAGCCGGTTCATTTTAAGAACACTAAATCTCCCTAGCAGGGAGACTGGGAGAGGTGTCTGGCAGAAGGCATCTTCCCCGAGCCCTGAAGAAACCCAGAAAGTTGGTTTTATTTTTTTTTAATAATATTTCTGCACTGTGTCCTTCTAATCACTTCCAAACTCAGTGAGTGATTCATCTAAGGGGTGTTTATTGCAGGACTACACATTATAGGCTCCAATCCTTTACAGTAATGTTCATTTCAGCAGTAATGAGCTTAAAGGGACATATATAATGCACTTCAACATTAGGTGTGTCAGACAATCCAAGTAAAGCCATACCTTCATATTAAGGATTCAAAAGTCCATAGTCAGACAAGACAAGGAAGGGGTTAACTGAACTATAGAATAGTGCAAGGGAAAAATATTCATCTGCAACTCTATTTGAGAAAAGAATGGTTATCCAGCAACTCCATGTGACTTTTAATCACACAGCGAGTGATGGAACTCTCCCAAGAGATATTACATTACAATGTGACTGAAATAGAGAACTGTGGACTATGGAACTCAGCCCAACACAGGACAATTTTTTACTTTTTTTGTGCAACCTTTCATTTTTAGGGCCTGCCATATCATATGTCACTGGCTGTATGCTCTGTATGTTTCAATGTTAGATTTTAGCCCATTCCGAGATGACACCGCACAATGAAATGTTTTCTTTAAAAAAAAATCATACTGTGCAAAATGTGTGTAAATATATCTTTGAAGGAACTATACAGCGTATAAGTCAAAATGGTAGGCACTTATCTTAGGTCAGTAGTTAAATCAAATCACACTGCCAAGATCAATAGCAGGCAAATTTAAACTTTAGTAAGCAAATGCTTCTTAAAGAGCACAGGTCATAGGTTATTGACACTTGAATCAGCACACCAACTATTTCTTAGTACAGTCAGATATCTGCTGGGGAAACAAATACACAGAAAATAATCTCGCCCAGGATTAGGAAACCTGAGGAGTCAGCCCAGTGATACAATAAAGACAAAATCCTGCGGGTGCTGGAAATCTGAAATAAAAACAGAAAATGATGGAAATACTCAGCATGTCGAGCAGCATCCATGAAGAGAGGCACAGAGTTAAAGGGCTGGATTTTAACAATCTCGGTTGGTCCGTGGCGGGCGACGTCAGTGGCGGGTCCCGGCCCCGCTGCCGGCTCCAGCCCGCTGTGTAGAATGAATTTCCCCTGATTGGGCTTGTTAAGCCCGCCCAGCTAGTTTCCCGGCCAATTGAAGGAAGCGGGTGTGATGATATCATTTGTTGACACGACATCAGCCGGTTTCCTTAAAGGGACCATGGCCAACTTTAATTTGGCAGTTGTGCTGTCAGTATTCTACAGCATTGAGGTGCTGCAAACACTGACAAACACTGCACAGAGGTGCAGGGCTGCACCCAGGACTCCCTCCATATGCTTATGGAGGGAGTCACAGCACACAGGGAGGTCAGCTTCCCTTCCCATGGGCGGAGAAGACGTCCCTAGGATATCAACACAGCCTGGTTGCACATTGCAGAGGAGGGCACAAGCAGAGATGTGGTCAGGAGGACCTGGCTGCAGTGGTGCAAACGTTTCAGAATGGCAGGCAGTGACCAGCGGGGTACCGCAGGGTTCGGTGCTGGGACCCCAGCTGTTTACATTATATATTAATGATTTGGACGAAGGGATTAAATGTAATATCTCCAAATTTGCGGATGACACTAAATTGGGAGGCAGTGTGAACAATGAGGAGGATGCTAGGAGGCTACAGAGTGACTTGGACAGGTTGGGTGAATGGGCAAATGTATGGCAGATGAAGTACAATGTGGATAAATGTGAGGTTATCCACTTTGGTGGTAAAAATAGGGAGGCAGACTATTACCTGAATGGTGGCAGATTAGGGAAAGGGGAGGTGCAACGAGACCTGGGCGTCATGGTACATCAGTCACTGAAGGTGGGAATGCAAGTGCAGCAGGCAGTCACGAAAGCAAACGGAATGATGGCCTTCATAGTAAGGGGATTTGAGTACAGGAGTAGGGAGGTGATGCTGCAGTTGTACAGGGCCTTGGTGAGGCCACACCTGGAGTATTGTGCGCAGTTTTGGTCTCCTAACTTAAGGAAGGACATTCTTGCTATTGAGGGAGTGCAGCGAAGGTTCACTAGATTGATTCCTGGGATGGCCGGACTGACAAATCAAGAAAGATTGGGTCAACTGAACTTGTATCCTCTGGAGTTCAGAAGAATGAGGGGGGATCTTATAGAGACATTTAAAATCCTGACTGGTTTAGACAAATTAGATGCGGGCAGAATGTTCCCAATGTTAGGGAAAACTAGAACCAGGGGTCACAGTCTAAGGATTAAGGGGAAGCCATTTAAGACTGAGCTGAGGAGGAACTTCTTCACCCAGAGAGTGGTGAATCTATGGAATTCTCTTCCACAGAAGGTTGTTGAGGCCAGTTCGCTAAATATATTCAAAAGGGAGTTAGATATAACACTCACAACTAGGGGGATCAAGGGATATGGCGAGAAAACAGGAATGGGGTACTGAGGTAGCATGTTCAGCCATGAACGCATTGAATGGCGGTGCAGGCTCGAAGGACCGAATGGTCTACTCCTGTACCTATTTTCTATGTTCTATGTTTCCTATGTTTCAGTGATCTCAGTAGATCACGAGACATTAGTACAAAGCCACACTCAATCTCATCCTGCTGTGCCTCTCATCACATCCCCATCACTCTGCCTTCCCTACCAACTTACCTTGCACCTCCACCCATCCCTCTCTATCTACATTATCACTTCCCCATCTCACTAGCCACCCCTCACACTCACACTCACCCTCATCCTAGTGCAATCATACCAACTAACAACACACAAGGGTAGGCACTTGGGTGTTTTATGCAATGTTCATGTAAAGTTTCTGTTAATGTGCTGTCAAACATTGAAACCTTTATTTTCAACATTTTGCATTCTTGGACAGATTTGTGTGCACCTTTGGAAGTGGCTTAGTGAGTTGCAGTGAATGGTGAGACATAATGGTAACCCCTGCAATGGTCGTGAGTGTGAAAGGAATGGCTTGGGCATTGTAGGAATGCTTTATGGTGTTGGTGTGGGGTGGTGCAAACCTGGCGCATCATGTGGCAGCCAGGGTGTACAGCGTCAAGTGAAGTAACTCTGGCCATGGTGAGGCCATCCCTGGCCTCCCGGGCAGTAATGTGGTCGGGTGCTGATGCCCTGTGTCCTGTGCAGCATCAGTTGATTGTGGAGAAGGTTGTTGTTGTTGTTGGTGCTGCTGGTGTGCCTGGTGATGCTGGTGTTGGGGCTGATTGTGGTGGGATTCTGAGGACCAAGGTGAGAGTGTATAAAGTGCACCGATGCTGATGGAATAGATGGCAGGTGAAGTAGAGATGACAGAAGCGATCTGTCAATGGTGGGAGAGGTAATGAGGTCAGACTGGATGGAGACTTGTGTAAAGACTTGCAGCATCCTGAATCTGTAGTGTAAATGCAGTTTAGAGAAGCTAGTGGCTAAGGGAACATTTCTCAATCAGCTGGGAGCTTTGACTTGACATTTTATGCTGTCAACTCATCAGCTGAAACAATGGCAAGTGACCTCACGCCTCAGCTTCACAGACAAGGTCTAGGCACAGCGGGAAACTGGTGGGTGACCTGTCGAATTCAAAAAGCTGGGAAAAAAAGCATTGTTAAGTGGCTGTAAACAAGCCTCTAATGATTTTGATTGCCTCCCCCGCCGCTGTGTGTCGGGTCTGCTCAGCGCTGGCAGACCCAACATTTGGTAAAGGCGCGTGACGGCGGGTTGACAGCATAGTCCCAACCCGCTGTCAAAAAAAAACACTTTCCCACCCGACCCACCACCGATCCCCCGCAAAATTCCCCCCAACGTTTCAGGTTGATGACCTTTCAACAGGCTTTAAGCAAGTGCAGAGGCAGGGAAAGGGGCGGGGGGGGGGGGGGGGCGGGGGGAGGAAAGAACAAAAGGGAAGGTCTGTGATAGGGTGGCAGGCAAGCGAGATTAAATGACAAAAAGGATGATGGTGCGAGGCAAAAGGATATGGTAATGGGACATGTAAAGAAACAAAAGATGGGTCTAGAGGAGCTGTAAATGGCAACAACAGAACCATTACCAACACCTCCTGTCCGAAAAAATGGGAACAACGGTAATGATTTGAAATTCTTGAACTCAATGTTGAGTCTGGAAGGCTGTAAAGTGCCAAATAGAAAGATGCGGTGCTGTTCCTCGAGTTTACGTTGAGCTTCATTGGAACAGTGTAGGAGGCAGAGGACAGAGTGGGGCAAAGAAATAAAATTCACAAGAAGACAGGCATAGCTAGGAGCCATACGAGGAAGTGAGTACAATCAAAGGAGAAGTTGTTCAATGTGAGAACAAGTTCAGCCAGATGGAGGAGGGTGGTAGTGGATGTGGAGTGGCCAGACTTCCGTTCAAGGAAGAGGCCCGCAGGCCGTCCTGGTGGGGGATGGAGGTCCCTGGTGAAAAGGAGATGGTTAGGGCCAGGAAACTGGAATCTGTTAAAGTGGTGGAGGGCGTCTGAAGAATCGCGGATGTAGGTGGGAAGAGACTGAACAAGGGAAGAAAGAGTCTCGAGATATGAAGAAATAAGTTCCGTGGGGCAAGGACAGGATAAAACAATGGGTCTACCTGGACAGTCCTGTTTGTGAATCTTGGGAAGGGGGTAGAAGCGGGCTGTGCAGGGTTGGGGGACGATAAAGTTGGAGGCGTTGAGGGGGGGGGGGGGGGGGGGGGCGTGGAGTGAGGAGATCTCCAGAGGAAATGAGATCAGTGACGGTCTGGGAAATGATGGCTTAGAAACATAGAAACTAGGAGCAGGAGTAGGCCGTTCGGCCCGTCGAGCCTGCTCCACCATTCAATACGATCATGGCTGATCATCCAAATCCAGTACCCTGTCCCTGCTTTCTCACACAGAATCCCCATCGAGCCTGCACCGACACATATCCCACCCTATCCCCGTAACCCCACGTATTTAATTCCCCCTAACATATCCCATCCTATCCCCATAACCCCACATATTTAATCCCCCCCTAACACTAAGGGTCAATTTATCATAGCCAAATCAACCTAACCCGCACATTTTTGGGCTTGATGTTCGGTGGTGGGGTCATGATGCAGGGAGAGGTAGGAGGAGCTGTCAGTGATACAATATTCTGGTCCTTGTAGATCTTAAATTCTTGCTTCATCTTACAAACCACGCGGCTCATTATCTTGGAACTCTACTACTGGACCATAATTTAAATTGACTCTTGGAGGAACTACACAAACCAATACGTAAAGAATGACTATGCAAAAACAAAGTCAATGAGTTTGCGCTTTTTAAAAAAATACACCCTAACTGAGGAGAGAAACAAAAATCTGCCAGGGAAGAACAAGGACAAGATTGGTTTTGGTTATCAGCCCCATGCACTCCAGTAAAATAGCTGGCCAGGACTCACTGTGTAGGCTCACCAGTAAAGAATGACTACTTGGGCAAATTACAGAAGGGAAACTGTACTAGAACTGTACTCCAGCACCACCCATTACCTACTCGACCAAATCACAAGGAAGTCAAGAATTAAAAATCAGACTGTTCAGCTCATTCTACTGATCCACACGACAATAGATTCAGAACCTCAAGGTTGGATCAGCCTTACTTATACAACAGGGTAGACTTTCCAGCCCTGATGCTGACGAGGTTTTAGCGCACACACAATAGGAGCAGCTGCCCTCAACAGATCTTCCAAGGTTGGCCTAATTACGTATGCAAATTGAGCACTTATCCTGTACTGGGCCTGCCACCAGGGGTTGGCCAAAAGAGCAGTGGGAATTCCGTGCAGCAGCAGCTCTTACAAGGCTGTTGCTGCCATTAAAAGAGAAGGCGATTTTATGCGCAGACAGAAATTTTAAACCTGCTGAGAAATCATGTTCAAACAATAAGGCAAAAGGCACAAAGAGTCCTGTCCAATGAAACAGATGTTGAGCTGCTCTTTCAAGCAGCCACCTTGCCTGAGCAGAAGGACACTCTCCACATACAACAGCAACCCACACTGTGTGGGAGAAGATGTCTGGAGGTAATTATGTGAGGGTGGGAGGAAGGTCCTGCAACTACAGGTAACAAGTTATTTTGAAGAGGCCACTTTGCTATTTTTACATAGAATTACATAGAACATACAGCACAGAAACAGGCCATTGTGCCCAACAAGTCCATGCCAGTATTTAACCTCCATTTATGGGCACCAAAACCATAGGGGAAGTGAGGAAGAGTAAAGCCGAGGCCCCCGAAAGGAAAAGATGCCACCAGCCCTGATTTTCTTCTGCCCCCACCCCCCCTCCCCGCGTCATGCACTCAGTGTCACACAGGCATGCCCTGCAGCACAATAACTTGACATAGTATACTGCAATAAAACCTCTGTTTGAAGGGGTGTCTTGCAGCCAGCATTCCTTTTCCATTTCTATAAGCACTCTACTAAGAACCAGCTGCAGCCACCAGTGCCACATAAGAAGCTAGTGTTTAACAGCACCCTCCATCACCCACTCCACCTGTCACAAGCTTCCGATCAGGTAGATCCACCCCAGAAGATTTAGTCATTTTGAGTTGGGAGCATCGGGTAAATCTCTGAGCACACAAGAACAGAAACAAGTGGAAATGGCAGTAAACAAGCAATAACCTGCTGGGTGGATGACATAACTCGCACCCTTCTTCACCTGCCAAACCCAGAGATTTGGACTCATGGGATCTGTCTAGAGAAAGAATACTGTTATCTGAGCATCAAAGTTTCATGCAGTCAGTTGAGAATGTGAAGACAACCCTGCAAAATCTGGCAGCAACTGTGTTGAGGCATACATGACTGCTTAATGGAACTGCAGCAGAGCCCTAGTAATAGAAGTCCCAAGACCAGTCAGATTATCTCTCGTCAATGCTCACACTACTGCTATAGAGGCCTGGGAATCCAATCTACAACAGGCTCTCTTGTCTGGCTCTAGCATGCTAAGAAATTGAATGGAGAGAACCTTGAGGAAAACATTCATATTGTTGTTCTCAAGTCAGTGCACAATCTGAGAGGCACGTCCAGCAGCAGGGGCATGACAAGTAGGCATGGGGGCATGGAAGCACCAGCAGCAATGTCACATCGGTCAAGGCAACACCACATCAAACCCACTCAGCCTCCATCTCTACTGAAATGACACAAGATGTGCCAGAAAGTGAACAGAACCGGCCAGCAACTGCGTTATCGCCCATGGGGCACAAATTCCTGCAGGCCATATAATGACCTAACACAAAGAGGCACAGGGCTAACTCCACCCAAAGAGGAACCTATTGATAGCCAACAGCCAGCTACCTCACTACTATTCCCACAGGGGAAGCACTTGGAAGGAGCATTAATATGGATTTGAGAACAGACACACCATACACTGTCACCAAGGGGAAGGACTGAAAAACATTACTGGCATGTACACTGATCACTTGTAGGGAAATAAACCAGTTGCACTTTATATCAATTGTGTTCAGAGTTTACTTTTGATGAGAAGGAATAAGGTATCAACGGATTAAAGGATGATCATTCATGATGGTTGAGGCACTGCAGAGGACAATGTCCGGGATGGTGTATTGGTCCGCTGCATTGCGCACAAGTGGACAGGATTGTTGTGTGCTTTAGGCATTTAACTGAATGTAGCACCCATCACAGACTGGCATATGACAGGCTGCACATGGATTTCAGCAACAATATTGTGGGGCTCGTTCTCAGTGTTCTGCTTTGCCATTAGCTGTGGCTCAACCTCCTCATCCAGCTCCTCTATGGCAGTGCTTTTCTTTATTGGCACAGTTGTGGAACGTGCAGCAGGCTACTTTTACCTTTGCGATCTTGGCAGGGCCGTAGTGCCATACATCCCCTGATCTGCCCAGGCATTTGAAATACTGTTTCAACAAGTCAGTCATAGGCTCCTTAATGGGCTCTGAAAAAGACGCACCACCTGCTTCGTGTTTTTCCTTCCAAAACATTCAGCGGGAATCTCCTGTGTTATGAATTTTGATGGCAAGAACAAAAATTTTAGCTTTCCGAATTCAGGAAGTGAAAATGCAGGCAAAAAAATTTGCAGAAATCAATGCACCAAAAAAATGCATCAAAGTTCCACCAACATAAAGCCTAACGCACTTTTAAGATTAAAAAATAATTTCTTAAAAACTAGCATGCGCCTTGCCATCATCATCCATTTTATATGGACTAGCAGAGCGCACAGGAGGCAAGAAAAATCAGTAAATCTTGCCATCCGCTAGCATTCATTTTCAGAACCTGAGTGAAGCTCTCACATATTTCACGAGAGATCACTCTAGCACTCAACAATAGTCCCAATAGACACTCACATTCAGCAGGGATCATGTGAAAGAGGGTCCCGCCCAAATTCCCAGTCTACATTCACATATCCTGTACATGCTGGATCCAACACATCAACTAGAAAAAAAAAGCCCAATATCTCTACAACAAGGTTCTGATAATTACATTCAGCACAAATTTCATTCTTGTTCTTGTAGTTCAACCCAGATTAGCAGAATTATTTAATTTAAATTTCTCTTTTGTTTCCCATTTTATGTTTCTTTTTCCATCTTATTATATATTTTACTTCTTTTCCCTCCATCACTTTACTTCTTTTTTTTTAGTATTTCAGATTTTATTTCTCCTTACCTTCTTTCTTACTCCTGCGTATGCAACAAACGCCACACGAATCAAGAACATAAGAACATAAGAAATAGGAGCAGGAGTAGGCCAATCGGCCCCTCGAGCCTGCTCCGCCATTCAATAAGATCATGGCTGATCTGATCCTCACCTCAAATCTAAAGAACATAAGAAGTAGGAGCAGGACCCGGCCACTCAGCCCCTGGGCCCGCTCCGCCACCCACAGGGCCTTGACCGATCCGAACTCAGCCTCATGTCCAATTTCCTGCCCGCTCACCGTAACCCCTAATTCCCTTTACCTCTAAGAAACTATCTATTTCTGTTTTAAATTTATTTAATGATGTAGCTTCCACAGCTTCCTGGGGCAGCAAATTCCACAGACCTACTACCCTCTGAGTGAAGAAGTTTCTCCTCATCTCAGTTTTGAAAGAGCAGCCCCTTATTCTAAGATTATGCCCCCTAGTTCTAGTTTCACCCATCCTTGGGAACATCCTTACCGCATCCACCCGATCAAGCCCCTTCACAATCTTATCTGTTTCAATAAGATCGCCTCTCATTCTTCTGAACTCCAATGAGTAGAGTCCCAATCTACTCAACCTCTCCTCATATGTCCACCCCCTCATCCCCGGGATTAACCGAGTGAACCTTCTTTGTACTGCCTCGAGAGCAAGTATGTCTTTCCTTAAATATGGACACCAAAACTGTATGCAGTATTCCAGGTGCGGTCTCACCAATACCTTATATAACTGCAGCAATACCTCCCTGTTTTTATAATCTATCCCCCTAGCAATAAAAGCCAACATTCTGTTGGCCTTCTTGATCACCTGCTGCACCTGCATACTAACTTTGTGATTTTCTTGCACTAGGACCCCCAGATCCCTTTGTACTGCAGTACTTTCCAGTTTCTCGCCATTAAGATAATAACTTGCTCTCTGATTTTTCCTGCCAAAGTGCATAACCTCACATTTTCCAATATTGTATTGCATCTGCCAAATCTCCGCCCACTCACCCAGCCTGTCTACATCCCCTTGTAGGTTTTTTATGTCCTCCTCACTTTCTACTTTCCCTCCCATCTTTGTATCATCTGCAAACTTTGATATGTTACACTCGGTCCCCTCCTCCAAATCGTTAATATAGATTGTAAAGAGTTGGGGACCCAGCACCGACCCCTGCGGAACAGGGTAAACAGAAGCTGTGCAGTACCCAGCAGGAAACAATGGTACATCAACTGCGGCACTTGTGGTAAACACATTGAGGTTCACCCGAAAGTCTGAAATTCGTTGTTTTATTACCTATTTTGAACTAAATAAGTTTAAAATTTAGGCGGCCTTTTCAACAAAGACTGTAAAGGGGTGAAAAAAACTGGCTGTTCCTCATTGAGAAGATCGTCACCTTATTGTTTATTCAAGCAAACTACATGATAACGTTCTAAGAAATATTTACACAATGTCACCTTCACCCCTCCCGCTACACTGGTTCATGGATTTAAACAACGGGAATGGCCACATGATTAACGCCCTCCAAATGCTCCTCCACTACATATTAACATTAGAGATTCAGCACAACCACAGAGGTATAGAGGTTAATGAAGAGGCTACTAATGAACACCTATTTGATAGAGCTGGAATTCTCCAATTGAGTCCATTAGACTAATTTGGGTAACAGAGCTCTATTTTTTAATTTAACCATACTACCTAAAAGTCATCTGGTAATACGGGAAAACAAAAATCAAGGTTTAACAAGTAAATACAGAGTTTCATCAATAATATGTCAGAAGACATGGAACAACCACCAAATTCCAAAAGAGACACTCCTCAGCAAGTATAGCACAACACACACAAACCAAAGCGCATTGCAGCCAATGAAGTACTTTTGAAGTGTAGACGCTGTTGTAACATTGGAAACGCGGCAGCCAATTTGCGCACAGCAAGATCCCACAAACAGCAATGTGATAATGACTAGATAATCTGTTTTCAGTGATGTTGGTTGAGAGATAAATATCGGTCAGGATACCGGGGAGGACTCCCCTGCTCTTCTTCGAGATAGTACCGTGGGATCTTTTACGTCCACCTGGGAGGGCAGGTGGGGTCTCAGTTTAACGTGTCATCCATCCGGTTTCTGTGAAATAATGGATCAAGCCATAACTTTCTGTAATATAAGCAGGTAGCTCATTTATACACAGCAACTTTATATTGACAATGCATATGACATCAACTTTATTAGAACAAATCAGCAGTAAGGGAGTGCTACACTGTCAGAGGTGCCGTCTTTCGGAAGAGTCATTAAACCGACTGTCTGCCCTCTCAGGGGACGTCATAGATGTCATGGCACTATTTGAAGAGCAGGCGATTTCCCCCAAAGTCCCAGCCAACAGATCTCCCTCAACAAACACCACCAAAACAGATTAACTAGTCATTTATCGCATTTGCCGTCTGTTGAACCCTGCTGTGCGCAAAGTGGCCCCTATGTCTGGCTACATTACATGAAAGGCGCTATATAAATGTATGTTCTTACTTTTTATAGTACTGGTGATTCTCTAAATTCAGATGGGATTTTTTTTAACTATAGTGATTAAAGTTGTTATGAGTTAAAGAAGTAACTGCAAAACTAAATTAGTGGAAAAATGCCTCAAATCAGGAAATGTACCTGTACAATCATATAGAACATAAGAATTAGGAGCAGGAGTAGACCACAGGGCCCTCGAGCCTGCTCATTCATGGCTGATCTTCGACCTCAACTCCACTTTCCCGCCCAATCTCCATATCCCTCGATTCCCCCAGAGTCCAAAAATCTATCGATCTCAGCCTTTAATATACTCACCAACTGAGCATCCACAGCCCTTTGGGGTAGAGAATTCCAAAGATTCACAACCCTAGGTACATTAGATACCACTATACAGTATTTTCATATAGGTTGTAGATCTCTGCAAGACTTGCCATGTGTCAAGCACCTGTACACCTCAGAAAAATAGTTAATTATGGTTCCTCAAGGCAGAGACAGCTCTAGAGGTGACCAATGCGAAGGAAATTTGAACTCAGTAAGTCTTCTTTAAGCACCTCCCAACACACCTAAAATTAGTTTTCTTTTCAGTCTATCTTATTCCATTAAATCCATCCAAGAACAATCAAAGACTAAATTATAACTTTTAATAATAAATCGGTCTCTTGCCTAGTGTTAGGCTCTCAAAGCAATACGACTGTAACTTCATCTTTCTTCATGTCTGTAGCATTGAGTTTTTTTTCTTAATTCATGGATGTTCACCGGCAAGGCCAGCATTTATCGCCCATCCCTAATTGCCCTTGAGCCGCCGCCTTGAACCGCTGTTCTTTGTCGCGGTTTGGTATAACTGAGTGGCTTGCTGGGCCACTTCAGAGGGCAGTTAAGAGTCAACCACATTGCTGTGGGTCGGCAGATTTCCTTCTCTAAAAGGACATGAGTGAACCAGATGGGTTTTTATGACAATCCGGTACTTTCATGGTCACCATTACTGATACTAGCTCTTTTATTCCAGCTTTATTTCATTAACTGAATTTAAATTCCACAGCTGCCGTAGTGGGATTTGAACTCATGTCTTTGGATCATTAGTCCAGGCCTCTGGATTACTAGTCCAGTAACATAACCACTATGCTACCGTTCCTGATAATTGTATTGTAGCTTGTGCACATTTTCTAGTGTCTTACTCGAAACATCAAATGGCAGAGAAGACATGTAAAGGTGAAAGGAGGCTTTACATTGACATTTTTCAGAATCAGGGATTTCAATTTTCTAGTTCAGCTTAAAAGGCCCATTGACGGTTAACGAAAATAACCTAGGTTACAAAGGTTTCACCCATAAAGTGAAATCCTCACCTTATAAATAATATCAGTACAACCATTTGGAAGGTTCAGTTTATATGAAAACAATCCTTTCCTGATTTTTGCCATTTCTGAATTAATGCAGTGAAGCCTGAAAATCCTTGAGCTGGAATATTACCAAAAGTAAACAGAACTGTCTCTGGCTTTTCTGCACACTATCAGACAGGAGCTGACAGCAGAAATATTTCCAATTATTGTTACTTTAAGGCTGTTCCTTGGTTGTCATTTGAAATTCATACTAAGCTCGCTGGCCAGGAATCATAAAGGAGGGGGATTTAATGAGAAAAGACACAGGTTAAGATATTCAAGATCATGTGAAGAATTAGAGTTCTCTATAGTTCAGAAGTACACAATCATACATGGTACGCAAGACTTGCAAGGATAATACTACAGTCTAATAAATGTTTTACTTTGAAAAAGATCACACCTTTTGTTGAATAATTTTATGCTTATGAAATTGCCTACATTAATAACATTCTCTTTCCAAATCTCTCTCCGTTAGAGTCTGCAAAATCCAGCTGATGAGAATTTTCCACCCCCAACAGCTGTTCTTCACTGGGGAACGATGAGATAGAGAATTCTCTTTCCCACTCCCGATTCCACCCCACAGGCCTCAAACTCTTGTGTTCTCAGACATTTGAAGAGAGATAAAGATTCCACTGTAATACTCAGCACACCCTGTGCAACAATGGAACCCTCAAGTCTGTACACTCACTGGAAACGCAACTTATTCTCGACAACTGAGAGAACAAAAATACTTGACTAGTTCAAGAAAAACAAAAGTGAGAGTATTTCAATGCTTCATACTATGCCATTAATAATTCTAGTTACAGGTCACAGCTTGAAACAGCCTCTTAGTTCCACTGATCTATTTTAAAGTATACATGAACTCCACTTGATCTTCACAGCCTACTGTAAAGTACAAAGTCTGATATTAACTGACATTTTCAAAAGATCAATAGCACAGAATAATACTATACTGCAGCTGGAAAAGAGCAAAGCTTTTATTAATCAAAATGTTAACCATTTTATTACATGATATCATACGTCAAACTGATCTAATGGTGCTTGATAACTTGTACATATCTTTTTGCCCATGGTCAATAAAAGCAATTCACGAGATATTTTATATTCCTGCTGATCATATAAATGATACAATGGGATTAACTGCAACATAACTCGTCTGTACACTGAACAACAGGACAGTGCACACACCATGTACATTAGAATATTCTTAGTTTCTCTTTTTGCTACTAAAGAATCCTTCCCCTCAATATTTTCTGGTATGACCTTACAACTAAAACAAGTTACATTAATATAGTGCCTTTTAACATAGCAAAACATCCTAAGGCGCTTCACAGGAGCGTGCAACATGTTGCGAGTTACCAATGCAATGAGCAAGGAAGTCCAGGGTCTGCGTTACTAACACGATACACAAATTAGTACAAGATGATCATGCTTACGAATTGCGGGAGGGGGAAGGACAGGCACTTCTTCAAGCCTATAAAGAAGTGTGCAGGGAGCTTTGGAAACCGAATATAGTGGTTAGGTATTTGAAATATGTTTTCAATCTAGCTTTAAAGAAAATACTTGCATCTATAAGTGCCTTATCACATCTCTCAGAAAAGTCTCAAAGCACTTCACGTATAATAAATTACTTTGGAGTGCACCGTCGCCATTTTGTGGACTGCTCTATACCACAAGAACTATGAGGTGAATGACTACTTTATTTGAAATGTTGTTAGCTGAGGGAGGAATGTTGAACCCCCTGTTCTTCAAATAGCCACAGGATTATAAACACCGATAGAGATACTGAGGTAGAGTTTCCGTTTTGGGTGCAATCAGGCAATCCGGGCGCAAATTGCGCTCAAAACTACGCTAGTTTTCTGAATTGAGTTTTTTGCTCAAGTTTCTGCTCAAACGCATCATTTGCATAATCACATGTAAACTCGTCCATGAACTAGCGCAATAGAACATAATTGTTTTCTGTCTTGCATTAAAAATATTCCTGGATATATTTGTGTGTGGTAACCTGGTGCCGTTTGATTAGTACAGCTTAAGATGGGTTTATCACAAAAAATAAGCATTTTTAATCAGAGTGTCGACTCCACCACCTTTGAGTAATCCAAGTTTAAATAACTGAAAATGACTTTAAAAAACTATACAGAACCACTTACTACTTTTATTGGTGTACAGTTTAATATTTAATATTTAAAAGCTTTTCAAAAGGTTCCGATGAGCGCCCTTGCGCATAAAAAACCAACTTAATTTTAATAGCTGAAGGCCCGCAAGCGCAATTCATGGAAACTCGCCATGGTGATTAATTCAATCTCAGTTTTTTGGGTGGGGCCAGCTTCCAGCGCAATTTTGTTTTACACCAGCACAAAAAAGCGTGGAATCTCTACTTGTGCTGAACATAATTGAAACGCACTTGAAATTCCGTTATCTTTTGCACTGGTTTGGCCGCTGTTGCGCGAATTGCGAATATCAGCGTAAACAAGCAGAAACTCTACCCCCTGTAATGTCCTGCAGTAGAAAAACCAGAGATGGACCTTTTTTTTTATTTTTCATGTGGGGATGTCGCTGGCTAGGCCAGCATTTTATTGCCCATCCAAAATTGCCCTTGAGTGGCTTGCTAGGCCATTTCAGAGGGCAGTTAAAATCAACCACATTGCTGTAGGTCTGGAGTCATATAGGCCAGACCGGGTAAGGACGGCAGATTTCCTTCCCTAAGGGACATTAGTGAACCAGAAGGGTTTTTACGACAATCCAGTAGTTTCATGGTCACCATTACTGATACTAGCTTTTTATTCCTGATTTATTTAATTAACTGAATTTGAATTCCACAGTTGCCGTGGTGGGATTTGAACTCGCGTCTCCGGATCATTAGTCCAGGCCTCTGGATTACTAGTCCATTGATATAACCACTATGCCACCGTTCCCGGCCTACTAGATTTATCGTGTTAGAAGCACACATATTATTCCTCAGCTCACAGTCTTTCCTCAGCAATTAATAAAACTGGGTGTTACAGCCTTGCAAGAGTAATTTCTCCCTCTACTCCGCAACATTTGACCAATATTTCCTACATTGCAACCGTGACCACACTTCAAAAAGTACTTCATTGGCTGTAAAGCGCTTTGAGACGTCCGGTGGTCATGAAAGGCGCTATATAAATGCAAGTCTTTCTTTTCTTTAAATTAGATCCTAGCCTCGACTACATAAAAAATCTCTGTAACTGAACCCAATGTGCATCATGATTTTGCAGATCAAGTCCCAAAGTGGTCAAATGTTTTGCATTTGGATTCACACTCACAGGATACATGGGAACTTCATGCAGATTTACTTGTTGGCAAGTGAATATCAGAGGCAGATATTTTAAAGTATTAATAACCAGTATATTACTGCAGCTATTCTTTGAAACTCTGTGAAAGCAATCTCATAGCTCATTGTCACAAATTGTGAAATTAGTGCTGGTTTGTGAAATAGCACTTTAAACTGGCTAACTGGTCTAAGTGTAAATCCGAAGTCCTGTGTTGTGCAAATTGGTGCCGGTCATTCAATCAGCAATTTTTAAAATAAATGTCATCAATATCAGACATAAAATATGTTTTCCTTGTTATTTCACATTAATAATGGTTGACTAATGTGTGAAAGCAGGCAGGTGATAGGTTCCCAAATCAGCCTATGGCTGTGGACACTGAAGCGTTAAATCAACTAAAATTTCAGACCGTTGTTTACCTACTTAATTGCATCCCATGGGATCTTCACGCTATTGCGGTCCAGTCTTAGAAAAAAATATTCCGAGAACCTGTATCAAAATATAATTGCGGCTTTGATCACAATTGATTGACAGCCCTATCTTCCAATAAAGTAAGGATTAAAACAACAGGATCTTTCTTGTTCTTCACTTCTTTGCTGGATTTCTAACAATTTATTCAGAATGTGAGCCTTCTGCTAGCACATTTCCCACAAATTGCCGTAAGTGTTAAGCACACCAAGAAACTGGCAAACTTCACGAAAATCTGGTGGAGCAACTGAGCTTTGAACGTGGATATTCTGAATGTATGCTTTGTAAATTATTTATGCTGCATAATAGCATTTACTTAATATCTTTGCTGCATAAATTATCCATGTGCAAATAAATGTTATTAGCTGCTCTAGCCTATATGAAGCGGATTTCATGTGCAATATTTTCTGTCACTCAAGAGTCTGAAGATGTAAATGGCGTTAAGCAAGTTACAGCAATCAGGGCAAACTGTTAGACCTGGGCTAGGTTTATTCTGTAAGAGCAGAAATGAAAGACAGGTTTCAGCCATAAAAGATGATGTCCAATAACAGAAACTGCCAGTATACTGCTTAAACAAAAAGACAGTGTTTGAGACAAGCAAACTAGATCAAAAAAAGACAAGGAAAAACTGAATTGTGGATTTACCACCTTGCAAAAAAATGACAAATTAGTTCAAATAAGCCTTAACAAATTAGATTTAATGGCCTCGATTTTACCAGCCCCACCTGTAAAAATGAAGGCCAATTAATCAAAAGAAATTAAACAAAATCAGCTCAAACACTCTTCTACACATATAGCAAAACTAAAACTAAATATTTTGATTATGATTAAAGAAACTATTAGCAAAAGATCCCAAAAAGGAGGTAAGGTTTTTCATTCAGCTTTTTCGTCAGGTCATTACTAACACAGCAGAAATTAAACAATTTAGAGAATTTTTTTTTTTTTTTTTTAAACTCTACTCCTTGGAATACCATCTCACAGTTGATCAGACAGGTATGAAGAAAACAGGAAGTCTCCTATTTAGGTCATAAGATTCAGATGGAGACTTTTTGTCGGAACTGGTTCTGATGAAGAATCTGCAGCTGAAAGTTAATGATTCTTTTCTCTTTATCAATGCTTTATGGACCTGCAATGTAGTCCCAGAATTTTCCGTTCATCATAAATTCAACTCGATGTTTTTTTAGCACAAATTATTTTTAAAGTGTAGCAGTTGAAGCAGATTTTTTGAGGTCCCTTTAAGTTGCTCTTTTCAAAGGCATCAAAAATACGTCACATTTTTTGACCATAAATGTTCTCCTTTTTATTCAGGTAATATTTTGAGACTCGCCTTCCAGGTTAACTTCAAAAACATAATGATAAAAGTAAACTCATAGCCAAATATCATGTTTGTGTAAGGTCTTGTAAGCTGTGATTTTTTTACAGCCTTAATTTTAAATGGACCTCATCAATGGCTTCAGGCTACTCATTATCTCCATTAAGCCCGAGCTCAGCCCTGCATCTTCCTGACTGCCCCTGACCAGCTGCTAAGTGCAACGGGTCCATTCTAGCAAATAGATCGGACATCTGCCACTTTAGAACTTCCAAGCAACCATATTGAGAATCCACATCTTTAAATGCTGCAAATACAGTGAATCAGCCAGCAACAGTTCAGTGACGAGCCAGAGCTGAAACATCTCTTTCAGAAGCTGAATGACCTCCAGCATTTTCTGCTTTTATTTCAGATTTACAGCATTTGTAGTTTTCTTTTCATCTGATCTTTATATCAAACATATCCCTTTCGATCCGATCTTTATATCAAACATATCCTTTTCAGATTATTAAGAATGGTTGAGATTGCATTCACGTTTAAAGTTAAAAAAATGTCACATTTTCATGGAAATGTATGCATAGATATTTACATAAGCATTTAATAAAAACAAGATTAATATCATGGTTCTAGAATAATTTGCAAGCGGGTTTACAAGTGTGGGCGGGCGAGGTGGCTCGGAGTGACAGGACAGAGCTGATACGTTAGATATTGCCCTGTAACGCAGATGCTTTCCTCAGTACTAGGAACTGTGTCCAACAGTGCACAACTGCATCCTGAAGCAGATAGATGGACAAGGTGGTGTAGTAAATGAGAGATCAATACACTGCTGGTAAATTTACAAATGACAAATATCTGATCAAATGTCCACTATATAATCCCCCAAATTATTTTTTCACCATCACAAACCTGGAGGCAACAGTAAAGACCATGAATTTACATGCATGTTTTGATAACATGTCATGCAGAAATGATCAGGTAAAGAGCATTTGGGGGGGGGGGGGGGGGGGGGGGGGGGGAGAGAACTGGTTGACAGGGTAGATTAGCCTTTTCCTTTCACCTCTGGGACCTGGGTTTAAATCAAACCTAGACTTGTGGTATTAAAGCCTCTTATTGCTGCCATTTGTGACAATCTTTTACAAAATTAATTTGGACAGTCTCTATCCAACAGAGTGGGTTTGGGCCCATAGCACCACAATCTCCATCATTGTGCAGAAATTGGCACTCTCACTCAGAGGCCATAAGGATGGGTAGAAGTGGGAACATTCACACTGTTGCGTAGCTCTTCCTATATACACGGTCCTACATGCTGTTCCTCTTCTCTGAGCTTATTGCATTGTCTCCTACTCTAACTCACTCTTTCTCACGACCTCCTTCCGCCCCCAGTCTTCCCTTCATAAGCCTTTTAAAACCCCAAGATTTGGCATCACCGAACCCAGGGATACTCATTAACTTTGGTCAAGCACCACAATCACAAGCAGTGACTTGCTTACGGGCTGCTGCTTGTCACAAGAGTCTGAAAAGGTATTTTTAAAAATTGGTGTTGTTCAACACTGCAAGTAACCAATCAGTATTCTACGCGAATCCTTATTTAAGATATACTTTCAATCAATCTCTCTCTCCGTCTCTCACACTCTCCTCTGGCTCACTGGATTTCTTCAGTTATCATTCGAGAAACCCAGTGATATGTTCAGGAAGGAAAGCTTTAAACCAAAGACCTATCAGATGTCACCTGCAATCGAACACTGGGAACGATGGCTGTCGTTCAACAACAGCCGCTGCAGAGCCTGCCAAATAGGCAAGTTTTAAAAATTAAAACAATCTCTGGTAACCATTCAAATTTTGAATGATTGAAGAGAACAGACTATCTTCTCAGCTGTTTTTGATCATTAAAGTAATGAGTGTTGGTGGGAAGCCAGTGCATAATGTTCACTGTGCATGTGTGTCAGTGCGCAAAGCCCTACCTGCCCTAACTTCAAAATCCATTCGCGTAATCAGTGACAAGGAGGCTCCCTCCCACACTACACCCTTCACAGGACAGTAAACATGACATTGTCGCAGCTCGTCTTATACTATTCTTTTTTGACTTTTCTCTTCTTTTTGTTTTCTTTCTGGTTTCTATTAGCTGTATCGCGATCTATTTTTGTCTATCTCCTGTCTTTTTCTCGCTTATTGTTTCCCAGCTTCTCCTATTTTCTATTTCTGGCTTCACAGCCCAGCTGGTGTGGGTGCAAGTGCTACTATCAGGATGTTCTTTTGCTTCCTCTCATTTGAGAGCATGAAGACGAAAAAAAAAGAGTGCTCCTCAGAGTTCAGAGTACCAGTAAAAGCTCCCCACTAAACCCACAGACCTTGCAGATTTAATACAACAGCTTCACTGACGCTATGGCCTGGATATTACCAGGGGCGGGTTACGTAGGTATTTATGCAGAGTTTCGGATGGGAAACCTAGAAGTCCTGGTTTTCCCGTATGCTGTGGTGTTTTAACTCCACGGCGTGCATCTTTTGTCATTGACAGGGACCCCACCAGGAAGTCAGCCTGATTGGCAGGCTTGTCTTCCAGTCAGGCGGGGAGCACTCCGGAGCAGGTAGGTCCAATCCACGATTCTGCGGGGGAGGGGGGGGTCCGATCCCAAACCCGGGGCGGGGAGAGGGTTGTCCAATTTCCGACCCTGGGAGGGGGGGTCTGACGGGGGTGGGAGCTTGGGGGGCTGGGAGGAAGCACTTACCTTCTCCCCGAAGCTGTCCTCACCTCCCTTCAGCTGCCAGGTTTCCAGAAGCCTGGGAAACCAGTCAGGCCACAGATAAACCTGCAAAACAGGTTAAATCAGAGCCTGCAAGCCTCGTTAAAATATTTCAATTGCCAATCCGCCTCCTGGGAGCTGGTTGGCTGCCCTCCACTTGTCCTGCCTCCATTAAACCCGCAAGTGGGTGGGTTGGAGATTTTTTACATTTTAACCTCTGTCCTGACCCCAACCCACCCGTTTTTGGGTGTTAAAATCCAGCCCTGTGAATGCTGGGGAAGGCCCATTTCCATGCATTTCATTTTCATTCTCTGCTGTCTAGCCAAAGACAGCAACAGGACACTGCAAAGCCAGAATTTACCAGCATGGTGCAGGCTGACAACTGCGATCCTGTATCCGGAGGGCAGGAGATCGTCATCTCCCAGGGAGAGTTGATAGGCCACCACAGAGGCTTACACTGGTTGTAGTTAGCCACAGCCCACACAATGTACACATTTAAACAGTACTTCAACCTCTCGCCTACTCTCTCCGGCCTTGGTGTTGTGCTGCACTGTTGCCCTTCACCCAGATTGCTTAATGAGGAGTTGCATAGAGGGAGCTTCAGTCTACATCGTCTCATTATCTCTCTGACTTGAGAGAGCTCAATAGGGACAGAGAGTAACCAAAATGGAAAAGAAATTTAAGGATAAACAAAAGAAAACAGTAATTTGTGTTCATTACCTGAAGCTCCTCTTATTCAGCAGGGCAAGGAGTATTATCCTTAAAAGTGGACTCTCAGAACCTGTGCTAGCCCTATGGCACTGGTTATTCAGCATGGAAAGGATTAACAACCACACTCACCCAGTTAAGAAGCTAAAATATTTTTTCCTTCTCTTTTATTCCAGAAGCCCAATTACATAGAAATCTAATAAACAAATGCTGGAAATATTTGAAGTTACATCTTGAGCGGTTATTCCTAGCTATGCATCTCTTTCTACAGCTTTTATCGCAGTCGAACAATCCTGACTAGACATTACCCAGGCAGGTTCCTGCGCGAATACAAACCGCCTCCTCAGGCCAGCTGGACCTCCCGTCACACAGCTTAATGAATACTGACAGAGGTTGCAACTGCTGATCTACTCCGTTCATAAGCACCAGGAAGCTGCTCTTTCTCATGCGAGCGCAGTACAGAATTATCTTATTACGGCTTTACTGGAAATTCTTATATATCCTAGTGTTTAAAATATCAGCACACTGTCGTATTTTTTGCATTTGAGCTCTCATAAGCTATATTTCACTAAACTTCCTACGAATAAAAAGAACCCACTGCTTATGCAGGCACAGAACCAACTGGCACTGATCGAAGGCTGGAGGAAAAGAACTGGCAGTGATCTTTAGGTAACCTGACAAGAGGGTCAACTTTAACCCCAGAGAAATCTAATAGGGAATAAAGAGCTGTTTGAATTGCCACCAGCTGCCGATGCGTGCAGGGTTAAAGCCAGCTGCGCTGATGCAGGACATGTTTATTTTATAAACAAGACTTTGGTTTTGGTTAAAAACAATTAAACAATGTACTTGTGCTGTCATGTTTTCCATTGATGCTTCTTTTTCATGTGTTCACGCTAACCCATTTAAAAAAAGTTAGCGTTGTACCAAATAACGTCGTGGTTGTTATTAATTTGAAACGCCAGTGGGATCGAAGGCAACTGGACACCCAATGCTTACATTTTGTACCAGTACATTTCAAAACCTAATTGTGCGAGTACGAGCAAATACACTGCCTTACACTTGCAGAATTGTTCATCTTCTATCAGTTCAAACCCTGAATGATTCGGTCTATAACTATATAACGCTGCAGAACCATAGAACAATTTGCAGCACTACACAACTTCACAGGGTCAAACAGTCACAAGATCAATATGACCAATTTAATTTTAATAGCACACAACATAACATAACACAAAACAAACTGCAACATTAAATGTTCCATTACCTCTAGTAAGGATCCTGGCCAAGTTGAAAAGAAATGCACCAAACCATAAACAGCATTAATTCCAGGGAGATACATTTCTTCAGCCAATAAATCCAAACATTGCTTTCAGTGTATTTCACACAGCAAGGAAGTAATCTGCACAGGGTAGGGTCTAGATAGCGGAGAGAGGAATTTCAACCCCTGCCTGCCATGTCAGGGGGCTGTACAATACATTTCTCAAAGTGACAGTTCTGTCTGGGTTCAGAGGGAAAGCACAGAAGGTAATCTGTTCAATAAGACGAGGCAGAAGGTACGCCGCTGATCCAATTACTTAATCGCCACTTCATGAACGATGCACGAAGGGCCATTCTGGACGCAGTTTCCAAATGCAGTAGGCAAAAGCTGAAATGGAGAGGTGAAGCGGCAGACAAAGCTCCACATGCTGTGGTAATGCACAAGCTTGCTCATTCTCAAACCCTGGAGACTTCGAAATAAAGCAGGCTGCCTCCCCCTGCTGTGCAGGGCATTCAGGACAAACCTAACTAATGTAAATCAAGCAGTTCATGTGAGAGAGACGTGCACAGAGTACCATACCGGAGTCTAATCTCTACTATTCTGTGCATCAAGCCCAGGCTCAAAAAAATTAGAGGGCGGGGGAAATGAAAAAAACTGCCTACTGATTCATTATTACATTTCAAAACAGCTCGAATTTCACAAGACCACAAGATCAGTTTGGGCAAAGAAAGCCTTTCGGTCGATTTGAGCTCTTCCTTCCCGACTCACCATCTTCCCACTGCAGCTTTAATATCCATCTAAACAGCAGGCAAGACATTGGTTTAATGTTTCCTCTGAAGTACGGCATTTTTGACAATTCAGCACTCAGCCTGGGAATCAGGAGGAAAACTCACCACTGGCTGAAGTCATACCTACCACAAAGGAAGATGATTGTGGTTGCTGGAGGGCAATCATCTCAGCGGCAACTCCTCAGATAATGAAGCAGTCCATGCCCTGATAAGTGGCAAGTAACATTCATGCCACACAAGTGCCAGGCAATGACTATCTCCAACAAGAGAAAGTCTAACCATCTCCCCTTGACATTTAATGGCATTACCATCATCAAATCCCCCACCATCAACATCCTGGGGGCCACCATTGACCAGAACCTTAACTGGACTAGCCACATAAATACTATGGCTACAAGAGCAGGTCAGAGGCTGGGTATTCTGCAGCGAGTGACTCAACTCCTGACTCCCCAAAGCCTTTCCACAATCTACAAGGCACAAATCAGGAGTGTGATGGAATACTCTCCACTTGCCTGGATGAGCACAGCTCCAATAACATTCAAGAAGCTCGACAAAGCAGCCTGCTTGATTGGCACCCCATCCACCACCTTAAACATTCACTCCCACCACCACCGGCGAATCGTGGCTGCAGTGTGTACCATCTACAAGATGCACTGCAGCAACTCGCCAAGGCTTCTTCGACAGCACCTCCCAAACCCGTGACCTCTACCACCTAGAAGGACAAGGGCGGCAGGCGCATGGGAACACCACCACCTCCAAGTTCCTCTCCAAGTGACACACCATCCTGACTTAGAAGTATATCGCCGAACCTTCATCGTCGCTGGGTCAAAATCCCGGAACTCCCTCCCTAACAGCACTGTGGGAGCACCTTCACCACACGGACTGCAGCGGCTCAAGAAGGCGGCTCACCACCACCTTCTCAAGGACAATTAGGGATGGACAATAAATGCCAGCCTCGCCAGCGACGCCCACATCCCAAGAACGAATAATTTTAAAAATCAAACCTGGGACATTTCTGGTCTGTATGGCTTAGCTAGTCACTGGACAAATTCATTGAGCCATCGAAGGTTGAGTGCGATTTTGTTGATCAAGTTCCAATTTGATTATGCTTAAAAAAAATGAGTTAGTTATCAACCCTTTGTCCAATACTGCTTTGCAAAGACAAATATTTGCGAGCTGGGCCTTTATCAGAAAACTGAACTCTGGACCCTTCTTACGTTAAATGTTGGGTTTTGTTTCACAGAAGTAAAATCTGAGTCCTTACTGTTGATCAATTCTTCTCATGATCGTTACAGTTACAGGAGCTCTTTCACTGACAAATTTACATTTTGTTCTAGCCAAAACATTGGTTTTTCCTCGCTACCTCCTTATTTTTATATCAATATGGAAACCAATCACACCTAGAAGCATAGAAGATAGGAGCAGGAGTAGGCCATTCGGCCCCTCGAGCCTGCTCCGCCATTTAATGAGATCATGGCTGATCATCCAAATTCAGTACCCTGTCCCTGCTTTCTCCCCATATCCCTTGATCCCTTTAGCCTTAAGAAATATATCTATCTCCTTCTTGAATATATTTAATGAATTGGCCTCAACTGCCTTCTGTGGTAGAGAATTCCACAGGTTCACCACTCTCTGGGTGAAGAAATTCCTCCTCATCTCAGTCCTAAATGGCTTACCCCTTATCCTTAGACTGTGACTCCTGGTTCTGGACGCCCCCGCCATCGGGAACATCCTTCCTGCATCTAGTCTGTCTAGTCCTGTTAGAATTTTATAAGTTTCAATGAGATCCCCCCTCATTCTTCTAAACTCTAGCGAGCCTGGCCTGACAACAATCGAGTGTGAAATCTTACAATTTAACATAAAAATGCAATAAGATTATATTTCCAAGAGTTAAGTGCATTAAATAGCATTACGCTGTGAACAATAACAGCAATGCTTTTACATACTGACATTATGAAGATCACAGACACAATAGAGCAATAGTGGGTTTGTATAGTCAGAGAGAAGAAAGTAATGATACACAGTAATAACTAAACATGTATTTAATGTATTCAGAAATAATTAGATTGTGTACAACATTCTTTGCCAAAAGGAAATGAGTCAAAAATTCTAATTAATTTTACCAATTTAACTCAACTAGAGCCATTCCCCAAGACAATGGATCAGTTGGTTATGGGAATGAGCAGCGGAGCCATATAGTACAGAAGATCCCAGGCTCAATGTCCAGTCTGTGTTAAATTAGGTCTTTAAAATTATGAAAAATTTTGATAAGATAAATATTAATAATTTTGGATGTGCACTTGGGATGCTGTAACCTGCAGGGCTACGGTCCAAGAGCTGGGAAGTGGGATTAGGCTGGATAGCTCTTTGTTGGCCGGCACGGACACAATGGGCCGAAATGGCCTCCTTCCGTGCAGTAACTTTCTATAATTCTATAAGAGTGGATACAGAGAGAATGTTTCCACTTGTGGGAAAGAGCATAACTAGAGGCCATCAATATAAGATAGTCACCAAGAAATCCAATAGGGAATTCAGAAGAAACCTCTTTACCCAGAGAGTGGTGAGAATGTGGAACTCGCTACCACAGGGAGTGGTTGAGGCGAATAGTATAGATGCATTTAAGGGGAGGATAGACAAGCATATGAGGGAGAAGGGAACAGAGGGTTATGCTGATAGATTTAGATGAGGAAAGACGGGAGGAGGCTCGAGTGGAGCATAAACGCCGGCATGGACTGGTTGGGCCGAATGGCCTGTTTCTGTGCCGTATATCCGGTGTAATCCTGTGTAAATTAGCTGTTCAAACTGGGGTGATGGCAGAGGTGCAACAATTAGCCTCCGTGGTTTTGGAGGAGGAGGAGAAGAAGGGGAAAAATAAAATTGGTCAGGGTTCCCATGCCTGGTCACGATTCAGTGACCCTTATTGTTAGTGGATGTCGAGTGAGGGCAAGACCGGGCTCGGTGTGATCTTCCTCACGGTCACAAAGGCCTGCCAAACTCACCGACTCTGGTTACACATGAAGAATTGGTACTTGTGCAAGGCAATGTAGGATAACTGGTGCTCACGGAAACGTATCCCAATAGGGAGTCAATGTCTTCAGAAGAGAAGTGAGAAAATTACCAGGAAAAAAAGAAAGGAAGGTTGTTTTTAAAGAACAAAAAAGAGAGAAAACGTTGACTCCACATTGCATTTGCGTGAGAAACTCAAACTGACACACACAAAATAATTTCAAACGCCAGGTATAAAATAAGTAGCGTATTCAGCTTTGGTCTGAACCGGTTAGTAAAGAGCTCCTCTAATGCATAACAGGTAAATGCGTGGCCTACTGTCACTGAGCCATGCAGACCCAGTCTGTGCTGAGTTAGTAGCGTGCTGGTAGGAGCACCATAATTAGCATCTCCATTGCTGGAGGGGTGAAAATATAAATTAGCTCGAGTTGCCGCTCCTGATTGCTATCCAGGGACCTCCGCTGGGAACTGCACGTGTGCTTAGATGTTACTGAAGAGGACTGGACTAAATGTGACGCCCTTTAAACTTCAATGCCTGGGTTAATGCTGACACGTGGATAAGGAACCAGAGGACTACCAGCAGCCATGGAACTGTACTCCAGCTTGGCTCAGCATCTTCTGGACAGAGGAATAGACAAAGCAACATGGTGGTGACTTGGTTCAGCAGTAAAACTACCCTTATGTGCAAAACGGTGTCTTACACTTACATTCTCAACAGGAAACATGACCCTGGTATTTGGAGTATAAAGAAGTAATTATAGTATCAGATTCTGGAATTTTCTGTAGGATTTATAAAGTGCAACGAACAACAGAATCAATTCTCTTTACCAAATTACAATCAGTATTGACTAACACGTTTTTATTTTGTGAACTAAATGCTCATGTTGAAGGTGTTTACAGAGAATATGTGAAAGCAAATCCAGATAATCCTTTTCATTTTATTTAAGTACAATATCCAATGAAGCTAATGAAGGTATAAAATCTGTTTTAGGTCACAACTATAAATCTCAGCTGCAGAACTGAGGCGCAGACTACAGGCAACTGCAGAAGAACGACACGTCGGAGATCATTAAAAAGAAAAAGACTTGCATTTCTCCAGCGCCTTTCATGACCTCAGGACGTCCCAAAGTGCTTCACAGCCAATTAAGGACTTTTTTTTGGCAGTGCAGTGGTAACTTTTAAAACACAATAGTGAACAGATAGACTGCAGCTCAGAATTGTATTGCTATTCAGAAAATAAATACAGAAGTGTTGAAGCCACGGCTGAACTAACAAAATGTCCTTATTCAGCTTTGAATATGCTTGATGCCAAACACATAATACTCACACATCTGGGATGATTTTACAGAGGAAATATAGCAAAAAAATTACTAAAATAAAGTCTTGTTAATTTTTAAAATACAGTACATTTTTAGATAATCCTGTCAGCACCATCCTTTGGTGTACGAACATAATGTACTAGACTGCAAGACACAGATTAACACCTGCGATTCCCCACATAGCCATTTTTCAATCTGGATTATGGCAGAAAACTGGAGAGCAAGTGGTCCTTGGCTCCTATCATTATCTCATTGTGACTGATTGCAAAGTGCCTACCTGCTGTCTCAGACTTGAAGTGGCACTTAACAATGGGCTGAAGAGGAGGAGGAATCTAAAAAGGGAAAGAAAAAAATGTGGTGAAGGACCACATGCAGGGGAGAGGAGCTAGAATGGTATCTTTACAAAAAGAAGTAAATCTCTACACGGCTGACCTTTTCTTATAACCTTTTAGCTCAAGATTAAGTGGGGAGTTAGTGAGAATTAATTCATCGCAACCAGCAGTTAATTAGGTACGAATACCCTCAGTAAAATATTCTTGAACGTTAATCCATTACTTAATCCAGAGATGGTAAAGTAACTGTTTTGAAAAGGAATGTATTTCGAAGATTAGCTTTAGCTCAACTAATGGGGAATAATCACCTTGAGCAACAGCAGTTCTCCGTCCAGACACACTTATGTAATGTAGCCTGGTGACATACCTAACAAGGCAATGATACTATGACTTTGACTTCCACTTGACTGATGCAGTACTAAACGTAACTAAAAAAGGCTGGAAAAGTGAGCAGCAGATTTATTGTACCTCGGATTCTATATGTGAATATTCAGAATGCAAAACATCCTGGCAATTCTAATCCTTTGAGTATTCGCTTGCCTTTGGAAATAGAATAAGTTTTCTCCTGTACAGAATTTTATTATTTGAATGTTGGCACCCATATTAATGTAATACACCTTGATACAAGGGTATGGTAGCATAGTGATATGTTACTGGATTAGTAATGCAGAGGCCTGGACTAAAGAACTCAGAGGCATGAGTTCAATTCCCACCACGGCAGCTGGGGAATTAAAATTTTATTAAATTGTTAAATTTAAATTCAGTTAATTAATTAAATAAATCTGGAATTAAAAAGCTAGCATCAGTAATGGTGAGCATGAAACTACTGGACTGTCGTAAAAACGCATCTGGTTCACTAATGTTCTTCAGGGAAGGAAATCTGCCGTCCTCACCTGGTCTGGCCTACATGTGAATCCAGACCCACAGCAATGTGGTGGACTCTGAACTGCCCTCTGTAATGGCCTAGCAAGCCACTCAGTTGTATCAAACCGCTATGAAAAACAGTAATAGGAATAAAACCGGATGGATCACCCGGCATCGACCTAGGCACCGGATTCGGATACAACAAAGGCACACCCAGCCCAGTCGACCTGCAAAGTCCTCCTCACTAACATCTGGGGACTTGCGCCAAAATTGGGAGAGCTGTCCCACAGACTAGTCAAGCAACAGCCTGACATAGTCATACTCACAGAATCATACCTTTCAGCCAATGTCCCAGACTCGTCCATCACCATCCTTGGGTATGTCCTATCCCACCAGCAGGACAGACCCACCAGAGGTGGCAGCACAGTGTATACAGTCGGGAGGGAGTGGCTCTGGGAGATCTCAACATTGACTCTGGACCCCATGAAATCTCATGGGATCAGATTAAACATGGGCAAGGAAACCTGTTGATTACCACCTACTGCCCTCCCTCAGCTGATGAATCAGTACTCATCCATGTTGAACACCACTTGGAAGAAGCATCGAGGGTAGCAAGGGCAGAGAATGTACTCTGGGTGGGGGACTTCAATGTCCATCACCAAGAGTGGCTCGGTAGCACCAATACTGACCGAGCTGGCTGAGTTCTGAAGGACATAGCTGCCCAGAGTGGGCCTACGGCAGGTGGTGAGAGAACCTGTGAAGGAATAAGCCATATAACCTATTCAGAAAAATACACTATCTTTTGAAAGAATTCTGGCCTTATTAAAACATGACAAACTGGGTTTGGAAATCTAGAAAGCTAACTATGAAAAAGCTGTGAAAGCATTCTGGCTATTGAGATAAGATAGTTGTTGACACTGAATCAATAACCTTATTGAAACAGATGGTTAAAGGCTCCGGCAGGCTGAACCTTTCGGAATGAAACAATGGTTCACCCTGGATAAGGTGTTCTAATTTACACTTCGTAAAGAAGCACATAAAAGTTAGAAACATCTGCCTTCGTAAAAATGACATCAAGTAAAACACACCTGCTGTTACACCGTTTTTTATGGTAAACTTAGAACACCTAGAGAGGAGACATGATTCTGTAATGCTACCAGCTGATCTGGCAGTAAGAATTGCAGGGGTCAGCAGAAAAATGACTAGAGATAATTAGCTTGCATCAGCAGAAAACCTTAAAGGAAATACCACTGGAAAAGGGTATAAATATTGAACTCTCAAATGGGATAGTAGACTCGCTTTAAAGGGGCAAAGCGATTCTCGGCTTCAGAGGCGGCTCTGTGAGTCTCCAACTCTTTGTACCTCGGGGATCAAAGGTATTTGATTTTGGTGGATATCCTGAATAGAACTTTAAGAACTGTAAAACTGTAGCGAAGTTAAGATTTAAGAGTAAGGTTGTCTGATAATAAGTTTGTAAGCTTTCTCTTTTTGGAACTGTTAATGTTGCGATTGACTCACCAACTGTAAATTACATGTCGGTTCTTTAATAAATCTATATATTTTTAAGAATTGTCTCACATAAGACTTCTGTATCAAACTCGCGAACTCAATCTCTGTACACTCTTTGGTGAGGAGTTGCAGAATTCTGGGGGAGTTTTCCGGACCCTCATAATATCCGGAACGTTACAGTCTAGCTAAACTTATTAAAAGTGCTATCTGGAGGACGGTAACATTTTCAGGTCGTTCCTTTCCTTTAGGGAGAGATAGTCCGGACCTTTAGACCCAATTAAGCGCCTTTAGGATTCGGCTACCTCAAACTTTAGTTGAAAGTGAACGTCTGAGGAATACACCTGAACCGGGGTAGCCCTAAAAGGGCTAGGACTAGTAATTATCCCTTCAAACCAACACGAGGGGAAAAATCTACTTGACCTCGTCCTCACCAATCTACCTGTCGCAGATGCATCTGTCCATGACAGCATTGGTAGCAGTGACCACCGCACAGTCCTTGTGGAGACGTAGTCCCGTCTTCACACGGAGGACACCCTCCATCGTGTTGTGTGGTACTACCACCGTACTAAATGGGATAGATTCAGAACAGATCTCGCAGCTCAAAACTGGGCATCTGTGAGGCGCAGTGGGCCATCAGCAGCAGCAGAATTGCATTCCACCACAATCTGTACCCTTATGGCCTGGCATACCCCTCACTCTACCATTACCATCAAGCCAGGGACAAACCAGTTTCTCAGCCGAGCAGCAAGTTGAAAATCTACCCCAATGGATATCAGCGTTTGATCTTATTAATGAGTAACCAATAAGAGCCATGATGTGGAGATGCCGGTGTTGGACTGGGGTGGACAAATGTGAGAAGTCGCACAACACCAGGTTATAGTCCAACAGTTTTATTTGAAATCACAAGCTTTCGGAGCGCTGCTCCTTCGTCAGGTGAAGCGAAGGAGCAGCGCTCCGAAAGCTTGTGATTTCAAATAAAACTGTTGGACTATAACCTGGTGTTGTGCAACTTCTCACATTTAACCAATAAGATGCAGGGCAGCAATAGGCAAGCAGAAAAGATGGACACTGTTGAAGCCAACACATGGTGAAATCTTGGATTAATGCAAAAGCTGCCAGCTGATTCTGCTAGCGTGTTGACCCACTCAACCCTCCGCCACCTTTAACACCAACCATCACAAGTTCTAGCAGCAGGAACCATATATTTTAAACTGCATAAGTTTCACCATTAGAAGCTTGTGTTCTTACTGATCAGTTTGGGGATTACAATGGGGAGGGGAACATTTCACTCAATATAATTTGCAAAGCTCTGCACTGGTGGTTCAGGTGTCCGATACAGTATATTAGCACACCATATAAACAATTGAAAGCTATCCTTCAAGTCCCAACGCTGGCCATCACTCAAACCTGCCACATTAATGATTATTTTTAGATATGTTCATACAAGCTGCTACAGGCAGAAATCATTATTCTACTTCAGTATTCCATTTTACGGAGGACGGAAAGGGGCAAAGGGGACAGTATAAATGCGTAGAGGTGCTTTTGGAGAAGGGATTGAGCAATAGTGTGTGAAAGCAAGTTGTTGAAATTGATCTCTGAAAAAAGGGGACAGGCTCGTTGGATGTAATGGCTTTTTCCTGTTTCTAACATTTCTTGTGTTCATAAATTAAACTAATAGCTATATGACGCACGGTTTATTTCCTATTTTACGAGAGCTTTTTTCCAGGACAGTGGCACACATAGGGGAAAAAAAGCACCAATACTGCACAGCATGCCTGGCAAGTATCATACAGGATGAAAATATAAAATTAGGCCATGATTAGCTGGAATATGCATTATTGAGAGCTACTGATAACCAACTCCTAGCAACTGGAGACTAACTGAGCCAGGTTTTGCACTGACCTCGTTCAGGGTTAGCTTTACACCATGCCAGGAGAAATGGGCATTGACGCAGTCTATGCACTTGCTTTTTATCAAGAATGTTTGGCGACAGTATTAATGTCACTGAACTGAAAATGCTGTATTAATATTTACTGCACATTATTACTGCAAATTTAAGAGGTCAAATATGAAAGATAAAATAATTTTATGGTTACTTCACAGTATAGTTTAGATAAACTTTAACTACAATAAGTATCTACCCGTACCCATGACAGTTTATAGAAATGTTGAACAACAGTCTTCTAATATTACCAAAGACTCAGATGAACCTGGCACACACCTGGCGTGGTTGTTCACCACCAGATCTGGTTTGACTATAACAATACCACGTTATCCTCTCTATGACCAAATCCTCCCATCACTCCAGAATTATTCTGGAAAATAAGGACAATCCCAGATCCGCCTCTTCTGTCCCTCTTTCCCCTCTACCCTCAACTCCGACACCAAGAGCAAGAAACTCATGGACTTTTCATCTCAAAGATTGAGAATCTCTGTGTAGTTGTCTCAGCCACCGACGCCTCTTCTTTCCCTTTCCTGTCCCGACTCTCCTTTCCCAGGCCCCAATCACTCCTCACTCTGTAGTTTCTTCCTCATTTCTCCAATGCCATCACCAGGCAGGCTAATCTCCTCTCTGACAAAAGCAAAATACTGCAGATGCTGGAAATCTGAAATAAGAACAGAAAATGCTGGAAATACTCAGCAGGTCAGGCAGCATCTGTGGAGAAAGAGAGTTAACGTTTCAGGTTGATAACCTTCCATCAGATGACGAAAGGTCATCAACCTGAAACGTTAACTCTGCTTCTCTCTCCACGGATGCTGCCTGACCTGCTGAGTATTTCCAGCATTTTCTTCTCTATATCACCAGTCTTTCACTACTATCCTAAAATAAGGCTATCCTTATGCCATATTCTTAATTTAAGCTATATATTTCTATATCCATTTGTGCACTATCGAATAGCTCATACAATCAAGGTGGTTGATTGCCATACAATACAATAATTTCAGAAACTGTCTTTTTTTTTCTCCCATTGTTCTTTCTCTCCAGAAGGAGCAATTCAGACAGACTCAGAATCATAGAATAATACAACACAGAAAGTGGACATTCGGCCCATCCTGCCTGTGCCGGCTCTTTGGTAGAGCTCTCCAGCTAATCCCACTCCCCTGCTCTTTCCCCATAGCCCTGTAAATCTTTCCCCTGAACTACTTCAACATTTCCACAAGACTGATGGTGGCACTAATCACACACATCACCTGCTGGGTTATTGTTCAACCCTACCTGTACAGTCAACAAGCAAATATGAGATCCCAGAAGATGTCCAAAAGCAACCATCAATGAGTTTTCATGCATTTTCATTAACCAGACAAACTGCAGCTGTTGTATGTGATTGGAGGAATGATTTATTATGTGAATAAATAAACTGCAGCCAGAAATTGGGTCGTGCCAGCAAGGAGATGCTCCAAATCATTTACAACCCTTATTAAAATTGATCATCACACAGAATGCTTAGCAACTAAAGAACCTATTTTATCTTAAGGACTTCTCATCAATTACTGAAGAAGATTCGGGTACTTTTGCAATGTGTCCGATTATGTTACAATAAATGCTGAAATATATTTTGGCAATAATCAAATACGGTAATGTAAATGTTTCTGTAATTTGCTGTATCGATCTCCTGCCGGCTTTCAGCTACCAAGTATACAATCATAAAAGGGAATGAATTACTCAGTGTCTGAGAGCAAAATAAACATTTGTTCAAAATATCCTGGTACAAGTCACAAGACATGTTGCTTTAGTTACAAGTTTGTAAAACATCACGGTTCCATTTCTAAAAGATCTCACTGACTGATCAGCATTGTGCTCACTAACATTCCCGGCAGCCAAATTGTTTTTGTCAATGGTGTGGTGACTGACACCTTTAGAAGAGTAGATAAGTCTCCCGATAGTTTTATGGGTAAATGTGCTATGTAGGCTTGTGCTCAGCCATCCAAACTAGAGGAACCGAGGTTCAATTCCCAGACTGTGCTTAGCGAGCTGCTCTCAGCCAGAGCAGCATGAAAGCACTACAGCAGTGGGGGACAAAAAAAAAAAATCAGGATTCCAACTTCTAATTCCAACCAGTGATCCAAGGCGTAAAACGTGCACGTGTGGAAGGCGGGTGAGGTCTAGCTGTGCTACCCTCCATAAAGCCTGCTGATATTCTTGGTTTGTCTTGGCTTACACATAAAAGTCTTGCATTTATATATACCTCAGGACGTCCTAAAGCGCATTACAGCCAATGAAGTACTTTTTGAAGCGTAGTCACTGTTGTAATGTGGGAAACGTGGCAGCCAATTTGCGCAAAGCAAGATCCCACAAACAGCAATGTGATGATGACCAGATAATCTGTTTTTGTTATGTTGATTAAGGGATAAATATTGGCCAGGACACGGGGGATAACTCCCCTGTTCTTCTTCGAAATAGTGCCATGGGATCTTTTACGTCCACCTGCGAGAGCAGACGGGGGCCTCAGTTTAACGTCGCATCCGAAAGACGGCACCTCCGACAATGCAGCACTCCCTCAGCGCTGCACTGGAGTGTCAGCCTACATTTTTGTGCTCAAGTCTCTAGAGTGGGACTTGAACCCACAACCTTCTGACTCAGAGGCGAGTGAGCCACTGGCTGACACTTGAAGATTGTTCACTTGGGCAAGGTACCAGAAGCTTGCTGCTATTCTTGAAACTGTCGTCCAGCAAGAGCGAAGAGATGGGAAAGAAAGAAAAACACTGGATGTGCACCTTCGAATGGGATTGAATGTTCTCGGAACAAGTACAAACAGATCAAGTGCTCTGTGGGACGTGGTGGCTCCCTGAGCTGGTCGACCCTTGGAAATGCCACAACAGGGAAGGCGACCAATCAAGGGTGAGTGGTGAAGGATATATGCTTAAACAGCTATTCCGGAGTTCTGTTCGATTTAAATTTTGGGTAGACAGGCATTGAGATACTCTCAGAACATTTCTTCAGAGAATTAAACAGGTGGAGTAAAGTCCACAAAGATATTTTGTGGAAGGAATATGCTTGATTGGTCAAATGATTTTTTTCTTGTTCCATGATAACATTCTCAATTTCCAGCTGCTAACAGATCTCCTGTGGCATTGCTCATGGAGCATAAACATTGGCATAGACTGGTTCCGCCAAATGGCCTGTTTCTGTGCTGTATATCCTATGTAATCCTATGTAAATGGTAGGTCAGAGGATACGCCGTTTTATAACAATAGCGGTCCAGGCCCCACAAGGAATGTTATGGCCTCCCCTGCCCTGGATACGCAACCTGCCCCCCCACCAGACCCTCCCAGCCATTTACCTGGAAGCTGGCAGGCAGTCCTGGGCTGCCCAATTTTCAGTAGCCGCCCACACCCTCTTTCCACTTGAGTGGACCAGTGGCATTTAAACGAGGCCCAATGGTTAAAATTGCCAAAGGCCTTCTGCTGCCACTGGTGGGTGGGAAATTAACTCATGATAGCAGTTTCTCGCCAAAACCCACTCTGATTTAACATTCCCCCGCTCCCCCACTTCCTGTAGCACTACATTCATAAACCACTCAAGCTTCACTCTCAGTTTATGATGTCATTTGAACTCCACCGGCACAGGAACAATGGCCGAATGGCCTCCTTCTGTGCTGCATGATTCTATGGTTTTCTATACCTTTATATAACATTTCTAAATAGCTATCCAATTCTGCAGGTTATATGTAAACTATAATTTCTCTCTACAGTGAAATTCAGTGCTAATGACTTGGTTATAACACGATCGTCTTTCCTCCTCTGTACAACCATTCCCTGAATTTATTATGACTGAGTTGGCAGATTTTACAACACAACCTGTGAAAAGTTAGTGGAAAAAAGATGCAAAGATCAGCTACAGGTGCACATTACTGGAAAGAAATCAAAAGAAATCCATGGCCCTTTACAGACAATGAGCAGACTGTACAAGCCACACTCCTACCCAGACATAACCCCCACTGCTCTTTTAAGCCTCTGTCTAGTTACTGTACTTTTTCTGCTTCCATCACTTCCCGTCCAGAAGTTAGAGCGTAATGTTAATTTCGTTCTGGCAAAAATTACTTTTACTGCTCCCTTTGACAAGAAATAATTAAAATGTAAGAGAGTTAGTCAGCCCAAATTAAAACTGAGTGTCAGCTGAAAAGGCTATTTAGGCTTTAAGGATAGTTGTCTCAAGCTGTCTAAAGCAGTTAATGCCAGGACTCAAACCATTACTACGTCATTCTTTTATGAGCCGCTCACATTGCTGGTTAAAAAGGAGATTAATGCAATAGCTAGGAAAGACATTAGCTTGGAGGATGTGGAATCAATATGGGTTGAGCTGCAGAACACCAAAGGGCAGAAAACGTTAGTGGGGGTTGTGTACAGACCTCCAAACAGTAGTAGTGAGGTGGGGGAGGATATGAAACAGGAAATCAGAGGTGCATGCAAAAAAGGCGCAGCAGTTATCATGGGTGACTTTAATATGCATATAGATTGGGCTACTCAAACTGGAAGCAATACGGTGGAGGAGCATTTCCTGGAGTGTTTAAGGGATGGTTTCCTAAACCAATATGTTGAGGAACCAACTAGAGGGGAGGCCATCCTGGACTGGGTGTTGTGTAATGAGGAAGGACTAATCAGCAATCTTGTGGTGCGAGGCCCCTTGGGGAAGAGTGACCATAGTATGGTGGAGTTCTACATTAGGATGGAGAAGGAAACAGTTAATTCAGAGACCATGGTCCAGAACTTAAATAAGGGCAACTTTGAGGGTATGAGGCGTGAATTGGCGAGGTTAGATTGGCAAGCGATATTTAAGGGGTTATCAGTGGAAGGGCAATGGCAGACATTTAGAGATCGCATGGATGAACTACAGCAATTGTACATCCCTGTCTGGCGTAAAAATAAAAAAGGGAAGGTGGCTCAACCATGGCTAACAAGGGAAATCAGGGATAGTATTAAAAGCAAGGAAGTGGCATACAAATTGGCCAGAAGTAGCAGCAAACCCGGGGACTGGGAGAACTTTAAAACTCAGCAGAGGAGGACAAAGGGTTTGATTAGGGCAGGGAAAATAAAATATGAAAGGAAGCTTGCGGAGAACATTAAAACGGACTGCAAAAGCTTCTATAAATATGTAAAAAGAAAGAGGTTAGTAAAAACAAACGTAGGTCCCCTGCAGTCAGAAACAGGGGAAGTCATAATGGGGAACAAAGAAATGGCAGATCAATTGAACAAGTACTTTGGTTTGGTGTTTACTGTGGAGGACACAAACAACCTTCCGGAAATAAAAGAGATCAAAGGATCTGGTAAGAGGGAGGAGCTGAGGGAAATCCTTATCAGTCGGGAAAAGGTGTTGGGGAAATTGTTGGGACTGAAGGCTGATAAATCCCCAGGGCCTGATGGTCTGCATCCCAGAGTACTTAAGGAGGTGGCCTTGGAAATAGTGGATGCATTGACGATCATTTTCCAACATTCCTTAGACTCTGGATCAGTTCCGAAGGAGTGGAGGGTGGCTAATGTAACCCCTCTTTTTAAAAAAGGAGGGAGGGAGAAAGCAGGGAATTATAGACCGGTCAGCCTGACATCGGTGGTGGGTAAAATGATGGAATCAATTATTAAAGATGTCATAACAGACCATTTGGAAAGTGGCGACATGATAGGTCCAAGTCAGCATGGATTTGTGAAAGGGAAATCATGCTTGACAAATCTTCTGGAATTTTTTGAGGATGTTTCCAATAGGGTGGACGGGGGGGAACCAGTAGATGTGGTGTATTTGGACTTTCAGAAGGCCTTCGACAAGGTCCCACACAAGAGATTGGTGTGCAAAGTTAAAGCACATGGGATTGGGGGTAATGTGTTGACATGGATTGAGAACTGGTTGGCACACAGGAAACAAAGAGTAGGAGTAAATGGGTACTTTTCAGAATGGCAGGCAGTGACCAGCGGGGTACCGCAGGGTTCGGTGCTGGGGCCCCAGCTGTTTACATTATATATTAATGATTTGGACGAAGGGATTAATTGTAATATCTCCAAATTTGCGGATGACACTAAATTGGGAGGCAGTGTGAACAATGAGGAGGATGCTAGGAGGCTACAGAGTGACTTGGACAGGTTGGGTGAATGGGCAAATGTATGGCAGATGAAGTACAATGTGGATAAATGTGAGGTTATCCACTTTGGTGGTAAAAATAGGGAGGCAGACTATTACCTGAATGGTGGCAGATTAGGGAAAGGGGAGGTGCAACGAGACCTGGGCGTCATGGTACATCAGTCACTGAAGGTGGGAAGGCAAGTGCAGCAGGCAGTCAAGAAAGCAAATGGCATGATGGCCTTCATAGCAAGGGGATTTGAGTACAGGAGTAGGGAGGTGATGCTACAGTTGTACAGGGCCTTGGTGAGGCCACACCTGGAGTATTGTGTGCAGTTTTGGTCTCCTAACTTGAGGAAGGACATTCTTGCTATTGAGGGAGTGCAACGAAGGTTCACTAGATTGATTCCTGGGATGGCCAGACTGACATATCAAGAAAGACTGGATCAACTGAACTTGTATCCTCTGGAGTTCAGAAGAATGAGGGGGGATCTTATAGAGACGTTTAAAATCCTGACTGGTTTAGACAAATTAGATGCGGGCAGAATGTTTCCAATGTTAGGGAAAACTAAAACCAGGGGTCACAGTCTAAGGATAAAGGGGAAGCCATTTAAGACTGAGATGAGGAGGAACTTCTTCACCCAGAGAGTGGTGAATCTGTGGAATTCTCTACCACAGAAGGTTGTTGAGGCCAGTTCGCTAAATATATTCAAAAGGGAGTTAGATATAATACTCACAACTAGGGGGATCAAGGGGTATGGCAAGAAAGCAGGAATGGGGTACTGAGGTAGCATGTTCAGCCATGAACGCATTGAATGGCGGTGCAGGCTCGAAGGACCGAATGGTCTACTCCTGCACCTATTTTCTATGTTTCTATGTTTCTATTTCCTCTCCAGATAGACAAGAGTTTCCTGTTGGAAGCACTGCCCAACTTGGGAATGGCAAAGCAAATTGTGTTTTCAGCTGGGCAAAGAATACAATGGCGCTTTAGAGAATCATAGAAGTTTACAGCACAGGAAGAGGCCATTCGGCCCATCGTGTCTGTGCCGGCCGAAAAAGAGCTATCCAGCCTAATCCCACTTTCCAGCTCTTGGTCCATAGCCCTGTAGGTTACAGCACTTCAGGTGCATATCCAAGTACTTTGTAAATGTGATGAGGGTATCTGCCTCTACCACCCTTCCAGACCCGCACCACCCTCTGGGTGAAAAAAGTTCTCCTGAACTCCCCTACAATCCTTCTACCTTTATTGCAACAGCTCTTAAAATGTATACAATTCTGCTTCAGAAAATGTAAAAATAGCTGTCATACTGTGGCAGGAATGACAGAATGCTGCCTAGCATCTGCAATCATCCTGTTCTACTGGTCAGGAATACTATCGGCCTCTTTTTTTAAAATCTATTTAAAAGGTGAATTATGCTCCTTTCTGGAAGTAATATTGTACAAACCATCCTGAGAACCACTACCCTACTCAAAGTATTTTAGGATGAACAACTGTTTTATATGATTCACCAATACATACATACTTTGAGTCTATCTCCTGTGTCTTGACTGTCAAACCATTGGTCAATTTGCTTCTTTCTTACTGCTCATGTGTTTAAGTCTAAATTTAATTCCTTTCGAATTGGTTATCTCCCAATTTCGTTATTCACCAATCAAATTATGCACAAAACATTCTCCCCAATCACATTTCACCAAAACAATCTGCACATTTCAGCAAATAAAAATTCTCAAAGATACAGGCACCATAATACTTCCCCAGCCATCCATACGGAACACATAAAATAACACTTATAACATAACAATACAAACAAATTCAACAATTCAGGGAAAAAAAATCGCAAATGTATCTTTAAATTTATCATCTCCCAATCAATCCAAGAACTCCCCCACTTCTGCTCATGATGCACAGCCTGATGCTGCCGGCCAGGCACTATGAACATCTCTGATCTCGCATACCAACCACCCCCCCAACAGTCTGCCTCGATGCACATTTAATTTTTTTTTTTACTGTACAGCCATGTTACAGCCCCTGCCCAACCCAAATCTCGCCATCCCTCTCAGCACAGTCGTGCACAGAGGTCCCAGCTCACTCAGCCTCTCTCCTCTGCTCCTCCAAGTCCAATCATGTGCCGAGTTCCTTGCCATGAGCAACAGCTTAGGTCAGTTAGTTTTTATTTAAAAATTAAAAGGAAAATCTGTGTTCGGGGGAGGAAATAGATTAACAGACAACAATTTAAACGCCCATGAAAATGATTATACAAACTATTATTTCACTATCTTTGTGACAAGTTCTATGTAAATAGTTTCCAGTTACCTCTCGGGATTTTCAGTACAAGTTACTCTAACTCGAATGGTAACAGTGTGCAGCTGACAGCAGAGTTTTTCTGCAGAAGAGAGAAAAGTACACGTTGTAAGCTATGCAGAAATAGGATGTGATGGAAATGAAAGTAATCTCTCAAATGTAATTTGATGCTGAAATCCCAAATGGAAAATAAACTGGTAAAGAGGAAAAGATGATTGTATGAAACAGATGGTGCTTCAGAATAAGATCTGACAGAGTAAGAGAATATAATGTAGGTCTAATAGGAAAAATGAGAGTCAGACCAGTGGACACAGATATTTTATTTATACAGAAAACAATGCCACCTGAAAAATGACAGACACAATTATGCACTGGTGAAACTGACATTCAGTAGGAAAAGATTTCCTAATGTGATGAAATGAAGCTCAAGCCTGTCCGTGAGTTGTCCTCCAAGGACGTCGGAGAAGGTCGAATCAGGCAACAAATAGGATTTGCCAAAGAAGAGAAGAGTCCCAAGTAAACTTTTAGAACATGGTGCTGTACCTTACAAAATACTAGGGCATCAACAAGCACTTGATTCATATCTTGTTTAAAATTAACTGATAAGATGATTTTACTTTTAGAAGTAGTACTAACAGCTCCCACATAGCAGCTCGCCTCTTGTCACAATGACAAATAGCAGTACCAACAAAGTTGATTTCATGCAAACAACCACAGCTTCACCAACGCACCTGGGGATGAACTGTTCTGCTCAATCTGTGTGCGGACATTCCAAACGCATTTAAAAAGAACATTTATGATTAATAACAAAACCAATGCCGCCGTCAGCCTTGCGAAGTAGAAATTATCCTGTGTTTATAAACCATTTTTATATGCTTCATTTAAACAGCAAATACTCAATGCTTTATGATAATACTGAATAATTTACTTACCAGGAATCTGCTGGAGAAAGCAAAGAATTTGCAAAACGACAGTACTGGTTTTGTGGTGCTATATGCCTTCAACTTGCACATAAATACCAACAGCAATATACCATGCCGTGCCTCACTACTGGCAGCAATACCTTACATCACTACTTTCATCCAATCGGCACCATTTCCTGCATTAGAAAATTAAACCATACTTCAAAGACTACAAAAAAAAACAATTTTCAATACAAATGCATAAAGTCAGCGAAAAACTAACCCTTTAACAATCAAAAGAGAAAGAAAATTTAATGGAAAAGACACTGAAAAGGTGCTGAATGACTCAGTGGGTTAGAAGACAATCCTTTTACCTCAAAGACCCGAGTTTGAATCCAGCCCAGACAATTGGTGATTAAGAACATAACAATTCTAGTAACAGAAAAAAGTTATTAGGCTTAAACAAGGCCTTCTCTTTTTTCATAGACCCTACTAACTCCTCCTCTCATCATATCTCTTCTCACTTAGAATGGAAAAATTGAGCAGTCAAACTTCCATTGTGCACCACAGTGTAAGGAAGCCCCCACTCGCAGATTATGAAAATTAGTAGATAAGTAAGAGTTCCCAAATGACACTTGCTTATTGCTGCTATGAATATTTGAATGCTTTATCTCTCCCAACCTGCCTGCCTCAATCCTTTTCTGCAGCAATCATCTCCATTGGTGCTGCCAGCAAGATTAACTAATGGTCCACCAGCTAAACCAGAAGCAACTCAAGTACAGTGAAAGGACACTTATCACTTTGATTCAGGACGATTTGATTCCCTTAACCAAATGATTTGTTTAAGCAAGAAGCTCTCTTGAAGGATAGTTGTAAGCAGGCACACATTTAAAAAAAACCATAATAGTATCAGGGAGCAGGCTGCAGAGAAATACTGGGAAGCACGATACAGAGGCTTGCAAAGAGCTATACTTCAGCCACAGAAAAGCCACACGAGGCGGGTGAAGGTAATTTTTTCCTCAAATCAATGTAACAAAAGCAAAATATTGCAGGTGCTGGAAATCTGAAATAGAAACAGAAAATGCTGGAAACGCTCAGCAGGTCAGGCAGCATCTGTGGAGAAACAGAGTCAACGTTTCAGGTCGATGACCTTCCATCATCTGTTTCGCTCTCCACAGATGCTGCCTGACCTGCTGAGCGTTTCCAGCATTTTCTGTTTTTAGTTTAGGCTATTTTAACAATGAATATAACTATTGGTAGGGCTGATTAGAATAGAATTGTGGGCACTTTACCTTTAGAAGGACACTGATACACTGGAGAGAGTTCAGAGAAGCACAAGAAGAATGATTTCTGGTCACTTTTGCATTTAGCGGAGTTATTCAAATACATGAGCGTGGAAGCATTCAAATCATTGGAGTCAAAGACATAGATCAGACCAGTTGTCCCACAGTTAATATTATAAAGAAAATAACTGCATATATAGAAGTTAATTGTAAAATAATAGTTTAGCATTGAGATTACGAACATTTATTATTTTCCTTTTGCAATTATTTATTCATTTGTTCAATATATTCGTTATGATTTAAGTTTGAAACAAGATCGAATGTTGTGATGCGCCACTGCTTCAAGGACATGAAAGTGGCAGGACAAGTTGATACATCTGGTAATAAAGCATATGGGATCCTTGGCTTTATACAGTCATACAGTACAAAAGCAAGGAAGTTATGCTAAACCTTGATAAGTCATTGGTTAGGCCTCAGCTAGAGTATTGTGCCCAATTCTGGGCACCACACTTTAGGAAGGATGTCAAGAGTTTGGAGAGTCTGAAGAGGATATTAACCAGAATGATACCAGGGATGATGGACTTCAGTTACGTGGATAGACGAGAGAAGCTGGGATTGTTCTCCTTGGAGCAGAGAAGGTTAAGGGGATATTTAATAGAGGTGTTCAAAATTATGAGGGGTTTTGATAGAGTAAATAAGGAGAAACTATTTCCAGTGGCAGGTGGGTCGGTAACCATAGGACACAGATTTAAAATGATTGGCAAAAGAACCAGAGGGTAGATGATGAGAATTTTTTTTACGCACTGCGCTACCTGAAAGCAGATTGAATAGTAACTTTCAAAAGGGAATTGGATAAATACTTGAAAAGAAAAAATTTGCAGTACTATGGGAAAGAGCGGGGCAGTAGGACTAACTGGATAGCGCTTCCGAAGAGCCGGCACAGGCACGATGGGCCGAATGGCCTCCTCCTGTGCTGTAAGATTCCAAGGTCATATATGAGAAAGATCCTGTGGAGGCACAGGATACAGCCTGTAGTCAAAGAAAATTTTGATGGAAGGTATTCGGTTAGTTAGCCTGGCCATGTTACCAAAACTTGCCTAGACATCAGGGCCAGTGAAAATATTCTTGAAGCACTATTAGAATAATCTAAAATACAGAAGTCAAAGTATCTAGGATAAGAAAGGCAGAAAGATTGAAAAACATTAACAGAAATAATTCAACAGAGGCTTCATTCATCGACACATCTCTCATGTCATCAGTGGACTTAAGATAACCAACTTGGGCAATCTGATCTCAACCGAATCTCTTGACTGGATCACTGCCTTTTTAAACTATCTATATTTTAATATTTATAAGGCATTGCAGAACAATACTTTATCATGCACGTAGACCTTCTCTTTCATGAGCAACTGCATTCATGAAAGCTCGGTATTCTACTGAAGTAGTTGGAATACTTCACAATGCTATAACCACAGATTCGTATTATACAGAATGATAAAGACAAAACATTCCCAACTTTAGCACAATTGCTACAATAATTACGAGTACAAATTCTTCACAATATGACCTCTTGCCAATGGTAAATACAAGAGATTGGAAAAGAAACCTATTGTGTAATGTATAAACTCCTTAAATAAAACTATCTCCAGATTTTTTAACATTTTAGTGACAAGAATACACTGCTATTTTCAGTCATGGGATCCTGGTACTATAATCTAGTCCATCTGACTAAGTAGCTTGCTACACTACACTACACATTCACTTGTCATATGTAATGAAAGGATCTACATTAAATACAGAGTTTGTGCTGGTGCCTATAGCTGCTGATGTCAGATTAAAGTCTAAAATAACCCCTTCACAGCAAACACACAATCTTGTCCATCAGTCCAGGTGCTCCCGTCAGGTGAGGAGGGGAGAATAAAAAGGTTGAGAATTAAAAGTAGTTCTATCAAACTAGAGAAGTTATATAAAGATTGTTTTGTCTGAAAAGAATCACTTTGAGAAACGTTAACAAGGAGTGGCAGAAAAGCAGATGGAACTAAATTTATTGAAAAAATATGTATAAAAGAGTTAATCTGAGAACAGTACCAAATTAGGAATAAGCAAAGAAATCAATTTAAAAAAGGAAGAGTATAAATAGTGGAGTTCCTCAGAAAACTTGACATGTTGTTATAATTAACAGATCTCCTATAGAATTGCTCACAATAAATCAGGGGATATACTGTTCTATAATAATAATAATATTAATGAAATGCAAAATGTATTAACAAAGTTAGCTTAAGGGATTTGTTGTGACAGAATGTCCTGTAGATTTTCACCTAGAACATAACTTTCCCTGTAAATTTCTCTACTCACCAACACTTTCATTTTAATCCACAGTATATTTCAAAATGCATCTCTCAACCTGCCTAACAGTTTAGGAATTTTCCAGTTGGTTATTCTAACAACTGGTTTGTACCGTCAGGGCATGCTCTACTTATCGGCAATTTAATCCAAGCTCTGATTTTAAGTGGCAGCCAGCTGTTACTGTGCCACCTGGAACCTTCCTTCACTGATCGCCAGGTCGAAAGGGGCAAATGTAGCGTACATTTTTTAAAAATACTGCTGATTTAATGCAAACTGCTTGCCGGGGAAAAAATTAACTGGCACTGCAAGTAAAGTCTCCTGGAACTGACTGAGATTTTAGCCATTTTCTACTCAACTGCCCCTCGGTCTTTGGCAAATTTTAGCTGACCTCAGGTGGTAATGCCAAAAGTGAACAAAAAAGTGTGTGTGTGTCTCCGTCAGTAAATAAACATCCCCTAGAAAATAATTTTCCAGTCAAACTTTACCTCAACACAGTTCCAAAATTCATGTTGTACCCTGAGGCTTTTCTGTAAGAAAAACAAGCTCATAATTATTAGTTACTCTCTTTGGTTTCGATTTGTAGTGCATATTCTCTTCAGATAATAATAATGATGGATGAAGGGAATTTTCTCCGCACTGCATATGCTCAGGTGCTTGTAGTTTATAAGGCCCATTAACAACAGGCAGCAATTCCACTGGCTAGACCCTGAACTCAAGCCCTAGGCCTTTCAAATAAAAAAACACATCGTCATACACAACTTAAACACAGAAAATGCTATTGTGTAATAATTTTCTTGCAAATTTTGGAGTTTTTATGTCTTTACCATGTTACAAGCCTAATTTCCATCTGTACATTTCTTGGCGTCCAAGATGGCGGTCAAAAGATTTGGAGCTTTTTATTGGCTCTCTCACTGCTCTTCACTTACTCATAGCTATTGATAACTGACAATTTTTGACTGGACGATTTTTTGAAATTTCAGTTCAGCAGCTTTCATTCCTGGTTGCTATATGTTAATTGGCATCAATCAGCACCTGAGGTAACTACAACAGCGAGGAATCCAATGATCAGCAGGGTCCCTGACCAGCAAGTCTACAACAAGCCCTATAAGCACACCAGGCCCAAGTCACAAGTTTTCTCTCTAAGCCAAATACCAAATCTGCAGAGGCCCCAACATAGATAAAAACTCGAAAACAACATAAAATGTGAATTTTAGAACTTTTTGTTTTAAAAAGGTAAATTTTGATATTTTTCTGTTCAACTGCCCTGCAATTTTTGTCATACAAATCATTTTACCAGGAAACAATCACTAAACAATGAATTAAATGTTTACAAAGATCTATTATAGAAACTTATGAACCAGTGCTGGAAAACTTAGAAATTGCACCATGCCACCTGCCCCACCAACCCAAATGCTAGCAGACCCGTTCCCTTCTCTTCTCCAACTGCTGAAAGACCCCAGGAATCCACAGTGAGCCAAACCCACATTCTGCCAAACTCCAGGTTCTCCTTCCACAGTGCTGCCAAACCACAGCACACCACCCCAAGCCTCCAAACTCCACAGCTGCCAAACTCACTCGCCATTCTCGTTCACCTTTCATCACTCCCATCCAGAATGTACATACCTTTCACTCCCCTCCACAACCACTACTGGCAAAAAGTCCTATTGCCATTTTCAGGATGATTCAGGAATCAGTTTTAACTCCCTTAAGCAGAAATAAAGGCAAGTTACCAAGATAATAAACAATTTTCCTGCTTTTTCCAGCAGCATCCTGTAACTTCCCATCCACTGTTCCCAACCACTATGATATACCTCCCATTACTCCCACACCCAACAACTCTTGGCACCATCACCATGACGATCCTAGTTCACCCACATCCCAGCACAATCCGGTCACCACTACCACATCCCAACACCACGATCCTATCACACTACTCCAAAACAACTCCCTTCCCAATATTCCCACATCTCAACATCCCTCTGCTCCGCTCGCACCTCAACACCCTAGTCCTACTACTCCCACACCTTAGAACACCCTCCGTATGCCTCTAAAACTGCATCAACTCCTCGCCCTCCTGTTCAGTACTTCTACACACCTATTCACCTGCAACCTGAAGCACGTACATTGATCTGGATTCTGGACTTCAACGCAAGACATAAAATTCACTAAACACCTAAATATTTAATAATAATCAAGAGGACTTATTAGTAATCCCCACAAAAATGTAGACACAATACAAACCCAAAAGTACAGCTCACACTCCTACTGCACTTTTAATAAAAAATTACAATTAATTATTCAGTCACCATAAATCAGTTGTCCTGACATATGTTACATAGCATAAAACAGCATGGGGGAGAAATTCAGTATCGCCCCATTTGGGGCGCAATTATCGGCCGGGCGCAAAGATTAGCGCCTGGCACTAATTATCGCCACCGACTGCAAACTTGACTTTTATCGCCCCTGGAGGTGATTGGAGCGCTAAATCAGGCGCTTCACACCTGTCTTAAGGCGCAAAGGCCGAGGAGCTACCTCAGAGCGCTGGCGAAGCTCATGTAATGTCAGTCAGCAATGGAACACACACACAATGGCACGGGCCAGTTCTTAAAGGGAATGGTTACTCTCACTTTCCATCCACATCCTGCTAATTGCAGCCTTGAATCTCAGCCTGGAGAGACCTGCACATCAAATCTGCTGGAAAGAACAATGGAGAGTACCAGGCAAAGAGCTCAGAGTGCAGCCCCCACAGTCTCTTCTAAATCGATACAAGGAATGGCAAATCAAAATGAACCTGCAAAGTGCTGCTCAGTACCCAAAACTCCTTCACACAACGTTGAAACTCTCCAGAAGTCTCTCTCTCTCTCTCAGAATGCGTAGTTCAAAAATGGCACCAACAATAAAAGGCAGGAAGCGGTCACCTTTAAATAGCGCTCCCCCTTTCCCTTCATGACTGCAGAACGCTCCACTCAAACTGTCGTTGCTAGCGTCAGGCGGTAAGGCAGGGGGCGCCACTCAATATCCGCTCCGGGGCGATACCGGGGCGTTGCGCACTCGACTGACGTCACTATCTGCCGGCGCAGGAGATCGTGGCGGTAGTGTTTAGCGCCGCCGCAAAATGTCTAGTTAATTTCGCGAGCGGCGCAAACTTCGCCGCGCCTGGGCGCTAGATGCTTTGCGCCCCATTAGCGCCCTCTTAAGGCGCTAACGGGAGGCGCAACCAACTGAATTTTTCCCCCCATATCTTTTGACTCGCAATGCCACAGGTGATTATTTCACTATTATCCATCAGAGAATCATAGAATGGTTACAGCACGGAAGGAGGCCATTCGGCCCATCGAGCCCATGCCGGCTCTCTGCAAGAGCACCTCAGCTAGTCCCACTCCCCCGCCCTTTACCTGTAGCCCTGCAAATGTTTTTCTTTCAGGTACTTATCCAACTCCCTTTTGAAAGCCATGATTGAGTCTGCCTCCACCACCCTTTCAGGCAGAGCATTCCAGATCCTAACCACTCGCTGCATAAAACAGTTTTTTATGTCATCTTTGGTTCTTTTGCCAATCACCTTAAATCTGTGTCCTCTGGTTCTTGCCTTTTCTGCCAATGCGAACAGTTTCCCTCTATCTACTCTGTCCAGACGCTTCATGATTTTGAACACCTCTATCAAATCTCCTCTCAATCTTCTCTGCTCTAAGGAGAACAACCCCAGCTTCTCCAGTCTATCCACATAACTGAAGTCCCTCATAGAAACATAGAAACTAGGAGCAGGAGCAGGCCATTCGGCCCGTCGAGCCTGCTCCACCATTCAATACGATCATGGCTGATCATCCAAATCCAGTACCCTGTCCCTGCTTTCTCACACAGAATCCCCACAGTACAGATAGAGGCCATCTCGGCCCATCGAGCCTGCACCGACACATATCCCACCCTACCCCCGTAACCCCACGTATTTAATTCCCCCTAACATATCCCATCCTATCCCCGTAACCCCACATATTTAATCCCCCCCTAACACTAAGGGTCAATTTATCATAGCCAAATCAACCTAACCCGCACATTTTTGGACTGTGGGAGGAAACCGGAGCACCCGGAGGAAACCCACGCAGACACGGGGAGAATGTGCAAACTCCACACAGACAGTCACCCGAGGTCAGATTCGAACCCGGGTCCCTGGCGCTGTGAGGCACCAGTGCTAACCACTATGCCACCGTGTTCCCTGGAATAATTCTCGTAAATCTTTTCTGCACCCTCTCTAAGGCCTTCACATCCTTCCTAAAGTGCAGTGCCCAGAATTAGACACAATACTCCAGTTCAGGCCGAATCAGTGTTTTATACAGGTTCATCATAATTTCAACACTTTTGTATTCTATATATCTACTCATGAAGCCCAGGATCCCGTAAGCTTTTTTATCTGCTTTCTCAACCTGCCCTGCCACCTTCAACAATTTGTGCATATGTACCCCTAGGTCTCTCTGTTCATGCACCCACTTTAGGATTGTACCCTTTAGTTTATATTTCCTCTCCTCATTCTTTCTACCAAAATGTATGACTTCACATTTTTCTGCATTAAATTTCATCTGCCACGTGTCCACCCATTCCGCCAGCCTGTCTATGTCCTCTTGAAGTCGATCACTATCTTCTTCACTATACTTCCAAGTTTTGTGTCATTTGCAAATTTTGAAATTGTGCCCTGTACACCCACATCCAAGTCATTAATATATATCAAGAAAAGCAGTGGTCTGAGAACTGACCCCTGGGGAACACCACTGTATACCTTCCTCTAGTCCGAAAAACAACAGTTCACCACTACTCTCTGTTTCCCGTCACCTTGCCAATTTTGTATCCATGCAGCCACTGTCCACAACACCGAGCATGCATCACACTTTAAAGCAGCAAATATATGAGAGAGAAAATGCTACTCATGTTCTGGTGGCTTTTCTGACTTTGATAATGTGACCACACCTCAAGGGCAGGAGCTAGGGATTTACCAGCAGGACCTAATCTAAATAAATTTGCCTCAACAGTTAGCCTCAATTGACCCCACAATGTACCTACTTTGACAACTTCCCCACAGGGAGTATATGACCATGGACCAAAGAGATGGGCCAGATTACAACTGTGCTCCATCTTAACAGCAAAACATCTTGACTGTAATCCATGCCCCAAAGTGCTGAGGCACAATGCCATGGGAGATCAGCTGGTATATTCAGAAAAATAATGGCGGTTTCTTGAAGGCGAGCTCTTGTAATAATTCTAATGAATAAAGCGAGTCAGCCATGGCTCAGTGGGTATCACTCTCGCCTCTGAGTCAGAAGGTTGTGGGTTCAAGTCCCACTCCAGGGACTTGAGCACAAAAATCTAAGCTGACGCTCCAGTGCAGTGCTGAGGGAGTGCTGCACAGTCGGAGGTGCCGTCTTTCGGATGAGACGTGAAACTGAGGCCCCGTCTGCTCTCTCAGGTGGATGTAAAAGATCCCATGGCAATATTTCGTAGAAGAGCAGGGGAGTTATTCCCGGTGTCCTGGCAAATATTTATCCCTCAATCAACATCACTAAAACAGATTATCTGGTCATTATCACATTGCTGTTTGTGGGAGCTTACTGTGTCAAATTGGCTGCCGCGTTTCCTACATTACAGCAGTGATTGCACTTCAAAAGTACTTCATTGGCTGTAAAACACTTTGGGACATCCTGAAGTAGTGAAAAGCGCTATAGAAATGCAAGTCTTCCTTTCTTTGTAACGGAAGATATTCAGTTATTGTGCTGCAGAAACTGTTCCTTTCTGTAATACCTACATTTGCTGTCAAACTCTATGTACTACATATGACACTTGACATACACCACATTCAAAGCACCCAAAAACATGCCAAATTATGGACTGCAGCAAGTCCAAAGATATAATTTATTTCTGGGATTCTGATGATGTCCATAATCTACTCGAAAATCTCTCTCATAAATTGTGAAGTATTTTGAAAGTCTCAGTTAAATTCCAACCTTACTACCATACCTGTTCCAACCAATTTATTTTACCAATAAATCGTAAACACAAACTACCAACATAAAAGAGCATGAGAAAGTACTGTACTTACAATTTTAAGGCTAAGTTGCAAATTAGCAACAAAAAGAAATGGAACTAGAAACAAATTCCAAATTCTTATCAGTCAATAGCTAAAAATAGAGAACAAGAGTGTTTATCTAAAATAAGGGCAAACAGTAAATTATGACAATAGTGAATGATGCATCAGATTTTAAACTATAGTATAGGGCTGAGCAAATGAAAGCATTTGCCTTACTTTCTGTTTTACTTAACTCTCTGACCTGTGATCCAGCATAACACAACTGGTATCATTCACTCAACACTTATTAAAACTCTTTGTAACTTACTATGATGTTCTCCATTAGTACACATTACACGTGGCACTTGAAGTACACTTCACATTTAAAGCATCCAAGTCACAATTAACTGCACATTAAAACTTAATCTGGTACAGTGTTAGGTGAAAAATAATTGGGTGCAGAGTCTAAATTGGGGTTGATTGTGCACGATATTCCTCTGTGGTATAATTACAGTGTTGTTGGAAGCCGTGCGAGTGCTCATTATTGAATGGCTTGCGGGTTTAAAATGTTCCTATTTTGTACAGCCTCTTCAAAAGAAAGAAACAGATATATTATTTGAAGATAAAACCCAGAACGGAATCACTTGTAAAATCATGAGTAATGATCCTATTGCAATAGCACATCTTTACAGGCAGAACTTTTAACATTGGCAGGGTCATAAAATGGAAAGGAAAATCGTGTACAACGAGCGGCAGATTTGGGATCACCCATTTTACACCCCCGCCAAAGCTGAGAGCTCCGCCGTGCATGTTTCTTCATACTTAAATCATCCAGATACTTTATCTCATTAAAAATCTTAGGTCTGCACACTCTCCCTGCCTACAAGACCTTGCTTCCAGTTGTCGCTTTTCTCAACACACTTCTACGTCATTTTTTTCCCCATCATAAATGGCAGGATCTCTGTAATTTTGTCAATAATATCTTGGCACTAACAGTCATGGCGGCATTCTGGTTTGAGTTTTACAATTAAATTGGTCACTAGTGGACCAATCAGTATGCAAATGCTAACATGAAACCTATTCTATCAGTTAGATATTGAAATGTTCTTATAAAATATGTTCCTTAACTTTGTGAATATTTCCCCTTTTCCATTGTCACTGCTCCAATCAGAATTCTATGGCGGAAAGGATTTTTTAAAAATGAGACTAAAGGAAAAAAGACTTCATTTCTATAGTGCCTTTCATGACCTCAGGATGTCCCAAAGCGATTTACAGCCAATGAAGTACTTTTTTGAAGCGTAGTCACTGTTGTAATGTAGGAAATGCGGCAACCAATTTGCACACAGCAAGCTCCCACAAATAACGATGTGATAATGACTAGATAATGTGTTTTTGTTATGTTGATTGAGGGATAAATATTGGCCAGGACTTTCAAACCCAATGGCTCCTGTGCTTTCGGGACTACAGCAGCATTTGCAACGTGAATGGCCTGGGTTGAATAATGCAGCTAACAAGGTTAGGAGATATTCTTAAAGTTTACTCAATTAGCTTTGGGGACAGCAGGGGAGGGGACAATTGGAAACTTTGCTGAACTTTCTTTTGGAATACTAAGCAAGTTGGGTCGAGTCCACATTAGAGCAAATTGTACATAGTATCTGGAAGGAATTATCACAATGGAGTGCAAAGATGTTGGTTTGTGCCACGCAGCAAGTTTTGATTCTCAGCTGGACTATAAAGCAGGGGGTGTCAATAAAAACTGACAAGTGGTTCTCCAAAAAGAGAGACAGGAACAAAGGGAGGCAAGTTAAATCGGGCCCTTCATGCACACCTAATACCAGCCTCGTGTAGAGGCCTGGGAGTGAGTTGCAGCCCTTCCCAACTATGAAATGATATCTGTGGGACTGGTGAAGAGCGATCTAAATGCGAACATAAAAATATGGCAGAAACAAAAACTACAATCTACACTAACCAATTATTTTGACACTATCTTTAAGACATAATAGTCTACTAAAGTATATAATTGAAAACTGATCGTAAAAATCACAGACAGCAATGTAAACTACCTCATATGCATGACAATACCCAACTAAAATATTCACCCTGCCACCTTTTGAAATTAATCCTCCACAGCTTATTTTCAAAGCTTTGCTTAGGTAAAGTTTCAGATTTAAACTCTTAATTTTTACTTCAGAGAGAAAGCTAACTTAGACATTGAGGTAGAGACAGACAGACAGACAGAGTGAGTGATTATGCCTCTGGTGCTTCCTTTTGTTTATACGGAGAAATATGCAGTTATCATTTACAAATAATGGAATTCCAAAATCGCCCACATTTTCTCCCATAACTGCACTCTTATTCGCCTCAGGAGCTCCTATTTACTGCAATCAGACTTTGTGACCTTGAAAGGACAAGCCTGATTAAGAATAGCTGCATCTTTGCAGCAGAATAATACACAGGACATTAGACCATGTTATGCACAATCAGTAGCTAAACGCTTATTGTGGAACCTACCATGAGCAATGCCAGGGGAGACCTGCCAGTTAATAAATACTAAAGTGCTCTCTGAATAAGTCACTTCAAATCAGAGTTCGAAAAGACTCAATTCACCCATCTGAAAGGCTTCATTAATTTCACACTCTACAACTCGTATTAGCATGTCATTCAACACAGCAATACAATTCCAAACAGACTAAAATAAGCAAAACTGAAGGCCCTAAGCTTTGGAATTCCCTGCCTAAACCTCTCCGCCTTTCTAACTCTCTTTCCTCCTTTAAGACGCTTGTTATATGGCTCGGTGTCAAATTTTGTTTGATAACGCCCCTGTAAAGTGCCTTGGGATGTTTTCCTACATTAAAGGCGCTATATAAATATAAGTTGTTGCTGTTGTTGTATCAAGCAAAGCAAACAGTGTCAACTCTGAGCACTTTGACCTATATTTACTAGCTTCCTACTTGCCACAAACATGTTCAAAATTGAACACTGGACTGACAATCCATCTAAAAAAGCAAATGTAGCCTTTACTTTAATAGCAGTAATTACTTGAGTGAATCCTAACAATGCTTACAGCCCAATAAAACTAGAACACAGGGGGCAAGTGAAAACTGTAGACACTGACCCCTCAAACTCAGGGTTCGCTCAGCTTTATCAGGAAAACTTCAACCATAATTTAGAATCTGTAAATGTAAATACACACGGCATTTAAAGTGTTTTGTTTAATCGACAGAGAGTTATGAAAATACAAGCGAGCCACATCTCGAGACAACAGCACACACATATACTAAAATTGGAACGATACAGGAGAAGATTAACACACACACTGCTGAATGGGCTGGTGACAAGAGCCTGAATATCAACCACCCTGTCCAATCTGTAAAATCAAACACTGAAGAGACCAAATTAACTTTGCCAAAGTTGACCTCAAACAGGTCATACTATACAAGCATATTGATTTCAATCCAAGAATTAAGAATACCTTTGTTAACTGTATGACATATAAAGATTAAATGCCAGGCAAAGTGATCGGCACAGGCACGATGGGCCAAATAGCCTCCTGCTGTGCGGTATCATTCTAAACTATTACTATTCAAATGAACGATTCAGACCAAGTATAAATTAGCAGTGTATGGCACTAAAGTCTGTCATATCCTGCGTTACCAGCATTCTCAGTGACAGATAGCAAGCTACGATCAAACAGACATGTCATTTTTCATTTGCAGCATAGAGCCATAATACCCTGACCCAAAGCAAATCATTCTTATAAATCTGTTGAAGCTCTGTTTGATGTTTTCCTATCAGTTTAAATGCAACGATTGAATTGGCCAACTGGCCAACACAAACATCAACATAACACATGAAATCCACTCACCGTATAATGTTTAGGGAAGAGTGCCCGAACAGGAAAAATCCATCATTCAAGCGAACTACTGCAAAAGATGCCATGGCAATTAGACGCATAGGAATGATGTTGAACAGGGGCAACTGGACTAGGTTTGTCACAACAGTCAGTGAGATGGAATCAGTATGATTAGTAATTCTATTGCATGTCAACTGTTCATAGGAGAGAACCAGTCAAGTAGTAAGTAAAATTCTCACTTTATGGTTATGTAATAGCAGATCCCTCTCACCATGGTTGAAACAAAACAAACAACAAGCAAAAACAAATAGTATAAATAGTTTTAAAAAACATAACTTTCTCTGGGGCACATGCTATATCGAAAAACCCTTACTTGTCCTAACATTGTCCTCCCTGTTCCAACTATGTCAGAAATGGAGGCAGTTCAATTGGGTTTGCAGTGAAAGTAACAATCAAAATGACCTCTACGACAAAAGCCTTGATTATGTTTTCTTGCGGTACAGTCTGACATGACAAAATACAGAACTGCTAAGCTGCAAGTGACCCAGCAACAGGAAACCATCATTTGTACTTATGCCAATACGGTTTCCCCTCTCATAAGCATCTCGGAGTACAAATACACAAATCACTAAAAGTTGCGACACAGGTTAGCAAGGCCATAAAAAAAGCAAACCAGGCACTAGCGTTTATTTCTAGAGGAATAGAATTGAAAAGTAGGAAAGTTATGCTAACCCTGTATCGAACCTTGGTTAGACCACACGGAGTACTGCGTACAGTTCTGGTCGCCATATTGTAAAAAGGATATAGAGGCACTGGAGAGGGACAGTGTGACATTTCCTATGAATTCAACTTTTTTGAAAATTGCTGGAAATCTGAAGAAATAGTAACAGAAAATGCTGGAAATACACAACAGGTCAGTGAGTATCTGCAGAGTTCTGATGAAGGATATAGGGCTAGAAATTCATCTCGGGCGGTGGCACAAAGCGGGCGGTACTGGATCGGCCGCCTGTTATACGCAGCGCCTGATATTCAGTTCTGTTGCAGTCAAATGCAACTGAATATCAGACGCTGCGTATAACGGGCGGCCGATCCGATACCGCCCGTTTTGTGCCACCGCCCGAGATGAATTTCTAGGCCATAAAGTCTACCCTTAACTCAGTCACGCCATTCAAATGAAGTGAGAATTCATTTTTAGCACTAAATTCCCACTTTGCTGTTATTTACATTACTTAATTAAAATTATTGGACAATTCATTTTTAGTGCCATAAACAACTTTGAATTATCAAGAGCGGACTGTACACCCGAAACATGAACTTGCCTTTTCTCTTTACAGCGGCTGACTGACCTGCTGCTCATTTCCAGCATTTTCTGATTTATTTCACTTCAAAGTTGTTTCAAAAAAAATACCTACACATCAAAAAAGTGCAAATCCCTGGAATGTTTCTGAGCTCCACACAACTTATTAAAAACAAAGGACCAGTGTGCAATAGTCTTAGAAATTTTTCTAAAGGAATATGGCTTCCTTAAGAGGATTAAAGATACTGTGAAATAATTAATTTGTAGAAACTTTTCAAACTCCTGCAAATTGTACTTGTAGTGAAATTCAACTTTTGATCATTTTTCCCTATCTAATCAGTTTTTTTAACTGACGTTAGCACATTTAAACTTGAAATCTTCTTTCTGACTTGTACAGAGATTGCTAATTATAGCACGCTTGGTATTTAAGTGCTGAATGTGGAGTTTATCCTTCTCAGTTGGGGAACAGTGTGATCGGGGAGACAAAAAGGAGGTAGATCTAAAATGTTTCTATGATTCTATATAGAGTTGGACAGGTACTTGAGGATGAGCAACTTACAGAGTTATGGACAAAAAGCAGGGATGTGGGACTAAGTATGACTGCTCTTTCAAAGAGCCAGCACAGGCACGACGGGCCGAATGGCCTCCTTCTGTGCTGTAAGTTTCTATGATTCTACAAAAACTACAAAATGGGGATGGTGGCAGAAAAGCAAAACTACACAAACAAGTCAGTGACTGAATCTTTCTGCAGCACCGTAATATAGGCAAATACTAGTCTGATAAGACGTCCTAAACATACGGCAATCTGGGAAGCAGAAAAGTAGCCTGTCGGAGCGCAAGGATTTCTCTGCAATTCAGGCTGAGGAACTGGGCAATAGAAAATGGAGTTGCTACACTGCCATCACAGGTAGGAGGGTGTAATTACAGTGTGACAACTTTAATAGACAATTATAAATGTGGACACAAGAATTTATAATGGAAAAATTGACAGGCAGCGTGTGAAGATAAGATTTTCAATATTATATAGAATAAAAAAAATAAAAAAGGCATTTTAAAAACAGCTAATACTTCATCATTTCACATATCATTATTCAATTCATCCCCTAATGAGAATATGTGGGGTTTTTTTTAGCAACCTGGTCGAAAGCATCACATAAACAGAAGAAATGTGTTTTTTTACTAAACATGATGCATGAACATAGACATCATAATATACCTCGTCACTAGCATGTAACGCAGTCACGTTAACTTGTAAAAAATACCCGATATATGGATTCCACCAGGTTTCCTCTATGTAATTCTACCTTGGCCAACTATTGTATGCGGTTTCAGAAATAGATCATCACATGCTGCTTTCAAGGTTGGATGTCTAAACTTAGCAAAATGATAACTGAACATGTTGTCTTCAAGGTGATTCAGACAGCAAATTCATCAGAATACAATCCAATTCATCACCTACTTAGATTAAAAGACAGATAACCCAGCAAGCACAATACAGTAAACCAGTTGCTGCCCAACCCTATGCACAGTGCCATTTCACATGATATCAAGTATTTTTATCTTTCCAATATCATTACCTTTTTTTTCAATCATTTATTCAATGAGTTCCATGCATGCAGTACAGATATATAAAAGAGACAATAAACAACCCATTAGCAATTCCTAATGGAAGAATCTATTTAAAAATGCATTCTAATAAAACTGATCAAGTAACCCAAATATAATTAAACAACATGGATGTTTCTCACCTAATTTCTTCCAATATAACATTTTTAATAAGTGTTGGAAATGGTTTATTTTGTGAGGAGGGCTATACAAATGAAAATTACTTATTTATTGCATCTTCAGAAAAAAAAACACAAATTGTTAATGTCGCTACTAGAGGAAGGAACATTAACTCTAAACGCATTTTTATTTTATTAATTGGAATTTCAGAGCATTCTATTATTTTCAGTGTGAATTGGGCAGGTTGGTAGCCTGGTTTGCATGGAGGGAGTCAAGTTTGTTTTGTACTACCAGAATGTAATTCAGTTAAGAGGCAATTTGAGACAAACATTATTCATCCATATTACTAAAACAATGAAGTTAATTCTTCAAGATAAAAATTGGCTCGAGACAGAAATATGCAACCAAACTGGTACTTTCTCCATTACTGTAAACTTATGAATATTCTTCAGTAGCCCACATCCATCTAAATAAACAAGAAAAGCATGCCATGGCAGACTGGTGTTCCAGCACAGTAAGGCTGTGCGATCATCTGGGTGATCATCAAGGCACCTTTCTAGAGAGAGGAAGATTTGCTGGAGAGCCACCTTAGTTCATTCTCATACTCAGTCATTTGCAAAGGAGCACGAGTAAAGGGTGACCAACTGTGTAGCTGTTTTCTCAGCTTAGAAAATTATATTTGGCGCTGTGAAAGAAAGACAGACTCGCATTTATATAGCGTCTTTCACGACCAGTGGACGTCCCAAAGCTCTTTACAGCCAATGAAGTACTTTTTGAAGTGTAGCTACTGCTGTAATGTAGGAAACGCGGCAGCCAATTTGCGCACAGCAAGCTCCCACAAACAGTAATGTGATAATGACCAGATAATCCATTGTTAGTGATGTTGATTGAGGGATAAATATTGGCCCCAGGACACTGGGGATAACTCCGCTGCTCTTCTTCGAAATAGTACCATGGGATCTTTTGCGTCTACCTAGGAGAGCAGACGTGGCCTCGGTTTAATGTCTCATCCGAAAGACGGCACCTCCGACAGTGCAGCACTCCCTCAGCACTGCACTGGAGTGTCAGCTTAGATTTTGTGCTCAAAGTTTCCGGAGTGGGACTTGAACCCGCAATCTTCTGACTCAGAGCCGAGAGTGCTACCCACTGAGCCACGGCTGACACACAGAAGAAAAATGAAGCGGGAGTCAAGAATAATTAAGTAGCAATGGCATGTAACTAGCAGAACAGGTTTAAGGCTGCATCCAACGGGAGTAAAAAATGTCTGTGCCTTTATGCCTGCTGAACTGTACTAAAAATTTTTTTTTGCAAAACTGTGTTGTGCACACATGACAAATAACCAAATGTTGAAATTGTGGAGGAACTTTATCGTGCATTCTCTGTACTCTATCACAGCATGCTCACTACTTTAATGGTTTTGAAAATCCTAAGCAATCTCTTCTGCTAAAAAGATAATGATGCATACGAGAATTAATTACTAGAGTGCGAGTGCACATGGCTGCCACAACAAATCTGTAATAGCTCACCAACAAAAATAAGACAAAATGAAGTGTGGGATCAGCATTTATCTGCAATTTATTATAAATCTTACATCTGCACATATTTCCTCTCTACAAAACCTTACAAATTGTTGTCACCATTTTTGATCCCCTTTTTTTCTGTGTAAATTTTTATGTCTATGATGTAAACTAGCTCCCTTCAGTGTGCAATTCTAGCCTCTGGCCAGCAGATTTATATTTCCCCCAGAAAGCACTCAAATTACTTCCTGAAAATGTTATGCGCGCAATTCTCTATGTAACTAAAATTTCTAATATCCAAAACATATTTTGCAATAAAATGATTACATTTATCCACATGATTCTGTTTTAATGTTTTCAGTTTTACAGAGCATTCATCTCTACCCCTAGCCTGGCCTTAGATTTGATAGTTTTGTCCAGAGCTGTGATATTAGTAGCTGCAATCTGGTCTTATACCCAGTTCCCCAGGATATATTGGTATCAATCAGCAGCTTAACTGCTGGAATATTTTTCTTTGGCATTCAGTAGTTTCTCAAGATTATTTGAAACAAATGGTCACATTTCAAAATCTTTATTCAAGTAAAATGTGTTTTTTTTTAAACAGACAGGCTGGATTTTTCCAAAATAAAGAATGCATGAGAGATAGACAGACAGAGTGCACCAGAATACTGATTACACACCGGTCATTTTTTTGTGTTCTATAAATATCAGAAAGTGTGTTAAACTGAGAGACAAAGTATGTTTTATCTTCTTAATTTGAGTTCAAAAACAAATTCGTTGAATTTTGAAGCAAACAGCCTATAATCACCACTTGATTATCACCTATTAACAGAATTAAGAGAGAGAAATTGCATTTATATGCAGGATATTTCAAAGTGCTTCACATCCAATAAAGTACTTTTGAAGTTACTGTTGTAACGCAGGGACACAGTGAATTTGTGCACAGCAAGATCCCACAAATAGCAATAAGATAAATGATAAGATGATCTGTTAGTGACGTTGGTTGAGGGATACGCATTAGTCAGACCATCCATTTCTCTTCACCATCTCTGCCTGCCACTTCACCCTTCTTCCAAGTGCCTCCCTTATCCTATATTTGCAATGGCCTCCTTTGCCCACATCCCTGCTGTACCCCCTCTCCCCACTGCTTTCCCAGCCTCCTCACTCAGCGGCTGCCCACTTCTCTTTGCCACTTCCCGCAGCTTGAGTGTCCCACTGACCACCTGCCTCTCGTGACATCCGATCATCTTGCCAATTGCCCACTTCTCATCAGTAGAGTCAAGCCTGCTCATGGTGAACGCCAATGAAAACTCCATTTACACTACCTCTTGCAGCCTCGGAGTGATTTAAGGCCTACCTACTTCCCCACTACTTGCACCTTGCCTACCTAAGCTCCTCATTGTCTTCGATGCTGCCTCTCACAAACTCTGGCCAGTCACCCAGCCGACCTGTGCTCCCTGATCTTCACGACTGTTAAACGACATTGGGGTAGATCTTGACTTTGTGCGATAATATAAAACGGATGACCGACTTCAATCGAATTTTTTTTTTAAAATCAGATGTAAAACCGCTGCCGACTCGCTATCACCCATTTTACACTAGTGCACAAAGTCAGTGGGAACTGCAATGCGCCAAGCAACTTTGTTACACAGCAGACAAACAGAAAAGAAAGAGGTTTTCCGTGTCTCTTTTCTATAAATAAAAATTTGTGACACACTACAGAAGTTGCAGTTTTCAGTAATTTTATTAATATAGATAATATATAATATGCCATCTAGCAACCAAAAACAACTACAGCTTGGGAGAATCCAACATTTTATTCTGGCTGATTCTAGAATAAAAGGCATCAAGGGGTATGGGGAGAGAGCGGGAATATGATATTGAGATACAGGATCAGCCATGATCATATTGAATGGCGGAGCAGGCTCAAAGGGCCGAATGGCCTACTCCTGCTCCTATTTTTCTATGTTTCTACACATTTTCAAAATATTTCACTGGAAAGTGATGCCATACTATTAAACCACAAAAACAAAACCAAGATAAACATCTGCACAGTCATTAGCCGAGCAGAACAACGTATCCTCCAATTCACCATGAGCGATATCACAGGAGATATGCAAGCACAATTTAAAAGTGCACAGAAGTCTGACACTGAACACATACTTTTATAACCATGCGGGCTGCAATACAGACTTGCTGCAACCAAACTATTTCTATTAGACACCAGAGACTAACACACAAGGAAACTGGCAATTACATTCAACCACATTCATCATCAACCATAAATTAAATAGTGTTTTGCGACCCAGCATTATTGATTTGGCATTGATGCAAATGGGTGGTAACAAATATCTGGGTTTTATCATTCAACTGAAGTACCATGGTTACAATCACTCTCAAAGAAGGACATGCAGTCCAAGATGCACATCTGAAAAATCTAAGTGCACCATTTTATAAGAAAGCCTGTCCTTTTCCAGCCTCTAACACAACACGGAGAGCAGTGCAGGGATCACTGAAGAATGAATATAAAAAGGAGTTTAAAATAATGAGTTGAATCCACAATAAAGCATTGTTTTTAATTTGCTCGTGAATTGTGAGCAACATTGGCAAGGCCATTTTATTGCACATTCCTAGTTGCTCTGATAAGCTGATGGTAGACCTCCTCCTTCTTTAGCGACCGGTTTTATAGCTGAGTAGCTGGCTCGGCCACTTCACAGGACATTAAGAGAAAACCACATTTTGTGGGACTAGTCACGTGCAGGCCAGATTTGGTGCGGGGCAGGTTCCCTTCCTGAGGGGCATCAGTGAATCAGTTGGGTTTTTACAACAATCCATCAATCTGGGTCTTTTTTTCCTGGTGGTAGCCCACAAATTACCAGATCTAGTAAATTTAATTTCACAACTTGCTATGGGTTGGCGGTCCAGTATAATAACCACTACACTGCCATACCCAAATTGAACAGGATCTGTAGAAGGAACTGGCTTGACGGACCACATAGCCATTCTTCCAAGTTTTCTCGTATCCTTATCCAACTTTCTCAGGTTTTTCATTTCAATTAACTATACTAAAATCTATGAGTTAAAGGCGAGATCTTTGCTGTGAAAGATTAGGAGTCTAATTGGATAGGAAATCAACAATGGTCTGTTCAAACATCACCAATAAATTTGCTAATTTCTGCCCCTACATTAGGTTGGACGACTGACCTGCACCTAGACCTTTGCCAATGGCACTCTATAACCGGACACTAGGGAATATTGGGTACTGTAGTATAGTAGTTGTGGTGCTGAACGAACAGTCCAGAGGTTGTGCCTACAAATCCCACCATGGCAAGTTGTGACTTCAATAAATCTAGTCATTTGTCGGCTGACGCGAGATAAAATGACTATGAAAGCCACAGGATTGTTGTAAAAACTCAACAATTTCACTATTTTCAGTTATGGATCCGACTGTCTAATGGACCCACAATCCTTATTCCTGGTCTAACAAAACTGAGCTTTCATGCATCAGCTATCAATCTAAATCAGTGGGCAATTGAACTAAAATGTCAACTCAGTGAGCAAGCTTCCAGCCATGTAAACTGTATTTGGCTGAATGAAGTACAAACAACATAAAATTAGGCTAGAACAGGGCTTTGATGTTTTTTTTTACTTTGAAGCCAAGCAGAACAAGCAAAGCTGCAAGACTCTGCTACAGGCTATCCATTATTAATAGTGAGTCACATTGTGCTCTCAGGAAAGTCACGTTTTCTGCTTTAAAGTTAGGCAACAGAAATTTGCAACTGCCTTAAAATGTTCATCTCTCGGTCAGCTGTCAACTTCTGCAGAGTTAGAGGGCAACTTTTATTCTGTAAACTTTACACATCTCTCCATGGAGCTATCCATCCCTTATTCTCCACGTGCAGAGAGAAACAGTATGACAAACCCAGAGAGATGAATGGACCAAGCTACCGCTTGAGAACCCCAATCTGCTGCGCAGCGGATAAGAAAATTGGTATTTTGAAGAAAAAAAAACAACTTTATATAGAAACTGCAAAGTGTCAGAAATTAATGTCACTGACAAAGTAGACCAACCCCAAATCTCATCTTCCCCCACCTCCCTCAAAAAGATTAGACATAAGGTGGCAAAGTTGATGGGCTTTATTTATATAGATGTATATACACAATTTACAAAATCTCTCTGCCCATGTAGGACACTCCAGCACCCCAGATCTGTAAGGACAGCTGCCCAGTGATAAGCCGTGGCTCAGTTGGTAGCACCCTCGTCTCTTGAATCAGAAGGTTGTGGGTTCAAGTCTCACTCCAGAGATTTGAACACAAAAATCTAGGCTGACACTCCAGTGCAGTACTGAGGGAGCTGTCAGAGGTGCCATCTTTCAGATGAGACATTTAACCGAGGCCCCATCTGCTCTCTCAGTTGGATATAAAAGATCCCATGGCACTATTTCGAAAAGCAGGGGAGTTACCCCGGTGTCCTGGGCCAATATTTAGCTCTCAATCGACATCACTAAAACAGATTATCTGGTCATTATCACACTGCTGTTTGTGGGAGCTTGCTGTGCGCAAATTGGCTGTCGTGTTTCCTACAACAGTGACTACACTTCAAAAAAGTATTTCATTGGCTGTAAAGCGCTTTGGGACGTCGGAAGGTCATGAAAGGCGCTATAGAAATGCCAGACTTTCTTGAGATACTGAGGGGTCTGTTGCTGTGGAGGATTCTCCTCGCTGCCCTGGTAACCAGCTGCGGTCACTTTACATTTTAGAAATATAAATGATGTGTGGACGGGGTTCCCCGTGAGTTTACCGGGCTTTTCACCATCAGCCTTTGAGATTATTTTTTGTTAATGTTGATGAAGTGATGGGCGTCTCTCGACACAAACACATCGGGCAAACTGGAAGTGTGTGCCTTGAGGGGCTTTGGGTTTCTCAGTGTTGTCGAGAGGCGACAGCTCGCTGCCCAGAGGCCTCGGGGTCGGGGCTGAGGCCGGGGAGGGTCGGGGAGGGCTGAGGCCGGGGAGGGCCGGGGGGGGCTGAGGCCGGGGAGGGTCGGGGGGGTGCTGAGGCCGGGGAGGGCCGGGGGGGTCTGAGGCCGGGGAGGGTCGGGGGGGTCTGAGGCCGGGGAGGGTCGGGGGGGTCTGAGGCCGGGGAGGGTCGGGGGGGGCTGAGGCCGGGGAGGGTCGGGGGGGGCTGAGGCCGGGGAGGGTCGGGGGGGTCTGAGGCCGGGGGGGGTCTGAGGCCGGGGAGGGTCGGGGGGGGCTGAGGCCGGGGAGGGTCGGGGGGGCTGAGGCCGAGGCCGGGGAGGGTCGGAGGGGCCGAGGCCGAGGCCGAGGCCGGGGAGGGTCGGAGAGGCCGAGGCCGGGGAGGGTCGGAGGGGCCGAGGCCGGGGAGGGTCGGAGGGGCTGAGGCCGGGGTCGGGGCTGAGGCCGGGGTCGGAGGGGCTGGGGTCGGGGCTGAGGCCGGGGTCGGGGAGGGTCGGAGGGCCTGTGCCGGGCTTCACCCCCTTCGTCCCTCACACACACTCACTCACACCGGCGACATGTCAGCGCCTTCCACAAGGCGATGGCGGGTAAACCATCGCTCACTCCCTCATCAGAAACCAGAGCCGAAAGTGGAAGCCCGCCCCTGTCCCCGGGCACTGACTGACCTGCCATCGGCCGGGCTCCTGCCTCTGTCCCCCCGGCGCTGTCAGTCGGCGGCCCGGGGCCGGTGGATCCGGGGGAAGCTGTAAGCGGTTGCAGCGCCTCGCTGACCCACATAGAGCGCTTTCAGCAGCGTGTCACACTGAATCCCCGCCGGCCCGCCCGGCAGCATTCCCGGCTCTCCTCATCAAACCCAACCTTCCTGACTGACGTTGGCGCACTTTCCCCCTTCTGTCTCTTTTACAATCACGGTATATTTCATAAATTTTACATTGGTTGACATTTAAAAAGAAAGACTTGCATTTATACAGCGCCTTTCAGATGTCCCAAAGCATTTTACAGCCAATGAAGTGCTGTTTGAAGTGTAGTCACTGTTGTAATGTAGGAAACAGGCAACCAATTTGCGCACAGCAAGCTCCCACAAACAGCAATGTGATAATGACCAGTTAATCTGTCTTAGTGATGTTGGTTGAGGGAGAAATATTGGCCAGGACACCTCCAGTTACAAATTTTAAGAACATAATAAATAGGAGCAGGAATAGGCCATTTGGCCCCTCGAGCCTGCTCCGCCATTCAATAAGATCATGGCTGATCTTGGGCTCAAAGCCACTTCCCTGCCCGCTCCCCATAACCCTTCACTCCCTTATCTTGCATAAATCTGTCTATCTCCACCTTAAATGTATTTAATGACCCAGCCTCCACAGCTCTCTGGGGCAGAGAATTCCACAGATTTACGACCCTCTGAGAGAAGAAATTCCTCCTCATCTCAGTTCTAAAAGGGCGACCCTTTATTCTAAAACTATGCCCCCGAGTTCTAGATTTCCCCACGAGGGGAAACATCCTCTCTGCATCTACCTTGTCGAGTCCCCTCAGTATCTTATATGTTTCAATAAGATCACCTCTCATTCTTCTAAATTCCAATGAGTATAGGCCCAACCTGCTCAACCTTTCCTCATGTCAACCCCCTCATCTCTGGAATTAACCTAATGAATCGTCTCTGAACTGCCTCCAATGCAAGTATATCCTTCCTTAAATAAGGAGACCAAAACTGTACGCAGTACTCAAGGTGTGGTCTCACCAATACCCTGTACAGTTGTAGCAGGACTTCCCTGCTTTTATACTCCAACCCCCTTGAAATAAAGGCCAACATTTGCCTTTTTGATTACTTGCTGTACCTGCATGCTAACTTTTTGTGTTTCATGCACAAGGACCCCCAGGTCCCTCTGAACTGTAGCATTTTGTAATCTCTCTCCATTTAAATAATAATTTGCTTTTTTATTTTTCCTGCCAAAGTGGATAACCTCACACTTTCCCACATTATACTCAATCTGCCAAATGTTTGCCCACTCATTTTTGGTGACAGAACTTGCTAGAATGCAACTCAGAATATTCAATTTCCTAAAACAGTTTTTAAGGAACTTAACAGTTCACTCATTAGTTTTATATAGTGTACAACAAGTTAATGATAAATACATCTAAATATTCTGACAAAAGGTCATTGACCTGACACGTTAATTCTGTTTCTTTCTCCACAGATGCTACCTGACCTGCTGAGCATTTCCTGCATTTTCTATTATTATTTTATTCTAAATATATGATTAGTTTTCATCCAAATTAAAACTAAAGAAAGCAAACTAGATTTTGCATGTTTCAAAATGTAATTCTTTATGAAACTATCGTTTTAACATTGAATTTTGCATCATGTTTTATTTAAAATCTATTTAGAAATTTAAAAAAAATAAGAACATAAGAAATTGGAGCAGGAGTAGGCCATTTGGCCCCTTGAGCCTGCTACGTCATTCAGTAAGATCATGGCTGATCTTCTACCTCAACTCCACTTTCCTGCACTATCCCCATATCCCTTGATTCCCTTAATATTGAAAAATCTATCGATCTCTGTCTTGAATATATTCAACGACTGAGCCTCCACAGCCCTCTGGGATAGAGAATTCCAAAGATTCACCACCCTCCTCATCTCAATCCTAAATGGCCGACCCCTTATTCTGAGACTGTGACCCCTGGTTCTCGACTCCCCAGCCAGGGGAAACATCCTCCCTGCATCTACCCTGTCAAGCCCTGTAAGAATTTTGTATGTTTCAATGAGATCACCTCTCATTCTTCTAAACTCTAAAGAATATAGGCCTAGTCTACTCAATCTCTCCTCATAGGACAATCCCCCCCCCCCCCCCCCCCACTATCCCAGGAACCAGTCTGGTGAACCTTTGTTGCACTCCCTCTATGGCAAGTATATCCTTCCTTAGGTAAGGAGACCAAAACTGTACACAATACTCAAGGTGCGGGCTCACCAGGGCCCTATATAATTGCAGTAAAATGTCTTTACTCTTATACTCAACTCCTCTTGTAATAAAGGCCAGCATACCATTTGCTTTCCTAATTGCTTGCTATACCTGCATGTTAACTTTCAGTGATTCGTGTACAAGGACACCCAGGTCCCTCTGAACACCAACATTTCCCAACCTCTCACCATTTAAAAAATACTCTGCTTTTCTATTTTTCCTACCAAAGTGGATAACTTCACATTTCTCTGCATTATATTCCATTTACCATGTTCTTGCCCACTCACATAGCTTGTCTATATCCTCTTGAAGCCTCTTTGCATCCTCCTCACAACTTACAATCCCACGTAGCTTTGTATCATCAGCAAACTTGGATATATTGAATTTGGTCCCCTCATCCAAATCATTGATATAGATTGTGAATAGCTGAGGCCCAAGCACTGATCCTTGCGGTACCCCACTAGTTACAGCCTGCCAACCCGAAAATGACCCGTTTATTCCTACTCTGTTTTCTGTCGGTTAACCAATCCTCAATCCATGCTAGTATATTACCCCCAATCCCATGTGCCCTAATTTTGTTTAATAACCTCTTGTGTGGCACCTTATCGAATGCCTTCTGAAAATCCAAATACACTACATCCACTGGTTCCCCTTATCTATTCTGCTAGTTACAACCTCAAAAAACTCGAACAGATTCGTCAAACACGATTTCCCTTTCATAAATCTGTGTTGACTCTGCCCAATCCTATTATTATTTTCTAAGTGCCCTGTTACCATGTCCTTTATAATAGATTCTAGGATTTGCCCTACTACTGATGTCAGGCGAACTGGTCTGTAGTTCCCCATTTTCTCTCTCCCTCCTTTCTTAAATAGTGGGGTTACATTTGCTACCTTCCAATCCATGGGAACCGTTCTAGAATCTATGGAATTTTGGAAAAAGACAACCAATGCATCCACTATCTCTATAGCCACCTCTTTCAAAACCCTAGATTGTAGGCCATCAGGTCCAGGGGATTTATTGGCTTTCAGTTCCATTAATTTCTCCAGTACTATTTTTTTACTAATACTAATTTCTTTCAGTTCCTCATTCTCACTAGACCCTTGGTTCTCCACTATTTCAAGGAAGTTTTTTGCGTCTTCTTCCGTGAAGCCAGACACAAAGTGTTTGTTTAATTTATCTGCCATTTCCTTATTCCCCATTATAATTTCTCCTGTCTCAGCCTGTAAGGGACCCACATTTACATTTTCTAATCTTTTCCTTTTTACATACCTATAGAAGCTTTTAACAGTCTGTTTTTATGTCTCTCGCTATATCGTTTGTAATTCTGAGAAATGCTTTAATCTAGACTAACGATCATGGTTTGGAGAAAAAATTGCTACACTGAAGAAACAATTTGTTTACCTTATAAATAATGTTTGTTCTGAGTTGACTTTGCTGGCTAGTTTCCAATGGTGAGGTTCCTTTTGCATGCCCAGACAAGTCTGAGTGAACTTCTGCAAATCTAGTTTGGAATCTATCCTTCCAGAACAAGGGGGCATAGTCTTGGAATTAGAGCTAGGCCATTCAGGAGTGAAATCAGGGAGCACATTTTTCACACAAAGGGTAGTGGAAATCTGAAACACTCTACCCCAAAAGGCTGTGAATGCTGGGTCAACTGAAAATTTCAAGACAGAGATGGATAGATTTTTATTAGGTAAGGGTGTCAAGGGATATGGAGCAAAGGTGGCTAAATTGAGATGAGGTACAGATCAGCCATGATGGGCTGAAGGATGTTCCTGTGATCCTAATGTATTCTATAATAAGCATTTTAAAATTTATCACCAGTTTTCACTGCAAATGTTTCTCACCTCACCTCCTCTGCTGAAGGTGTTGATCTTTGCTATGACATAGTTCCACAGGCACGAGTTACCCTTTAATATCTCACTAAAGTAACCATTGTTGTTGTGTGAGCCTTGACGTTGAGTGTTGGTAGCCTATTTGACTGTGGGAGACATCAAAGCTGAGCCTGATCCTGATCCTATCCGCACCCATCCTCTATACACATGTATTTTCAGCAGAGATACCCGAATAACAATCAGGGTTGGAAACTATAGCTGATTTTTCCCTGTCTACTCCAGGTCATTGAACCCATTTGATTTGCACCGACCAATCTGGCTGAGATCAGCACAGAATGGAGGTTTAACCTGCAATATTCCTGGCCTTTCATTGGGTAAATTTACAGAGCCATCATGGAAACATCTGTATTATAGTGGTGAGAAATTATACTGGATATCATTGAAATCAACACTCTAAAAATGGGAAATTGCATTACAGTTTTGAAGGTCGTGGTTTAGGCCTATATTGCAATAAGCTTTGACAGTCAGATCATGGTTGCACTATCATCCCAGCTTTTGAGTCATTTTGTCAATACTTTGTTGATTATGATTTTAATGGTACTATTTCTTCCAGCATCTTTGATTTATATTTGAATTGCATTAAATTGAACTGGTGTGGAAAAATACCCTATCACAGCTCCACAGATAGGCATAACAGGTATTGAAAGAAGCGGTGGGCACTTAATGGGGTTTTTTATAAAATCGGGTTGACATAGGAACTTTCAATGCATTTTGAAATGGAATGTTGTGACCTGCCTACAATTTTTTATATATATTAAATGTTTATAAACATAAGATAAAAGATAAAGTATTATGGCCATTTCTCCTGAAGATGCCAATTTTCTCAGTTCATATGCTGTTGGGCAAACCCAAGTGAAAAGACAATAAACTATGAGAAAAGATTAGAGAAGCTTAAACTTTATAGTCTCGAAAGAAAGTGATTATCGGGACACCTCAATAACATGTATGCATATAATATTTTTGTATATGGCTGGACAATTATTATTCTTTCTTATCGGTTAAGTATTGACCAAGCACTTTCTAAAAAAAACTAATTAGGTTCCACCAAAGAAAGGAATTCTCTGAGATACAGCCACCATCACACGTCACCACCCGACTAAGTGTACATTGATCTCCAGCACTGGCCACCAGCAGCAAAAGAACAAAAATAACACTCTCCCATGTGCTTGGACTCAGCAGATCCCAACCGGAGGGGGAAAGGAACACTTTTTGAAATGGCATCATTTAAATTCCACCGAGACCCCCTATCCCCAGACTCCAAGAGTAATGCCACAGGATAGCGATTAGTAAGATATTAAATGGTGTAGATAAGATAAACCCAGATTACTACTTTAAAGTATGCCAAGAAAGTAGGACCAGGGGATATAAATGAAAATGAACAAAAAATAAATTTAAAGCAGTTTTATCAGGAAATACCGCTTTATTCAACGCATGGTAAATATTTGGGATAATTTACCAAGCAAGGTAACTGAAGCAAAAACTTTGAGATTATTTAAAATGCAATCAGATACCACAATTGGAGAGTTCATGTACTAGAGATTGGATTGGTGAAATGACCTTTTCTCATCGCTGACTTTTCTTTCTCTGGGTTTCGAAACTGCCAAATCGAATTAACAATTCTGCCCCATAAGTCCCCAATTTTGTCTAAATGTTATACTTACTGATGCATATTTTAGATAAATATGGATTGTATAACACACAATGCGTTCTACTTTTTGCTATTATTGAAGAAAATTCGATAAAGGCTAAATATGAAAGCATTTATTTACACCAACATTTTGGAGACAAGGGTCAGTCTTTTAAACTGCAAATATGTGGTTACTGTGGTATTTAGGCTAGCTCCACTATATTCTAGCACAGTGACGTCCAGCATTTCTTTATAGCAGCCCAAAGTGTTTGTGCCAGTAAATTTTCCACATGCGTAAGATGACTTTGCATACTATCTTAGCTGAAGAAGTGTAAGGCAATGTATTTAATGCGCTTAATGTATGTTCCTCAAGATCAAAAATCTCTTCCTCGAAGTGGCTCATCTTTGGGGGCTCTCAAAGAAATTGCATAAGTGTACTCCTGCACTTGCAACACACCCAATAAATCCAAGTCCAAGAATTCTCACCCTTGGTAGTTTAATGAGAATGAAAGACAGGCTGTTCCAATTCTTTCATTTTTGAAGAAGAAACGTTATCAGAAATAAATTGTTTCATAAGGCTCGCATACGCCTATAAGCTCGGCAGTGCTAGCAATGAGGTCTATACATTTGAAATGCTTGCATACACAACCATTCTTCAGGTGAAAAGAAATACACACATTTTTGAATGTCCGATGTCTAACTAATAATATATTAATGGGATGTGGGCATCGCTGGCAGGCCCAGCATTTATTGCCCAATCCTAATTGCTTGGCCATTTCAGAGGGCTGTTAAGAGTCAACCACATTGCTGTAGGTTTGGAGTCACAAAGGCCAAACTGGGTAACTACAGTGAACTTCCTTTCCGAAACAACACTCGTGAACCAAATGGGTTTTTACAACAATCTGGTAGTTACATGGTCATCATTACTGATACTAGTATTCCAGCTTTATTTAATTAACTGAATTTAAATTCCCCAACTGTCATGGTGGGATTTGAATTCATGTCACCAGATCATTAGTCCAGGCCTCTGGATTACTAGTCCAGTAACATAACCACTAAGTCAACAGTCCCTTGCGTAAGCTATTCCATGCACATTTTGACAATTAAATTTCCTCCTTGATGTTTCTAAGAAAGCTGTAAGAAATACACATTTATTGGAGACGTACTCCACAACACACCACGAAATATTACAGTAACACCTGTTCCTTCAGGAGACAATTTGGGAAGATCTTATACATAGAAGTTACAACACTTTTAATATATAAAGCTTTGAACCCAAGACAGGTCATGGGTTAAAGACTTGAGCACAAATTCCAGGCTGATACCTCAGTGCAGTACGAAGGGAGTACTGTACTGTTGGATGTGCTGCCTTTCGGATGAGACTTAAACTGAAGCCCTATCTGCCCTCTTGGGTGGATGTAAAAGATCCCATGGCACTATGTGCTGAAGAGCAGGACAGTTTTCTTGGTGTCCTGGTCAGTATTTAGCCCACAACCAACATCAATGAAACAGATTATCTAGTCATGTATCTCATTGCTGCTTGTGGGAGCTTGCTGTGTGCAAATTGGCTGCTAGATTTCCCTACATTACAACAGTGACTCCACTTCAAAAATAGTTAATTGGTTGTAAAGCACTTTGGAATGTCCGGAGGTCATGAGACGCACTATATAAAAACAAGCCCTTTCCTTTATCTCACATCAGGATTACATTTTTAAAAAATGATAATTTTTACTTACAAACAATAATTAAATGAATTACATTTTAAAGAATTTGTTCTAAAGGTCTGTTTATCCCAAATCTCCAATCATTGACGTCCTTTTATATGAGGTGAAATTAATTTTCTAGTTTCTTGATAGAAAAGCAAAACCATCAGCATATCCTGCCACCAAGTGGCTCGGCTTTGCTATAGCCCCACTTTTCTATTGGCAGAAAGCCTTTTTAGTTTGAAATTATATCCCCAAGATCTCTCAACAAAAACTTTCATTTATATGTCAGAAAGACATCTTTCAATTCTTCAAAACAGAGAAGAATATATACATCAAGCAGGATGGAAGAACTGGTAGAAAACAAATTTGAAGACAGATGAAAAGGAAAGTTTTGGGAAAGCTTTACAAAGGCGGGAAGGAAGTGGTAAGGCTTAGTGAGTTTATCCAGTAAGTAGCTGAGCCAGATAAATCAAGAAGTTCCCAAGTTTGATCCTCAGTCTATTCTGAATTAGCTAATGTCCACTTGGCTGGCGTAGGAGCAGTATACAAATATACAAAAAAGCTAGAAAAGAGCAGCTGCTCCATCCAACCTGTCACATTCAGATATGAGAAGTTGCACAACACCAGGTTATAGTCCAACCGCTTTATTTGAAATTACAAGCTTTCAGAGCGGCTGCTCCTTCGTCAGGTAAAGTCTCCAGGAGCAGCCGCTCCGAAAGCTTGTGATTTCAAATAAAGCGGTTGGACTATAACCTGGTGTTGTGAGACTTCTCACTTTTGTCCACCCCAGTCCAACACCGGCATCTCCGCATCACATTCAGATATGGTGCAGCTTTATGTGAATCCACCCCGTCAGTTCCACAATTTCCTGGGAAAGGCAACAGGAAAAAAGAGGGAAAAAACTCAGGACAATGTAGGAAAAAACACTCAGGCAACGTCCTCTCTGACACCAGCAAAATCAAGCAAGATCCAGGACACTGGAGTAACTGATAACACTAGTCACTGCTAACCCCACCTACCTTCTGTACTCCCTCCATTCTATGGAATAATCCCAGACCTCAACAAAATGCTAAAAATGTAAGATAGTCGCTGGCATAATACAGCCCCCATGTCTTTTAGCACTACAGGGTGGATGCCATTAGGGAAGCAGCCTGCTCCGCCTTGAGTCCTAATCCTAGCCAGGATTAATTCTACATCAACTGCTAGGGATTCAATTTACATCACAGCTATCAGCTCAGGCGACTCAGCATCACCTTCGGTAGCAAAAACATATACAAAGTAACTATTCACACCTCAGTCATACCTACATTTCCCCTGCAGGATCCTTCAGCCATATCTTGGCACACTACCTAAATATGCCCTGTCGGATCCCCCAAGGACTCTGTGATCCTTGATCACTTTCTGACTCGTAACATAACTGAAAAAAGTACTTGCAATCCTTGCCATACCCATCCTGGCCAATATTTATCCATCAACCAACATCACTAAAAAACAGATTATCTGGTCATTGTTACAAAGCTGTTTGCGCGACCTTGCTGTGCACAAATTGGCTGTCGTGTTTCCTAAACTACAATAGTGACTACACTTCAAAAGTGGCTGTAAAGCGCTTTGGGACGTCCCGAGGTTGTGAAAGGCGCTATATAAATGCACGTCTTTCTTTTCTTTTACCCACAATAATTTTTCACATCATTCTTTTGGCCAATCTGATAGATTTTGTTACCCTCAATAACTATTCCTTTTTCTTGAGAGCCATTTCCCTTGTGTATGGTAAAATACTTTCACTTTGGTTTAGTTTGTCTTCAAACATCACCATTAAGCCATTTTGGTTTCATTTTACCATGCATCTTCCTTTTAATCTGAGGAACATATCTGGCTTCCTTGTCCATAAAGATGTTTCTGAAAGCCCTCGATTTGTCATCTGTACCGCTATGATCACTATGTAGTACTCCACCCTCCTCAATCCACTTTACTTGAGTCCTCATTCTTGCAAACTTAGCACATCTGGAACTAACGTTAAATGATTTGCAGTAGTGACTTGGTTAATCAACTTAAATCTGATATGATCACTGGTGCCCAGATATTCCCCCACATGAAGGTCCGATACCACCTCAGGACTACTGCTAAAGGTCAAGTCCAGTAAATGATTTCCCCCTAGTATTCTCTCTCACGTGTGGGCAAAAACAATTAACTACTCACAAATCTCTCAGTTGTACCATCCTCAATACTTGGCCGGCCACTGAATAACCTTGGTAATTAAAATGCCCCATCACACATACTCTAACTAGTTCTGTACCCTTTTAATGTTTGCACAAAGTATCCCTGACCTGGAGGCCTGTAGCAGGGTCCAATTATCAATTTAGGTCCACTAGGAAGGGGTCTTGTTCCTATTTAATGATCTCTGCTGAAAAATGCACGGCGCTAACAACAAGCCAATAACCTACTGACATTTATTGTCTAGGCTCACAGAGTGAGTTGAGGCAGTGCCGCACAGTAGATTGGTCCACACGGTTAGCAATAAAATCAGTTGTTACTTAGAGCTGCATCAGAATGGAAGGTGGTGATCAACGGGAGTCTTAGGTTTCAGTGCTAGGGCCCTTATTACTTACATTGTATATAAGTGATTTGAAAGGGAGAATAAAACAGATGATACTAAACTGGAGGGGTGCTGCATAAAACAGGGAACAAGCAGATCAAGGCCACCATTAGTGCGGTGAAGGAAGTGGGAGGGATTTAATAGACTAAAATAGTTTATCTAACTGGTTAGGTTCAACCAGCTAAGTTGGTCCTGCTGTTAAATATTGAATGAGGTGGTTTTGTGAATATTTGTAGATAGTAACAGTTGTGGAAAAGCTAAATGTTTTCTGTAGAACGTTAGTTGAAACAGAGGAAACAAATTAACACGGAGGACTTAAAAAAAAAAATTGTATGAATTGTGTGAATCAGGTGTAGCAACTTGCAGCGGTGCACATGCACAGCAGGCGTGTTGCGGGCTGACGTCACGTGGGACTTGGTGGCTCAAAAGAGAGGAGCGGAGTAAGAGGAAGGAGCACCCAGGGATCATGGTGACTGAAATCCTACTCATTGTCACGAGCTTGTGAGTATTCTTATATAGTCTGTAATTCTGTGTCTTGTAATAACCAAGTCGCCATATTTGATTAACTACCTAAAATTGTATAAAAATTAGAGGATAATTGTTAAGAACGATATAAGAAAAGATTTTAGAACCAATGATGAATAAAGTTTAGTAATTAACAAGCTGGGACTACTCAGGCCCCAGTGGAAAGTACACGCTTCCCTTAAGGGAGAGATATTCCTACAGACTGACCAAGAAAAAACAAGGCCTGGTTAATTAGTAAATCTATTGTCCAAGAGGAAACCTCCAGGTGGTAGCCAGACCCATTTAACAGGAGGGCAAGTTACACAGGCCTTAAATTACAGGGAAAGAGATGGATTTTCTGAATAGTTTCTTGTAACACAGACTCTTACTACCTTATGCAGCCATAATGTTCGTGCCGTGATTTCCCATCATCTTCCCTTGTACGAGGCCTGGCTGCAAACATCAACAGGCACTTTGTTTTCAGCTTGAATTAATATGATATTAATGACTAGTCATGCTAATGACCATTAAGTGGGGAGGCCCGACAGCAATTGGCACAATTTCAAAACCGAAAGTGCACTGGCAAGTTTTCTTTGTAAAAAAATTTATTTACAGTATATGCATATTCAAATTCCATTTGTAGTTCATAAAACTTACATATTCAAGGCACATGTATGTTTGCTGCACTACATTAAAAGGCTTGTTTATGTACAATATCTCCTGGTTTTAAGCAATTTATTTTACTTAATAGAACAGAACATGTACGCTCGAACAGACAGACAATTATCACCTTCCTTCCCCCTCAAAAAAAACTTGAAAATTTCTTGACAAATTACAAGTAACCACACTATCTTAGGTACATTATTACTTCCTGAAGAAAAAATGTTTAAAGTACTTTACATAACTACAAAGAGCATGGCTACTTTCTGAAAAATACATTAATGTATGCAGCAGCAAAAAAAGTAGCCATGTATCTTTTTTTTTTTAAAAACAGTATCACCGTCAATCCAAGTATAATAGTTAAGACTGAGTACAAGATAACAGGTGGTAAATATTCAATCACACATTCAAAAGGGATTTTTTTAAATTAAATTTTGCTAAATGAAATTGGCACCTGACTGCACACCCCTTCAAATGTGCCGAGACAACATTGTCCACAAAATGTAATTTCCAAGCCAGCTGAAACTGACTGTACCAAAGAGGGCATTTCTGTCTCTCTCTCTCCTCTCCCCCAACCCCCCAAGGTGCATTGCACATGTACGTCTGTTTACGGCCTTATATACACAAACAGTTAACAGGAAAGCAAATCTTAAATGTCACGTTTAACACAGGCAAGTTTAAAAAAAATAATTTATAAACCCTGAAACAATACAAGGCTGTGTAAACTGTACACGACCAAAGTTTATCAGAAAATATTTAATATGAAAGTTATCAGCAGTTGGTAAGATACTATCAAAAACTGATTAGGATGTCAGCAGGAGCCACTACATCTGCCTTCAGAAAACTACAAAACAAGCAGTGCAATTTACACAAACTAACCCTCAATCCTCCATTTAAATCTCTTAAACAAAGACAAGTTTAGAGATTGTGTATAAATCCTGAAATAATACAAAGCTATGTAAACTACATAGACACAGGCTCAGTTCATCACCGCCTGTGCCTGCTATGGCCAGAATGACTGTTGTGATGTTTTGCGGACCTTTCGTAAGATCGCGATCGATCGTGCCTTCGTTCTCTGTGATGGCTCCTACTTTCTTTGTGCTTGCGAGGAAAATCTAAACGCTCTCTGGATCTGCTTCTAGACCTCGACAAGCTTTTGCTGTAGCTCCTGCTGTGCGATCGCCTGTGTTTATGGGAGTTGTATTTGTATTCTCGCATATCATCATATTCTTTGGCTTTTGGCCTGCCAATGTAAGGCGAGCTTCGTTTGTGTCTTTGTGGAGGGGAATCACTGCGGCTTCTTGAGTGGCTGCGGGATCGAGAGCTGTTAGATGCAGAACGACTTCTTGTTCTTCTGTTGGCAGAGGAGGTTTTTGTTTAAACAATAAATAGTTCCAGAATATAAATTAGTGCATAAATAGTATCAAAGTATAATCTAAAAACAAAATATACACTTTTGAAATAGTAACCCAGTAAAGTTAGCCAGCAATAGTGCTAATGGCACAATGAAGACTCTGTTTGCCAACGTTCAGTTCTCGAGTTCAGATATGAAACCCTATTAAACACATGAAAACATTTACGATCAAAACACTAAATTAACTTTTGCTAAAATAAAGAGGGCAAGAGCAGCAACAAACAGTTCTTGAAGCAACTCTAATGAATTGGAGCACGTGAACATGAGCAGGGAGTCAAACTTCTAGTCCTTTTCCTACCCTTCTTAAAATTCACACCAAGCCACTAATTGACTGACTGTCATCATGTGATTCTCTACAGAAGAAAAGCATTTATAATTTTTGGCTGCTGTTTCACACCCCATGATTTTTTAAATAAACATTCTTAGAGGTAGGGGAGCATCAGCAGGGCCAATTCAGTGGCTATGAAATCTTGGAAAAAACGGGGTCTTGATTCAGCCTCAGCCATGAATTCAAGATTATTCTTCCGTTATGTGCAAACTACAGTATGACAGAGCTGGTGGTATTTCCAGTGAGTCAATTACAGTAATATGACATTTTGTTCAACACTGGGCACTGCTATGTTAGCAGATAATGTCCATCCAAAATCACTTTGGTTCATAGAGTGATCTTTTGCACAAGCCGGAGAGAAATGTCTGGCACAGACAGAAAAACATAACACAAGCCAGTGAAATTCTGACATTTAAAATTTTAAACTTACCGTCTCCTAGGGGAATGTGACCTTGAGCGAGACCGCGAGTAACTCCGACCTTTGCTTCTGCTTCGACTTCTGCTACTCTTCCCCTTTTGAACACTGGAAATACAAAGTTATTTTTGTAATTGTAAAGTAGGTACCTATATTCATGACAAAACCGACAGACAGATTATCTTTAGGAGCCAGATGAGGAAATTTTGGTAATATGGTGCTGTCCAGTTGGTGAATTTTTTGGGGAAGCTACAAGACCACTTAAATTCACTATTCTCTAACTACAGAATGAGATCCAGCATTAATGAAAATATGTATGGTATATTCCTTACTCACCCGTTAAAAGGACTAGTAGATCGGGGCCATTTTTCTTCCTCCTCCAGTTTTCTTCTAGCGTTTTTCATTGCCTGAATAGAGAGCGGCGAAGGTTTTTCAAACTTCCCATCCTTGGGAGAATCTATAAAAAAAACAGATTATTAGAGAAAATATTAGCAAATCGCATAGGAACAGGAGTAGGCCATTTAGCCCCTTGGGCCTGTTCCGCCATTCAATTAGATCATAGCTGATGTGTATCTTAACTGCATCTACCCGTCTTGGTTCCGTAACCCTTAATACCCTTGCATAACAAAAATCTATTAATCTCAGTCTTGAAATTTTCAATTGACGCCCAACCTCAACAGCTTTCCACTACTCTTTGTGTGAAGAAGTGCTTCCTGACATCACCCCTGAATGCCCAAGCTCTAATTTTAAGGTTATGGCCCCTTGTTCTGGACTCTCCCCAGAGGAAATAGTTTCTCTCTATCTACCCTATCAATTTCTTTAATCATCTTAAATAACTCAATTAGATCACCTCTTAATCTTCTATAGCAAGGGAATACAAGCCTGGTCTTATGCAACCCGTCCACATAATTTAACCCTTTTAGCCCCGGTATAATTTGGGTCAATCTGCACTGCAATCCCTCCAAGTCCAATATATTCTTCCTGAGGTGCGGTGCCCAGAACTAAATGTAGTACTCTAAATGGTGTCTACCAGAGTTTTATATAACTAATAGATTGTCCACCTTTTTTTATTCCAGACCCTTTGAGATAAAGGCCAACATTCCATTAGGCTTTTAATATATTTTTTGTATGTGTTCACTAAGCTTTGAGTGATTTCTGTACTTGGACACCTAAATCTCTGCTCCTCCAGTTCCTAGCTTATCATTTTGAAAATACACTGATCTATCTTTCTTAAGTCAAATGTGGATGACCTCGCACTTTCCCCACATTGAACTCCATCTGCCACAGTTTGCCCACTGACTGATTCTATCTTGTCCCTTTGCAACTTTCTGCTCCCATCTACACTATTTACAATGCCACCTAACTTGGCGTCTTGAGCAAACTTGGATCTATGGCTCTCCATTCCTTCATTCAAGTCATTAATATATATGCTGAAAAGCTATGGTTCCAGTCCAGATCCCTGTGAACACCTCTGTCATCAGAAAACATTCTATTTATCCCAACTCTGTCTCCTAACCCCCAATTATCAGCCCATGTTACGAGGCTACCTCCAATTCCACGCGCTTTCATTTTTGCTACTAATCTTTTGTGCAGAACAAAAGCCTTCTGGAAGTCCATATAGACAACATCCGTCGACACTTCCCTATCCATCATGCTAGTGATCTTCTCACAAAATTCAAGATTAGGCAGACATGATCTACCCATTACAAATCCATTTTAATCAGCTGATACTTGTCCAAGTATTCAATCACTCTTCTCCTTTATGATATAGTATCTTTCACATCACTGAAACTGACAGGTCTGCAGTTACCTGGTTTCTCCCTCCCGTCTTAAATAATGGAGTGACATCTGCAATTTTCCAATCTAAAGAGCTTTGGAAAATTATGACGAATGCATCTCCAATTTCCTCACCTATTTCTTTGAGGGCTTCAGAAGTCATTTGATTAGTTATTAATACAAAGATTATACAAGTAAATAACTGGAATCATTATATTATATTACACAGCATCACATCAAGTTTGAAGTAGCTGGTTGAGTGCTAAAACTATCAAGTGACTAGTAGCAGGACGAATGGTAATTCAGTCAAGTTGCTTTTAGTTTCACAAAACATAAAAAGGTTGCACCTGGTTTTGAGGATGGCGAGAAGCTAGGTGGAGCATCTAATGCAGGTGTACCATCTGGCAAAAGGCCCTTGGCTTTAGCTTTCGCTTCTTGAAGAGCCACCTTCCGCTTTTCAACTTCATTGTCAAGGTATTCCAAATTTGCCTGCAAGAATAGTTGACATTCTAAATTAAGAACAAGTCTCATTGTATTCATTTTCATTGAAAGAAAAAACAACAAAGGCAATACAACCAATTTATATCTCTAAAGTCCAAACCTTCTTCCTGGTGTAGAGCTTTAAGATTTTCACACAGATTTCCTTCATTTCTTCTTCACTTGTTCCAAACAGTAGAAACCAATGGGGACGATTTGGAAGCGGAATCTGCAAAAGAGTTAAACTAGATTACAGGGCCATTAAATTAACTTGAGTTTAATATTTTCAGTGCAACTGAAAATACTTTCATTAACCTAATCGTTACGGTTACTGACTCTGCAGTCACATTTTATATAAGAAACGCTGCATGATTTGCTGTCTATTTTGCTTAAAAGTAGCAATATCAATTCCTCTTTCCTCCTTGATCAAAGCAAACTAGTGACTAAAAACTGCATGCATATAGTCAGCCTCTAAACTTAAGACTCCTTTTAAAGACTGCATTCATTCCTCCAATGGCCTACAGAACAAAAGCACTGGCCAGAGTAGTACTAAACCATATAGACCAGAAGGTCCCAGATTGATCTTTGCTCCGTTTGCTGGTCTTAGCCAGGGCAATAGGTTGCTATCGCCTTTGGGCTGCACTGAGGTGGAGGGAGGGAGATTTAAAAAAAAGAGAAGTCAGCGTTCCCAACCCCAATTGTCTTCCAATGACTTCTTGCTTCATAAGCTTGGTCATGATTTCCTCTGCAGTTGGAAGTGCCTAACTCGTATAAAGAATGGCTACTTGGCCGTGACACTGAACAGCTGGCCAGAAACTGTAGAACCCTATCTCGGCAAAAGACAGCGCATTCGATAGAGAAAAAAAAGTGCGCTTGTGGGGAGGAAGCAAATGTTCACCAACCTCAAGTGCCCTCGCAGCCAAGTAGATACAAGCGCAGGCAATGGTCTCTGGATGGTACCGGACAAACACATCTGTCCGCAGGCTGTCATTCATATAATTCCTGAAATAGACAACAAAAATGTTGCGGCAACCCACCCAATATACTGCTAATTTCTGAGAATAACTGATTTAAATGAAAAGTTAAACAGCCACACAGGGTTCAAAATGCTCAATTGTCTGCTATTTTTGTAGCACAACCAAAAGTAGAACAATGAAAAAACAAAAATGAACAATTTAAAGAATCTGGAGATGACCAAATGCTTTTTGCCAAAGATGCAGATTGGCTCGTCCATAACTTATTTGTCAATTCAGATCAAGCACCATTACAATTTATTTCTTGACTAGAAACTACAGCTTATAACCAAAGCACAGCTCCATGGATTCATCATTGTCAGATAAGTAGAATTCCTTAAGTGCCAATTCTAGCTACTCTAGTACATTTAGACATTTTGATCTAATACTTCAATCCAAATGCAGTTTCTACATGACACTTTTGCAACTTCTATTTTCTTATTCCTCTTCTTTCGAGTATACAGGCCCATATGAATTGCAGATTTCTGCATAGTTATCAACGTCACTTTATACTGTAAAGCTGAACATTTACGGAGATGAATTAAGTCTCCCAGAATAGTAACACTCCCCAGAGAACTTGTATTCTAAAAGTGCTCAATGCCCCAACTAGAATCTAAGCAATTTCCATAGTTTAGCCAGAAGTTAACCATATTCAAATAGCAGTTGAGGCAGGGATTCAAACCCAGACAGACATTCAGAATTGACTTCAATACTATACAAGAATTATCAGGTTGCCAAAAACAAACCACTAAAATCACTGAAGACCAGCTCCCAGTATACTTGGATTACATTGGGTCATTCGTGAAATGGCAATGTCGTTCACTAAAAACTCTGGTAAAACCTTACAGCATCTTTTACAGTGGCAATTTATTCTTCCACAGCTATGTTGGATAAGCCATTTAAAAAATCTGCAGGTATTGCACAAATAAGCATTTTGATCCCTGTATGGTAATGAACACAAGAAGAAAAAAAAAGTAAAACGCAGAGAACCCATTTTAACCTCCGTGCTGATCTACTCACTGGCCTGCTCTCGTGATAAACCAATACAACTCAAGACATGCAATGTAAAATTAAGGCATACTTAAAACATCCATATTTAATGAAAGTCTTGAGATAATGATCCATGCTAGAATATCTGAACTTCTTGTCGCCTTGATCACAAACGCATGTAAATCGCAAAAATTAACAGCTTTTCCATGCACCGGCAATATTCCAGTCACTGATATCTTCTCAAGCCTGTACAGATTAAAGATCAATAATGTGACTCGATTCTTTGTACACTTGAAATCAGTCTTTATCCAATCTTATGGACCACGCAATCAAATATTATGGAAGTGCTCTTCTCGGTAACTGTCACATTTGATGCAAATACTCAGTGACAGCACTTTCAATTCTCCCCAGTCTTCTTTAGCGACAACGGCACAGAATAAATCTTCTTGCTCATTAGTCCCAGTAATCAAGATTCAGCCAAATCAGTAATTGAGAAGCTGCAAGATATCACAGGTGCTGCACAACAGTCAGAAGAGTTTCAACAGTCTCATTAACAGTCTTTTGATTAGGTTTTCTTCCATTACAGCAATTAATAAAAATAGAACCATTACATAATTGCTTCTAATCAAACATTTAAAGCTATTATATATACACACGTATTAAAATTACTGATTACTTTTAAGAATTTAACATTTTAATATTTATAAAACAGAAATCAATATTTCAATTTATTAAAAAATATTTGTTTAACACAAGAAGCAGTTGGCCAGTTACTATATACCACCTCTCACTAGACAGTCAGCCTTCTTGGAGGAGAACCTGCAATGGATTGGTTCAAAGTGGCAGCCAGTTAGGGCCATCCTGGCATCAAAGTGCTTGGAGGGCAGTTCAGAAGTCTTAGTCACTTACCATCAGGGTCTACCCTTTGATCGAAAGAGTAGAAAAAAAGAGAAGTTAAAATGGGTTCTCAATTAAGCAAATGCTACACCAGCCAAAAAAGACTAGTAAGCAGAAATATGAAACCTTATCCTAGTATGATTTTTACATAAAATCAGGCAGTACACATTTGAAAAATAAGAATCAACAGTCTAGCAAATCACATTCCACCACCCACCCCCCCCCCACCCCCCGAATATCGTTCTGATAAATGGGATTAATGTCACTGAACAGAAGCTGTTACAGGTATATTAACATATTCTTACTTCTCCTAAGGCATATTCAGTAAGTTAACTTTGTGCTTGCGGTTTCCCACACGGTAACTTTCTGACCGTGGCTTTGTGTCAAGGGAGATGAATAGCAAAGATTAAGTACCTCTCCACAAAGAAAGAAGTCACTATATACATTTCTAAAGTGTTTGGATCAGTCACTGAATGCTTTCCTGCATTCCCTTGCTGACAAGAGCAGCAGAGGCTTGGTCAAAGGTTGCCAGCCTGCCCATAAGCCAGGGAATGGTGCACAGTGAAGGGTGGGGGAAGAGAAAAACACATGGATACATATTTCTGCCACTGTCTTTGCTGGTCATCTAACAAAAACAAAGAAAATCAACTTACCATGCAGTCTGGACCAGAGGCCGGTTACGTTCACATTCTAACACCTGAAGGTACATAACGATAATCTGGAAGATACAGGTTATAGAGTTACAACTGAACCTCATTTAGTCATTAGTGGAGTGGTTGTAAACAGAACCTAATACACCATTAACACCGTCCCTATTCTTCACTTCAGTTGACCAGCCGTTTTCAGCTAAACAACTTCAGTATACAGATTTTAATTGGAATAATTCTTGAATTCTACTTTTATCCCTCAAGGCACACCTTCTCAAAGCCTAAGGACTTAGTGGAGTCAAATAGTTCCTACTCCCATCAAAAAACAGCTCATTTCAAAAAAATAGAAAAATCTCCTGCATATTTTGTGGTTGCAAATATAGTGGCACACTCAGCAATGCATTTCTGCAGGAGTACTATGGCCTTGTGGCTCTGGCAGTAAAGCACTGAACCAGTTACGAGCCCTGAGTGACATTTAAACCCATTTGCTCTCTGAATTCCAAGAGAGAGGAAAAGTGGATGTGATCAAAGCTGTCCTGGTGAAATAGGGCTCATTTAACCAATTACTAAACTATGGGAATTATGGTGGCGTAGACTGAAGGCGGCAAAGAGTTTATACTACAAGTTCCTTCTCCCCCAAATGTATTTGCTCATATTTCAGTAATTTCCCCCAGAACTATGGGGTAGTAAAACAATTATCCTAACACTATAAAAGGTCAATAGAATGTGTAAACCCATAATTTTGTTTTACAGAATTACACACACACACTATATTCAGTCACCAGGTGGATAAATAACCCACCAGAGGCAGATGAGAGGAAATTTCTCTGCTTGCCATCTCTTCACTGCCCCATGCCCTTCCAAGGTCCAGTTTATGTTGAAGAATTTTTTTTTTAAATGTTGCCAATGTATTCAATAATACAACAGTAAACGTACACCACTTTTTAACAGAACAGCACTTTCAATATGCAGCAAGTAGATTTACATAGGATATACGACACAGAAACAGGCCATGCCTGCATTTATGCTCCACTTGAACCTCCTCCTGTCTTTCCTCATCTAAATCTATCAGCATAACCCTCTATTCCCTTCTTCATATGCTTGTCTAGCCTCCCCTTAAATGTATCTATAGTATTCGCTTCAATCACTCCCTGTGGTAGCGAGTTCCACATTCTCACCACTCTCTGGGTAAAGAAGTTTCTTCTGAATTCCCTATTGGATCTCTTGCTGACTATCTTATATTGATGGCCTCTAGATATGCTCTTCCCCAGAAGTGGAAAGATTCTCTCTGTATCCACTCTATCAAAACCTTTCATAATTTTAACGACCTCTATTAGGTCACCCATCAGCCTTCTTTTTTCAAGAGAAAAGAAACCCAGCCTGTTCATCCTTTCCTGATATGTATACCCTCGCATTTCTGGTATCATCCTTGTAAATCTTCTCTGCACCCTCTCCAGTGCCTCTATATCCTTTTTATAATACGGTGACCAGAACTGTACGCAGTACTCAAAGTGTGGTCTAACCAAGGTTTGATACAGGTTTAGCATAGCTTCCCTACTTTTCAATTCTATCCCTCTAGAAATAAACCCTAGTGCTTGGTTTGCTTTTTTTATGGCCTTGCTCACCTGTGTCGCAACTTTTAGTGATTTGTGTATTTGTACTTCGAGATCCCTTTGTTCCTCTACCCCACCTAGACTCGCACCCAAGTAATAAGTGACCTCCCTATTCTTCCTACCAAAATGTAATTCCTCACATTTATCTGTGTTTAACTTCATTTGCCAATTTTATGCCCATTCTGCAAGTTTATTAATCTGTTGCAGTCCTCCTCCGTATTGACTATCCCCCCCAATTAGGTGTCATCCGCAAATTTAGAAATTGTGTTTTTGATTCCAAGTCTAAATCGTTAATGTAAATTGTGAACAAGTGGTCCCAGCACTGATCCTTGTGGAACTCTACTACCCACCTTCTGCCACTGTGAATAGTTACCTTTTACCCCTACTCTCTTTCTGTCTTGAAGCCAGTTAGCTATCCATTCTGCTACTTGTCCTGACTCCGCATTCTCTGAACTTGTTCATCAGTCTATTATGGGGTACCTTATCGAAGGACTTTTGAAAATCTAGATAAATTACATCTACTACATTACTGTTACCTCTTCAAAAAATTCAATGAGGTTGGTTAAGCAAGACTTTCCCTTTTGAAATCCATGCCGACTATTCAGTACTATGTTTTTGGTTTCTAGATGTTCTTCTATTTTCTCCTTTAGTAGGGATTCCATTATTTTTCCTACCACCGATGTTAAGCTGACTGGTCTATAATTCCCTGGACATGTTTTATCCCCCTTCTTAAATATAGGCATTACGTTAGCCATCCGCCAGTCCTCTGGCACTACACCTTTTTCTAACGAATTATTAAATATGTGTAGTAATGCCTCTGCTATCTCTTCCCTAGATTCTTTTAAAATGCGTGGATGCAATCCATCCGGAACAGGTGTTTTATCCTCTGAGTTTGATTAGTTTATTTAATATATCCCCTCTTTTTATTTTAAATGCACTTTTCTCATCATCCAATGTCATGTCCACCTGTTCTATCTCCCATGTAAATACTGAAGCAAAATAATTATTTAATATTTCTGCCATCTCTATCGTTACCTGTGGCATTATCCTTGCTATCCCTTCCTTCATGGCCCTATTCCCATCCCAACCTTCCTTTTTTATTGATGTGCCTATAAAATATTTTACTATTTTGTTTTATGTTCCTTGATAATTTAATTTCATAGCTCCTCTTTGCCTTCCTAATTGTTTTTTTGACTCCCCTCCTAATCTCTTCATATTTGCCCTTATCATGCACTCCCCTGTTGTCTATGTACTTAATGTATGATTCTTTCCTTACCCTCAATTGTTCCCTTATGGCTTTATTCATCCATGGAGTCTCATTAGTGTTTAGTTTGTTCTTTCCTTTTAGCGGAATATATTGTTCCTGCACTCTGTTGAACACCTTTTTAAATGTTTCCCATTGCTGTTCTACATCATTGTTTGCCAATATTGTTGCCCATTTTATTTTCCCAAGTTCTATTCTCAGCCCCTCAAATCAGCTTTTCTCCAATCTATTACCCTGGTTTTCGTCATATGTCCTTCTCAATCATCTTAAAGCATACTTTATTATGGTCACTATTGCCTAGATGTTCCCCTACTTTTACTTCTCTTATCTGCTCTGGTTCATTTCCCCATTACTAGATCCAATATCAAATCCTCCCTTGTTGGGCTTTTTACATATTGCGTTAGAGAGGAGTCCTGTACACTTCATAGGAACTCCATTCCCTTATCCCCTTTACCTACCTCTTCTGTCCAATTAATAGCGGGGTTGTTGAAATCCCCCATGATTTTTTTTTTACTCATTTCCCTAATTTATCCGCATATTTCTTCCTCCACCTCCCTTCCACTATTAGATGGTCTGTAGACTACGCCTATTAGTGTGATTGATCCTTTATTATCTTTTATCTCTATCCATATGAATTCTATTTTTGCCTTGCTGATAGCTGCGTCACTTTTTTCTGCTGATTTATTTTTCTACTGCCATTATGTTATCCCTAATAAATACAGCTACTCCACTTCCCCTTTTTCCCTCTCTATCTTTTCTAAATATGTTGTACCCTGCAATGTTTAATTCCCAGTCCTGATTTTTCTGTAGCCATGTCTCAGTAATCCTTAATATGTCTGGTTCCTCGCAACGCATGATTGCCTCCAGCTCTCCTGTTTTATTACGGACACTGTGTGCATTGCTGTACAGACAGTTTAACTCATTTTTAATAGGATTTCCTCTCACTTTATATTTAACCATCTTTTTAGACTCCTGTTCTATAACTCTATTTATTCCCTTGCCATCAATGTCCTCCCTTACTTTATTCTTTCCTATGCTCTCTTTTCCTCTTTTGTTTATAATTAGCCTGGCTACATTTCTTGTAGATCCCTACCCCTATCTTACTAGTTTAAAGCCTTTGCCACCCTTTGTACACAAGATTTCTTCAGCAAGAATCAAAATTGTATACACCGATACAGATGGCACTTACTTACTCAATGTCTTTCCAATGTTTCTAATTGCCTTTGATTTCAGATGTTAAATTCCACTGGTCCAGCATCCAGGCCAAGTTTCAGTCTAACGTCCAATGGATATGTATAAAATCTCTACAGTATTACATCCGCCAGTTTCCGGTAACCAAAACGCTGCTCTTCAGTCTCTAGTGGTGGAGATACGAGTACTGCAACTGTACCATGTGGCTTTGTCGACTTATTTCTGGACTGCAATAGTTTGACACCAAAAAGTACTAGAACCATTTGCCCTACATCAAATGAATTGTCTAACTCCTAGGATTTCCACTTTAACGGTTATAAAAACATTTATTGGTTAGTATTTTTCAGGCTTTCCCATTTCAATTCCATGGTTTTGAATCTGGGACAGTAATAGTTTAGGCCACATACTCTAGCACAGCTTCTGAAAAGCAGCACCTTTGTTGTGTTACCATTACCCCACACTTCAAACGGAGATCCAGCACTCCAATTCTGATGGAGGCTGATAGACCTGAAACGATAATCGTACATTCCTTTCTCCACAGACGCTGCCCGACTTGCTGAGCGTTAACAGCATTTTCGGTTTTTATTTCAGATTTCCAGGATCTGCTTTTTATCAAGTGCGCTGTACCCACCCGATAACATCCAGTATCCAGACATGTTAAGAACAGTCAAAATTCACAGTAAAGCAAGTTTTACCAGCAGAGGCTGGAATTCCAACTTGCAACCCTGACCGAGTCCAATGCTCCAATGGTAGACTAGGACTGTCCCCAAAACCTTGTCAGGATTGTTGTGACCTTCAATCTTCAGTGGCTCAGCAGTGCCACCACTGCAATAATACTGGATTCAAACAAATGCATGCTTTGCCCCTTCTGAAGTATGTAGCAAAAATCAGTATTTCTGATATTCTGCTAGAAGCAGCCAATGGCTGTGAAAATAATGCAGTAAAATAATTGGGTTTGATTAACCTCGTACAAAAATCTAGTTTAGGTCAATCCACGGTAGAAAAATAAAACGTTTGATTGAGATAACCGAAAGTTGTAAAATAATCTAGGCCTGTGTCTTTGATAGTCTTAGCTTGCTGTTGACAAAAGGGAAGAAATCGTACTGTAGTAGAGCAAGTTCTGCTATCCAAACTAGTGCTTTAGTAAAACAAGTTTATTTTCTAGCTCAAATAGCAAGTTAAATTGACAAACCTTGTGAGGATGCTTGACATGAACACAGAATCCCAGCTCCTTTAGCACTCGTCTTTCTGCCTTTATGACTTGGTTCTTTAGGTTGACGTAACTCTGGTCCAAAAGAAGTGGCACAGGAGATCTTTAACATAACAGAAAAGCACATCAGTTCAGAAAGAATATTGGTCCTTATGCTAAAATTGGAAATATCAGCAGAAAATAATTATCCTCATATGATCATATTAACTAGGGCTTTGAATTTTGGGACAAGAAAGTCTAATATTGATTCTCAAATCTTGTCTTTTTGTACTCTCCCATGACACTTCTCTTCTGTTGGTTTCTTCGATTTAAACACCTTTCTGAAAGTTATTTAAGTGACTTCAGACAGTTGTTATTAATCTCAATGACATACCCTTCATGTCTAAAGACAATATAGTTACCAGCACAGTAGCTTTGTTCAGTCAAACAGACAAGCAAGTATCGTGGCACTTTGTAGCAAGAAGTGAATGAAACTTATAGCAAGCACATCACCTCTGCGACAGTTCTGGCTATTAAATCAGCTATTATGCACGGGAACACTTATTACAGACATCAGCTGATTTCTATCAAGGAACCCGAGAAAACAGCTTTACGCCCATTTACCTGTTGACAGAAATTGCTTCAGTGCTTTCAAGGTAACCACCCATTTCAAGAACGTGGGCTAAAAATAGGTTCCATGTACTGTTTTGAAAACATTGTTCGCTCGCTAAATGAGCTGTTCCTTGAGAGCAGTAAATTTTAGTGATGTGTTGATCTATGGTAGTTATCCTTCTCTACAGAGATTGCAATGGTCTCAATAAAATGACTGGGGTAAATAACCATTCAACTTGAGCACATATATCCAAAGCTGCTACTTACCACAACACTTAACCATCATACAGTCAATACTGTAATTGTAAACAAAACCTACCTCAGCCTAGTTAAAAATCATAATTTTCAGAGCAGTTGTTCAATTAAGAAAGTAAGATCGTGCAGTCAGACTTCTGCTATATTTCCGGATCCAAATCAAATATATGCTTCTAGCCTGGAATTTTCTCCAACTTTAACTAAAGCTCAATCATTTTCAGTTAGAAGGCAGCTGAAAATAGTAGCCCTTTCAGTAACTGAACCGATCACTTTATTAGATAAGTTTTATGGTTGCTAACATATAGACATTCGCAACTTACTTCTTCTCCCTGAGTTTTCGCAAATGATGAAACACATTGATGACATCCCGAATGCGCCTGGGGTCTTCTTCAATTTTAGATGCCAGATGAACGCAGGCCATTGATAATATCTGTTTGGGGGGGGGGGGGGAGGGAAATGGAATTTGTAATGTTAGTTTTCATTTTTTTAAGTGACCTATTTACTGGTCTTCCAGCTGTATTTTACAACTCTACAAGAGGCCAGCCACTTACCGAGTCACTCACCTTTCTTGTTGAATTCTCCATTTGATCTTTTTGGTCACTACTTACTATGTCCACTTCATGGACAAAGCCTTTCTGAAGAATGTTAGTTTTGCTGCTGCCATCATTGATTGATAGATCTCACAATAATCAGTAACTTAAAGCCATAAGTTTTCAAATTCGGAATTGTATGTACAGCTGCAATTGTTACACTAGCAAATGTGGCAGCCAGTTTACGCACAGCAAGATGTCATCAACAGCAAAATGAATGAATCAACAGATAATCTGTTGTTGTGACACTGGTTGAAGAGATATCAACTAAGACATGGGAACAACTCCATGCTCCTCTTCGAATAGAGCCATGAGATCTTTTACTTTCACCCGAGCTGGCAAATGGTGCCTCGGTTTCATGTCTCAGCCTAAAGACAGTACCTTGAGTTCAAGCCTGCATTGTGGCTTGTGACAGAGTGGATAGTGCTACCAATTGAGCCAAGACAACACAGTTGATAATAGGCTGGGAGATTCAGGATACCAGAGGGCTAAATTTTAATGTGGGCTAAATGACCTTTCCTCATCCTCAATTAAAATGTGCGCCTTATCATAGAACTTCTGAAAGTCTGTAGAGTTACCACCGCCTTATTTTTGCTAGGTCAGTTGGGAGACTCCACTCAAATTCACACCATCACACAGAGGCAAAGTCTTAGTTACACCAGCGAGCAGTTCACTATCTGGAAATTTCCTAAATGCACACGTGAAAATAGCCAATGAATGTCAGCAGGCCACAAGTCTTTAGGGAGTCACGCCAGTGTCCAATCCTGTTTTCATCCAACATCTAGACATTCATGCTTTCCAGCAAGGGTAATTAGATGGTCATCAGGAACAGGAACCATGGCAAAGGTACATAGTAGCAAAAATGAATATGAAAATAGGAAAGGAATGCCTGAATACTATGCCAGTGAAACAGCATAATATGAATGCTTTACAGGGTCTCATTTAAAGTTTAGGTATCCAAGCAATGTGAAAGTCCTGTGCCATACAATTTACACTGGATACTTCTGTGATACCTGCAGAAAATATATAAATTTGCAAAAACTGAATGCCAGTATTAAACCTTTTCAGAAATGCAGGGCCCAAACCATATTTCACCTCATCCATTTGGGGGCCTATGGCATACAAATTCCAAACATACAATGCAACTATGGGCCGTAATTTGCGGCCCCTTTGGGTGCGTCTGCGCCCGTAAGGGCCACGCAAGTTCCGGTTTTCGCGTGTGAAGCGCACGCGCTAAAACCCACTTGCGATGTCAAGAATCTTCTTGACAGATTACACACATCTCCGGGAAAAGGGCATCCGCGGTGGGCGGAGAGTTGGGCTATTTGCCCAACTTCAGCCCAGCGAATGCCCGTGAAATTCTTACACCTGGTAAAAGCAGGCGTAAGGGCTGCTTTTACCAGCATAAGACTTTTAAAGAACAGAAAAATAAATTTTATTCAGTAATTTATACATTTAAAAACCTGTGAAATAAGGTAAGTTTATTTTTAGCCCCTTTAAAATATGTAAATTTATTTTTCAAAAAATTATTTGTTTTAAACATTTAATTAAATATGTGATTTAAAAAAAAATTATCTGAAGTGTACGTGTATTTTTGAGTACATACAGAATCCTCAAAAGTATGAATGGGGATCCCTTTCTTTCGTTGGTTGGGCCGGCCCACATGATCCCGGGGCGCTTGCGAACCGCATGCGCCCCTGGGATACGTGGGCCTCTATGCAGGCCTACGCATAGAGACCCAGGAGCGCAAGTGTTCGGACCTCCGGGACCATCAGGTAAGTTCGTAGATTTTTGCTGGTCAGAGGCATCCGCCCGCGTGAAGCCTCCAACCGCAAATTCACAGCCTATATATTATACAACACAAGAAAACATAACCAGACAAATGCGTCCATTGTAACCTCTGTGCACATGTGCAGCTTGTCAAATGGAGAATTATTTGAATCAAATATAGTATAGCTCAAAAATCAATCTGGTCTACGTTGCAGAATTCACCATTACAGCTATCACTATAAGTAGAGGCTAAATGAGGAACAAATTGGCAATTACTGTATGTCAGATTAGTAGGACATGCTAAATCACCTAAACAGCAAACAGTTTAGTTTACAGGAAGGTCGCTTCTCAGCCTCTCTGTCACACTTGGGTAAAGCCTGAGCTAAATTTTCCATATATTCACTATTATACTTGCCTTTGGGTCCTCCAGGCTCCCAATTTGTGTCTCCATACTAAATGATGCTATGCTACAAAGCACTATGCCCTTCACGCTGCTTTCTTATGGCGCAATCAAATTCTGCTCCAAAGTGACAGCCTGAGCCACTTCCCCCCACTTGCACCTCAAAAGACAACTGCAACCCAGTAGCCTGTATCCCTGGCAAAATCATTCCCACCAGCAGAAAATGTGGACTGTGACATTCAGTGCCTCACTTCTCTGTACCTAACACCTCCTACCCAAAAAGAACAGAAGAAAATTTGCGTATTTGAGTACAAGAGTCTTATTGCAATTATATAGGGCCCTGGTGAGACCACACCTGGAGTATTCTGTAGTTTTGGTCTCCTTACCTAAGGAAGGATATACTTGCCATCGAGGGAGTGCAACGAAGGTTCACCAGACTGATTCCTGGGATGAGGGGATTGTCCTATGAGAAGAGATTGAGTAGACTAGGCCTATATTCTCTGGAGTTTAGAAGAATGAGAGGTGATCTCATTGAAACATACAAAATTCTTACAAGGCTTGACAGGGTAGATGCAGGGAGGATGTTTCCCCTGGCTGGGGAGTCTCGAACCAGGGGTCACAAGTCTCAGAATAAGGGGTCAGCCATTTCGGACTGAGAGGAGGAGAAATTTCTTCACTCAGAGGATGGTGAATCTTTGGAATTCTCTACCCCAGAGGGCTGTGGAGGCTCAGTTGTTGAGTATATTCAAGACAGAGATCGATAGATTTTTGGATATTAAGGGAATCAAGGGATATGGGGATAGTGCAGGAAAGTGGGGTTGAGGTAGCAGATCAGCCATGATCTTGTTGAATGGTGGAGCAGGCTCAAGGGGCCAAATGGCCTACTCCTGCTCCTATTTCTTATGTTCTTATGAGAACCGAGAAAAGCACCAACACAAAGACAGGTGAGTGCATATCTTCTGACTTACCTTGAGCAATGCCACAAACATACATATAAAAAATACAAATCTTGCATTTAGTTCATGCTTTCTATGTGTCAATTATTTCCATAAACACTTTCCCCATCACAATCTTGTGACTCACTGTAAGCAATACTATGGAAAATCTGCTATCGTATATGTAACAGATTTAGAGGGAAATAAGTTGCTTAAAACCAGACTTCCATATACAACCATAGGAATGGTCACCATCAAGCTAGAAATCTAAACAAGACTTGGTACATGTTTCTATATAGCATCAGGATCTAGAGGTGGTTTGACGACATCTATTCAAATGCACAAGGCTAATAAAATAAAGTCAATGAAGTTGATTTAATATTTTCAAAATTGGTTTACAGGAGTCCCACCACTACGGTGAGATGATGATTGGCACTGATGGAGGTCTGACAATCTAAGCATGGTACATACAGTGGGGAACCACTCAGTGGAAGCTTGATACTTACTCACAGGGAAAGGGTAAGCCTTCACTAAGTTTCTCTTGCACACCACCTAGTGGTTGCCTCAAGAGCAACTTTGGCTGGCAGAGGAATGTGCATCCTCCAGCCTCAACCACCATCCCCCCAGAATTTAAAAAAAAACTTACATAGATAGTACACTGGATGCAACATCTTGGTATTTATCTGGAATCTAGTATCAGTTCAAACTGTTTTGACGCTTACCTCCATGGGATGTTTCACAAAGGATTTTGAATAAAAGAAGCGCTGAAACAAAACTTGTCCGGTTGCCATTGCCACCTAAATTAATTAAGAGAACACAATCAGCCAAGCAAACCCAGGTGCCTTTACTTCAACTGTATTTTAATAGAAACTATACAGTTTGAGAACTTAATGCATTCATTCTCATACAAGTCAATTTGCACCATTATGTTTCCAGTTAATTTGAAAAGGTTTAATTAAGTCCAAGCACATTTGCAATAGTTACGTAAACAAAATGACTCATTTAAGCTTTTCCTTTTCAATTTTCACAGCACTTCCATTTCTTATGCTATTTTTATCTTTCATTGGAACTTATAAACCCATAGTACAGTAACATACTGGTTATGGTATACTAGCAATCCAGAGGTTCAAGTGAAAATCCCACCAGGAGTGGAAAAATTGAATTTGATACATCTGGCACCACAAAAAGTGACAACGCTGCTGGATTGTTTTAAACCCTCAATTAGTTCACTGATGTCCTTCAGGGAAGGAAAACTGCTGGCCCTACATGGTCTAGCCGACATGTCTCCAGACCCACACTATATGGTTGACTTTTAATAACCTCTGAAGCAGCCTAACAAACCACTCAAGGCATAAGTGCCCCAACCACCATCTTAGGATAATTAGAAATGGGCAATAAATGCAGCTATGCCAACAGGGACCACACTGCAAGAGGAAAAAATCTTTATTCTAAAATAAGTAGGAACCATTTTAGTATTCAAAGTAGAACAATGGGCATGAAAAAATTATATTCATTTGGATTTTTAAATAATCCATACTTGGTCCTAATCAAACTCTGTTTTGTATGGAAGCAACATTCTAAATCATATAACTGAAGCATTTTTAATTAGTCTGTCACTGGTGGTGATCATGATTGCAGCAATTTGAGATGATGGAATTAAACACACAATGTATACGGAGGAAGCCAAAGCACTCTGTGGGGACACATACACACAGATTTCAGCATTAAATATTGTGATGCGGGATAAAACAGTGGTGCATTAGGGATCAGGGTTTTTAATCCCCATGTGTAAAGTATTTATTTTGGGAGTGGGGTTGTCACAGAGTCACTGGGAGACCTTTGTTATTCTTGGAGAACACAGAAATGGAAAAAAAGGATCATCCTCAAAATCAAAAAAAACCAAAATATATTTTAAAATATATACACACATTTCTAGGAATCTAACTACAATCCCAATTGGATCTAGATTTATACATGTGCATCCAGAGCCCAACAGATCTAAGAAAAGCCAGTCCTAAAGGTGGTTTCACAACACCTAGAAGTGGCCTTGACCCAATTTCCTGTTTTTCACCCTTACACACGATGCCCCTGTGCCATTATTTACAACCTTTCTGGGGCCGATTAAAAAAGGGCGATAGAAAACGCTGCACCTGTTAAAATAACTGTTTTAACTTTATCCATTATAATTCGCCGGAGGCAAACTCGATTGATTCAACAATTTCAGCTCCTTGGAGTTACAGACGAGGCCGTTGTGGCGCCCATCGACACGTACCATCGCTTCCGACTGGTCGCAGGCCCTTTGTGGATCACAGGGCCCGCACCAACCAAAATTAAAGGGAAAACCGAACCCTTGACAAACCTTCGTAAAAAAAACCACATTTTCATTCTCGGCGCAATCCACTTCCATTAAAAATCGAAAGCGAACGAAAACAAAGCCTGCGCTGCAAGGCCGCAGGGCCCGCGGCCTACCTGAGGTAGTTTGAGCAAGATGCCGGCGGCCTGGATTAACTCGCATCCCACGATCCTCAGGTCGGTCTCCACCTCCGGCTCGAGCCCGTCCGACACGGAAGCCGTCAGGGAAAGCTTCTCTTCAGAAATCAGGCAGTTCTCCAGGGTCAGGGCGATGCTGGAGTACAGCTTATCTCCGATGAGGATGCCGCTGGCCGCCATTTTGTGACTGTCTCCGCTCCGCTCCGCGCCGGGCCGGCTTCATCTCGCCTTCCGGCCGCGGTCGGAAGTCCCGCCCACAACCGCGCAGCCATTGGCGGAGCCGCGCGCGTCTTTGTTCGCCTTGTCCGCAGACCGCCTGCTGATTGGTTCGGATAGCCGTCAATCGCCGATCGTCGCGCGCCCCGCTCTTTTAATCTTTTTTTGCCTCTGGTTATCGCGACGATTCTCCTCACGGATTGCAGGTAGATGCTTAATTTGAGCCACAGCGTTAAAAATTTTCCGCATTTTAATAGTTAGTCGCGATGGAAATAAAAAAGTAGTCACAAGACAAGCGCAGGTGTGAGTCATCGCTTTGACGTAAAAGGGATGACGCAGGTCAGAAATAGGTTCTCCCCTCCCCAAAGGCAATAGTCGGAAAGATAGACTTGCATTTCTATAGCGCCTTTCATGACCACCGGACGTTCCAAAGCGCTTTACAGCCAATGATGTACTTTTTTTTTGAAGTGTCCTCACTGTTGTAATGTAGGAAATGCGGCAACCAATTCGCGCACAGCGAGCGCCCACAAACAGCAATGTGATAATGACCAGATAATCTGTTTTAGTTCTAACAGTTCTGACGAAAGGTCATCGACCTGAAACGTTAACTCTCTTTCTCTCTCCACGGATGCTGCCTGGCCTGCTGAGTTTTTCCAGCGTTTTCTGTTGTTAATCTGTTTTAGTGATGTTGATTGAGCAATAGATATTGGCCAAGACACTGGGGAGAACTCCTCTGCTCTTCACCAAAATAGTGCCACAGGATCTTTTACATCCACCTGAGAGCACAGATAGGGCCTCGGTTTAACGTCTCATCCGAAAGACGGCACCTCCGACAAGGCAGCACTCCCTCAGCACTGCAGTGGCAGCCGAGATTTTTGTATTCAAGTCTTGTGGACTCAGAGGCAAGCGTGCTATCAACTGAGCCACTGCTGACACTAAATAGAAGTCGCACAACACCAGGTTATAGTCCCAACAGATTTATTTAAAATTACAAGCTTTCGGAGCTGTCGCCCCTTCCTCAGGTAAAGTTACAATGAGTGAATCTACAATATTTCACAGTATATAAACACAGAAACTGCAGAGATACAATCTTTCAGGGAAGGTGTCCTTACATCAAAGACACACCAAGAGCACAGCCAAGACAATGAGAGGTGTCACAGGGGGTCCAACGTGTCAAATCCTGCTGTCTGCAGTTTTTTTTTGTGTTTTTTTTGTGTTTGTTTTTTTTAAATTAAAAACTGGAAAGACAGACAACGATGTTGAGTCACGTTCTGTAGCGTGACATGAACCCGATATCCCTATTGAGGCCGTCCTCATGAGTGCGGAACTTGGCTATCAGTTTCTGCTCGATGATTTTGCGTTGTCGTGTGTCTCGAAGGCCGCCTTGGAGAACGCTAACCCGCAGATCCGAGGCTGAATGTCCTTGACTGCTGAAGTGTTCCCCGACTGGGAGGTGACAATCCTACCTGGCGATTGTTGCGCGGTGTCCGTTCATATGTTGTCTCAGTGTCTGCATGGTCTCGCCGATGTACCATGCTCTGGGGCATCCTTTCCTGCAACGTATCAGGTAGACAACGTTGGCCGAGTCACATGAGTATGTACCATGTACCTGGTGGGTAGTGTCCTCACGTGTGATGACGGTATCTGTGTTCATGATCTGGCATGTCTTGCAGAGGTTGCCGTGGCAGGATTGTGTGGTGTCGTGGTCGCTGTTCTCCTGACAGCTGGGTAATTTGCTGCGAACGATGGTACTTTTGAGGTTAGGCGGCTGCTTGAAGGCGAGTAGTGGAGGCGTGGGGATGGCCTTAGCAAGGTGTTCGTCGATGACCATGCAGACACTGAGACAACGTATGAACGGACACCACGCAACAATCGCCAGGCAGGATTGTCACCTCCCAGTCGGGGAACACTTCAGCAGTCAAGGACATTCAGCCTCGGATCTGCGGGTTAGCGTTCTCCAAGGCGGCCTTCGAGACACACGACAACGCAAAATCATCGAGCAGAAACTGATAGCCAAGTTCCGCACCCATGAGGACGGCCTCAATAGGGATATCGGGTTCATGTCATGCTACAGAACGTGACTTGACATCGTTGTCTGTCTTTCCAGTTTTTAATAAAAAAAACAAACACAAAAAAAAACACCAAAAAAAACTGCAGACAGCAGGATTTGACACGTTGGACCCCCTGTGACACCTCTCATTGTCTTGGCTGTGCTCTTGGTGTGTCTTTGATGTAAGGACACCTTCCCTGAAAGATTGTATCTCTGCAGTTTCTGTGTTTATATACTGTGAAATATTGTAGATTCACTCATTCTAACTTTACCTGAGGAAGGGGCGACAGCTCCGAAAGCTTGTAATTTTAAATAAATCTGTTGGACTATAACCTGGTGTTGTGCGACTTCTCATTTTTGTCCACCCCAGTCCAACGCCGGCATCTCCGCATCATGACACTAAATAGGTTCTCCCCTCCCCAAATGCAATAGTTGCCAAAGGAGGAGTTTCATTGCATTGTATTGTATTGTAACTCTTTTTGTTACATAATGCTATGAATTAACTACAGAGCTATAGTATTAAAAAAATGTACATGTATAACAGGTAAATAACCAGGAGGCATAGATTTAAAGTAATTGGTAGAAGGATTAGAGGGGAGTTGAGAACTTTTTTCACCCAGAAGGTGGTGGTCTGGAACTCACTGCCTCAAAGGGCGGAAGAGGCAGAAACCCTCATTGCATTTAAGAAGTACTTGGATATGCACTTGAAATGCCGTAACCTACAGGGTTGGACCAAGAGCTGGAAAGTGAGATTTGGCTGGATAACTCTTTTTTGGCCGGCACAGTCATGGAGGGCCGAATGGCCTCCTTCAGTGCCATAAATTTCTATGATTCTCTGTTTTAAAATTTTGGGAGGATAGTAATTAAAAAAACATTTTTTTTATTCGTTTATGGGATCAGGGCATCGCTGGCAATGCCAGCATTTATTGCCCATCTCTAGTGGCCCTTGAGAAGGTGGTGGTGAGCCGCTTTCTTGAACCGCTGCAGTCCGTGTAGTAATGGCACTCCCACAGTGCTGTTAGGTAGGGAGTTCCAGGATTTTGACCCAGCGACGATGAAGGATCGGCGATATATTTCCAAGTCAGGATGGTGTGTGACTTGGAGGGGAACTTGGAGGTGGTGGTGTTCCCATGCGCCTGCTGCCCTTGTCCTTCTAGGTGGAAGAGGTCGCGGGTTTGGGAGGTGCTGCCGAAGAAGCCTTGGCAAGTTGCTGCAGTGCATCTTGTAGATGGTACACACTGCAGCCACGGTACGCCAGTGGTGGAGGGAGTGAATGTTTTTTAAGGTGGTGGATGGGGTGCCAATCAAGCGGGCTGCTTTGTCCTGGATGGTGTCGAGCTTCCTGAGTGTTGTTGGAGCTGCACTCATCCAGGCAAGTGGAGAGTACGGGATTGAAGGCCGATAAATCCCCAGGGCCTGATAATCTACATCCTAGGGTACTTAAGGAAGTGGCCCTAGAAATAATAGATGCATTGCTGGTCATCTTCCAAAATTCTATAGACTCTGGAACAGTTCCCATGGATTGGAGGGTAGCTAATGTAACCCCACTGTTCAAAAAAGGTGGTAGAGAGAAAACCTGACATCGGTAGTGGGGAAAATGCTAGAGTCCATTATAAAAGATGTAATAGCAGAGCACTTGGAAAACAGTGACAGGATCGGACAAAGTCAACATGGATTTACAAAAGGTAAATCATGCTTGACTAATCTACTGGAATTTTTTGAGGATGTAACTGGTAGAATAGATAAGGGAGAACCAGTGGATGTGGTGTATTTGGACTTTCAGAAGGCTTTCAATAAGGTCCCGCATAACAGATTAGCGTGCAAAGTTAAAGCACATGGGATTGGGGGTAAGGTACTGACTTGCATAGAGAACTGGTTGGCAGCTAGGAAGCAAAGAGTTGGAATAAACGGGTCTTTTTCCGAGTGGCAGGCAGTGACTAGTGGGGTACCGCAGGGATCGGTGCTAGGACCCCAGTTATTCACAATATATATTAATGATCTAGACGAGGGAACTAGATGTAATATCTCCAAGTTTGCAGACGACACAAAGCTGGGTGGGCGTGTGTGCTGTGAGGAGGATGCAGAGAAACTCCAGTATGATTTGGACAGGTTGGGTGATATGGCAGATGCAGTATAATGTGGATAAATGCAAGCTTATCCACTTTGGTGGCAAAAACAGGAAAGCAGATTATTATCTGAACGGCAATAGATTGGGAAAAGGGGAAGTGCAACGAGACCTGGGTGTCCTTGTGCACCAGTCGCTGAAGGTAAGCATGCAGGTGAAGCAGGCGGTTAAGAAGGCAAATGGTATGTTGGCCTTCATAGCGAGAGGATTCGAGTACAGGAGCAAGGATGTCTTGCTGCAGTTGTACAGGGCCTTAGTGAGACCACACCTTGAGTATTGTGTGCAGTTTTAGTCGCCTTATTTGAGGAAGGATGTTCTTGCCATGGAGGGAGTGCAGCGAAGATTCACCAGACTGATACCTGGGATGGCAGGAATGACGTATGAAGAGAGATTGGGTCGATTGGGCTTGTATTCGCTAGAGTTTAGAAGAATGAGAGGGGATCTCATTGAAACTTATAAAATTCTAACAGGACTAGATGCAGGAAGGATGTTTCCGATGGTGGGGGAGTCCAGAACTAGGGGTCACAGTCTAAGGATAAGGGGTAAGCCATTTAGGACTGAGATGAGGAGGAATTTCTTCACCCAGAGAGTGGTGAACCTGTGGAATTCTCTACCACAGAAGGCAGTTGAGGCCAATTCATTAAATATATTCAAGAAGGAGTTAGATATATTTCTTAAGGCTAAAGGGATCAAGGGATATGGGGAGAAAGCAGGGACAGGGTACTGAATTTGGATGATCAGCCATGATCTCATTAAATGGCGGAACAGGCTCGAGGGGCCGAATGGCCTACTCCTGCTCCTATCTTCTATGTTTCTATGAGTATTCCATCACACTCCTTGTGCCTTGTAGATGGTGGAAAGGCTTTGGGGAGTCAGGAGGTGAGACACTCGCCGCAGAATACCTAGCCTCTGACCTGCTCTTGTTGCCACAGTATTTATGTGGCTGGTCCAGTTAAATTTCTGGTTATTGGTGACCCCCAGGACGTTGATAGTGGGATATTCAGCGATGGTAATGCCATTGAATGTCAAGGGGAGGTGGTTAGACTCTCGCTTGTTGGAGATAGTCATTGCCTGGCACTTCTGTGGCGCGAATGTTACCTGCCACTTATCAGCCCAAGCCTGAACGTTGTCCAGGTCTTGTTGCATGCGGGCATGGACTGCTTCATTATCTGTGGAGTTGTGAATGGCACTGAACGCTGTGCAGTCATCAGCGAACTTCCCCATTTCTGACCTTATGTTGGAGGGAAGGTCATTGATGAAGCAGCTGAAGATGGTTGGGCCTAGGACACTGCCCTGAGGAACTCCTGCAGCGATGTCCTGGGGCTGTGATGATTGACCTTCAACCACCACAACCATCTTCCTTTGTGCTAGGCATGACTCCAGCCAGTGGAGCGTTTGCCCCCTGATTCCCATTGACTTCAGTTTTACTAGGGCTCCTTGATGCCACACTCGGTCAAATGCTGCCTTGATGTCAAGGGCAGTCACTCTCACCTCACCTCTGGAATTCAGCTCCTTTGTCCATGTTTGGACCAAGGCTGTAATGAGGTCGGGAGCCGAGTGGTCTTGGCGGAACCCAAACTGGGCATCAGTGAGCAGTAATGCTAGGGGATATGCTGCATGTTCAAGATGATGCATTTAAGAGGAGGTTGATGCATTTAAGGGGAAGCTAGATAAGCATATGAGGGAGAAAGGAATAGAGGGTTATGCTGATAGAGTTAGATGAGGAAGGAAGGGAGGAGGCTCGAGTGGAGCAGAAACACCGGCATGGACTGGTTGGGCCGAATGGCCTGTTTCTGTGCTGTATATTCTATGTAAGATAACATCAAGAACAACTTCCATTGTATAGTGCCCAGTAGGTACAGAGAAATCTCACGTCGCTTTACAAGGTTGTGGATGATGAGGAATTAAAGGGGGGAGACGTTAAAAACACAAAGAGGAAAGTTTTAGGGAGGGAGTTGCAGGATAGTTGAAGGAGTTTGAGGTCTTGGTCTTCAAACACTCTCTTCCTCAGGCGACCGAAGGCTGCACTCGCACACTGAAGGTGGTGTTGGACTTCGTCGTCAACATCTGCCCTTGTTGACAGTAGGCTCCCGAGGTGTTTGAAGACCAGGACCTCAAACCCGGCACTAAGCTCATGGTCTACAGAGCAGCAGTGATACCCGCCCTGCTGTATGCCTCAGAGACATGGACCATGTACAGCAGGCACCTCAAAGCACTGGAGAGGTACCACCAACGCTGCCTCCGCAAGATCCTGCAAATCTATTGGCAGGATAGGCGCACCAACGTCAGTGTTCTTGCTCAGGCCAACATCCCCAGCATCGAAGCTTTGACCACGCTCGATCAGCTCCGATGGGTCACATTGTCCGCATGCCCGATACGAGACTCCCAAAACAAGCGCTCTACTCGGAGCTCCGGCACGGCAAGAGAGCCCCAGGTGGGCAGAGGAAATGCTTCAAGGACACCCTGAAAGCCTCCTTGAAAAAGTGTAACATACCCACCGACACCTGGGAATCCCTGGCCCAAGACCGCACAAAGTGGAGGAGAAGCATCCGGGAAGGCGCCGAACATCTCGAGTCTCTTCGCCGGGAGCAAGCGGAAGCCACGTGCAAGGAGCGCAACGAGCGCACGTCAACCCAAGCACCCCACCCACCTGCCCCTTCAACCACCGTCTGCCCCACCTGTGACAGAGACTGTAGGTCCCGCATTGGACTCATCAGTCACCTACGAACTCATTTTTAATGTGGAAGCAAGTCGTCCGAGGGACTGCCTAAGAAGAAGAGAAGAGTTGGAGGAGTAGCTGATAAAAACAAAATGGAGTGGTCAGGTTGAAAAACGAGAAACTAAACCTACATTAGAATGAAACTAATGGTAAGAAGATTCGGCAAGAAAACAGTAAGAGTCAACAAGCAGTAAAAGAACTGTAAAAATGCACGATAGAAGCCAACTGGAAAAAAAAGGAAAAATAGATACTAAAGAGTGAGAGGAAAAGAACTGAATATAAAAAGATTTCAGACAACAGGAATATGATTAACACTAGAAACTTTATACTGCAAGTAATTGAGGAACTGTTACTGTGTTTAATACTATGAATGTTTTGTAGCAGTATAATACACATATAAGTTACATGTAATGGTGGTAATTGCATTTTTTAAAATCTAATTTGGTCTATTTACGTTCTCCAAGGCGGCCTTCGGGATACACGACAACGCAAAATCATCGAGCAGAAACTGATAGCCAAGTTCCGCACTCATGAGGACGGCCTCAATCGGGATATCGGGTTCATGTCACGCTACAGAACGTGACTTGACATCGTTGCCTGTCTTTCCAGCTTTTTAAAAAAACAAACACAAGAAACAAACACAAGAAACAAACCCAAATGGAGAGGATATGCAGCCAGCAGGTGTTTTGACACGTTGGACCCCCTGGGACACATCTCATTGTCTTGGCTGTGCTCTTAGTGTGTCTTTGATGTAGGGAAAGATTGAATCTCTGCATTTTCTCTGTGTTTATATTCTGTGAATTCTGGTAGATCCTCTCACAGTAACTCTACCTGAAGAACGGGCAGGATAGCTCCGAAAGCTTGTAATTTTAAATAAATCTGTTGGACTATAACCTGGTGTTGTGCGACTTCTCGTTTTTATTTACTTTAGAGCAGCATAGACTTAGAGGTGACCTGATAGAGGTCTGTAAAATAATTAACAGGCTGGATAGGGTGCATATTGATAGATTATTCCAGTTTAACAGATTGTAGAGGACCAGCGCGCACGAATTTAAATTATGTAAAAGTAGGAATAGACTGGATGTTCATAGAATCATAGAATGGTTACAGTGCGGAAGGAGGCCATTCTGCCCGTCGAGCCCGGCTCTCTGCAAGAGCATTTCAGCTAGTCCCATTCCCCCGCCGTAGACCTGCAAATTTCTTTCGTTCAGATACTTATCCAACTCCCTTTTGAAAGCTGTGATTGAGTCTGCCTCCACCACCCTTTCAGGCAGTGCATTCCATATCTTAACCACTCGCTGCATAAAAAAGTTTTTTCTTACATTGCCCTTGGTTCTTTTGCCAATCACCTTAAATCTGTGTCCTCTGGTTCTCGATCCTTCGGCCAATGGGAACAGTTTCCCTCTATCTATGCTGTCAAACCCCTCATGATTTTGAACACCTCTATCAAATCTCCTCTCAATCTTCTCTGTTCCAAGGAGAACAACCCCAGCTTCTCCAGTCTATCAACATAACTGAAGACCCTAATTTCTAGAATCATTCTCGTAAATCTTTTCTGCACCTTTTTTTTTACTCGTTACTGGATGTGGGCAAGGCCAGCATTTATTGCCCATCCTTAATTGCCCTTGAGAAGGTGGTGGTGAAGGTTGTAGCAGTTGTGTACAACTGAGTGGCTTGCTAGGCCATTTCAGAGGGCGGTTAAGAGTCAACCACATTGCTGTGGGTCTGGAGTCACATATAGACCAGACCAGGTAAGGTCAGCAGATATAAAAACAGAAAATGCTGGAAATACTCAGCAGGTCAGAGAGAGAGAAACAGAGTTAACGTTTCAGGTCGATGACACTTCGTCAGAGCTGGAAAATGTCAGCAGATGTCCTTCTCTAAAGGACATTAGTGAACCAGATGGGTTTTTACAACAATCTGACAGTTTCATAGTCACCATTACTGATATTAGCTTTTTTTTGTTTCAGATTTATTTAATTAACTGAATTTAAAAGTTCCCATGGTGAGATTTGAACTCACATCTCTGGATCATTAGTCCAGGCCTCTGGATTATTAGTCCAGTAAGCTAACTACTAGTCCAGTAAGCTAACCACTATGCTATTGTTCCAGTAGGTCTCTGAGGCCTTCACATCCTTCCTAAAGTGTGGTGCCCAGAATTGGACACAGTACTCCAGTTGGGGCCGAACCAGGGTTTTATACAGGTTCATCATAATTTCCACACTTTTGTACTCTATACCTTTATTTATGAAGCCCAAGTTCCCGTAAACCATTTTAACTGCTTTCTCAACCTGCCCTGCCACCTTCAACATACCCCCAGGTCTCTCTGTTCCTGCACCCCCTTCAGGATTGTACCATTTAGTTTATATGTCCTCTCCTCATTCTTTCTACCAAAATGTATCACTTCACACTTTTCTGCGTTAAATTTCATCTGCCACGTGTCCGCCCATTTCACCAGCCTTTCTACGTCTTCCAGAAGTCTATCACTCTCCTCCTCACTGTCCACGATACTTCCAAGTTTTGTGTCATCTGCAAATTTTGAAATTGTGCCCTGTACACCCATGCCCAAGTCATTAATATATATCAAGAAAAAAATGAGAAGTCGCACAACACCAGGTTATAGTCCAACAGTTTTATTTGAAATCACGAGCTTTCGGAGCGCTGCTCCTTCGTCAGGTGAAGTGTCAAGAAAAGCAGTGGTCCTAGAACCAACCTCTGGGGAACACCACTGCATACCTTCCCCCAGTCCGTAAAACAACCATTCACCACTACTCTCTGTTTCCTGTCACTTAGCTAATTCTGTGCCAAGCTGCCGCTGTCCCTTTTATTCCATGGGCTTCAACTTTGCTGGCAAGCCCTATTAAGTGGAACTTTGTTGAACGCCTTTTGGAAATCCATGTACACTACGTCAACCGCATTATCCTAATCAACCTTCTCTGTTACCTCATCAAAGAATTCAATTAAATTAGTTAAACACGATTTGCCTTTAACAAATCCGTGCTGGCTTTCCTTAATTAATCCACACCTATCCAAGTGCTTGTTAATTTTGTCCCTGATTACTGTTTCTAAAAGCTTCCCCACTACCGAGGTCAAACTGACTGGCCTGTAGTTGCTGGGTTTATCTTTACACACTTTTTTGAACAGTGGTGTAACACTGGTTTTGATCGCCTGAGGGGGTACTTGGATGAAAACCCACAATTATAATAAAAATGTAGTAGCAGGTAGGATTATGCTGAACATTGAGCTTTTGCGTTCAATATGACCCTTTCCCCAGCTTGGAATTAAGTGCACCAGACATCTAATGGAATAAAGCAGTTTATTAATATGAGCACATGCTGTCAGGTAATATACGTTTCTCACACAATACACCACAGAGTACTCTGTAAGCAAATTTTTTTTGTTACATAATCCTAAACATGATTTTTTATAACAATGCACATTCTTAGGCTAGGCCATCTAAACAACTCTTTGATGACTCACACTCCTTATAGAATTCTTTCAAAGGTTGTGTGATGGGTTTATTGACATTCATGCAATATTAAATTTAAACAGCATTTCATTTTATTACAACAACTGAAAGTAAAGTCTGTCAAAAGAAAGTCCTGGAGCCTAGCATTATTGAAAAGAATTGAGAAAAATGCAAAAGCCAAGATGAAGTGCGTACGTGTTATAACAACAACAATTTGTATTTATATAGCGCCTTTAACGTAGTAAAATGTCCCAAGGCGCTTCACAGGAGTATTATAAGACAAAAATTTGACACCGAGCCACATAAGGAGAAATGAGAGCAGATGACCATTTTATAGGAAGAAAATAAAAGGGGAAAGTGCCATCCAGAAAAAGAAATGTATTTATTCTTAATTCGTTGATATTTGTTGGGTGTGTGCATCACCTTCCAGGCTATCTATCCGTAATGGATGACAGCAGCTCAGTAATCCTTTGTGTGGAGCTGAGGAAACAGAGCTGGAAAGCTATCCAAGGTCTGTCTCATGGGCCTTCGTGTAACTTAAGGTTGCTTTGTCGTTACTTGCAGTTGCGCTGCCTCTGTTCTATTGGAAAGCTTACAAGTAATATCCTTAAGCTGGATGAAGGAGACTGTCTGGTTCGAGGCAAGTTTGGTCAGTACGTTGACCAGTGAACCAACCTGCTTGGTTATTTGTACCAAGTTAGATTGTGAATTTGTCTGCAGTTGTTTCAGAGTATTATCAACCTGAGTGAGACCATTCTTGATACCTTTGACATCAGCCATCCCAGACTTCAAAGCTTCTTGAATGCCAGTCATTCCAGTCTGCAGTGCACTCTGAATGTCTGCCATGCCAGTTTTCATAGCACCTTGCAGACCTGCCATGCTAGACTGAATTGTATTTCGAATATCTGCTAGCCCAGTTTGCATAACACTCTGCATGCCTGCCAAGTTGGTCTGCATAGTATTTTGTAACTCGGTAATGGCTGTGTTCCCTGCCTCCTGCAGCTTTAAAGATTCTTTAGGAAATGTCTGATCAAATGTTTGCATCAGTGTCATTAGTGTTTTTGTTATTCTTGCAGGGTCCTGTGCACGCCTCAACTTAGGTTTCTCTGTAGTTGTTTCCGGCGCTGACTCCGCCTTCCAGAATGTGGCTGGTATTTCTGGTTTGGAAACAGTTTTCCTCCTTAGGGTTTTGTTCCCAAGTGGTGATGGATTCTGTGTATCATCCTGACCCATAAACATACTGATGGTATCGTTGTGGGTGATTCCAGACTCTGTTGTTGGTCTCACTTCATGTTGCTTAGGAACACCTATATGAATTTAAAAAAAACCAACTGTGACCAAAGTAATGAGGACTAAAATAATGGTGATATTATTACCAGCATTAATGGTACAAGCATTAATAAAAGTCTGGAATTATCAGAGCACTGTGAAGACAACATTGTTAATACCTTTTACGGAGTGAATATTGACACCACTGTCAGCCAATGAGTTAGAGGTGAGGTGGGACTTGTGATTTTCATTTACACATAAAAAGCAGCAAACGGAGTCTCTACAGAAAACCCTGTACAGCAGGACTATTTCTATAGAAAAATGCAGTGAGTGGAGGATAGTTACATAATAAAAATGATGTGCATAAAATGAATCCCAGTTACTTACAGCAATGATTGACGGGGGAATTACCCAACCATCTCCATTCTGGCCGGGACTTGTGTCTCTATATGCAGCCTTTTTTTTAAACTTTGATTATTTAAGATAATATTCCATATTATATATGTCTCAAAAGTACTTTGAAATGCACAGACTAATTACCATTAGATTTTCAGTACAAAGATTGCAAGAATAGTGGCCCAACCACCCGCCACCAACAATTGTTTTCAAGTCAAATATCTGTACCACCTTTTTCTCCAAGGGAATGAGCGGTTTTCTAATTCATTGTCCTTTTGTAGTGACATGTCTAGTTTGCCGACTAAAGGCTAATTTTGGCACGATTTGCCACATTATTGAACCCTTTTCTGCTGTCATTGAGAGCACAATTATCATACTGGGTATTTTTGCCAGGATGCGCAATGTTCATTACAAAACATTGAATTAGAAAAGGACATTCAATAAAGCCCAGGTTGCATACCCTTCTACAGAACATGTAAAATTGGACCTATTGTGGATACTACCTAATCCATTTCAATTCTGGGAGAAAAGATTCTGCAAAGTTTCTCCTTGCTCCCAAAGGTAAATCAAGCAAAACTCCAGACTGTCGATGTAACATAACATCCTACATTATTTGACTTGGCCTGTAGAGTTTGACATTTGCAAGTCCCAGCAACTAAGGATATATCATTTTTCACACAGCATTCAGTGATGCCATACTATACAATAAAAAAAAGCACTATATTCACAAATCATGCTAGTTCTGTAAAATATTTTCTGTGAACTTCATTATTTTTAATAGAAGAATACAGCTGGTGTTGTGAACCTCGTGTAGCACCTTGCGAATCACCCATCAAGATCAGAGGCTGATTCAACAGCCAGCTAGTAGTGCAGGATTTGTCTCTTGTTTCAGTTGGCAGATGAGCTGTCTGATCAACTTCTGACCTTGGCTACTAGCAATAGGAGTGGCTGCTTTTGTGAACACTTGTATTGCCGAGTGGCTCTTGAAGCCATACAATAGCAAGAGACAGTAACAAGATGTTTATTGAATCAGTGCTGTATGCTCCCAATGGAGTCATTGGGCCTCTTGGGGAAGGTAATCTGAATGCCCCGGGATCCATTATCTTTCCCTGTTAAAGGTTTGGGAAATCTTAAGACCCTCAGCAGGACTCGCATCAGCTCTTAGCTGGCATGAATTCTGCTGAGGCCTACAAGGGCGGGGGAGAGGAATTTTCGGGATAGCCCAGGTACTCCCTCAGACACGTCCCCGTGATGTAAAGGAATGGGGATGGTATCATTTGAAAAATGACAAAGACCCTACAAAGTAAGTAATCCTACTTTATAGAATTTTATCCTTGACTATTCCTTTAAGACTTACTCTGTGAACATTGCCATCTCAGATTCTATGCTGTGCAGGTTCTGGATCTACATTTATCTAACTATGCTGCCTCCAACAGCAATCTTGATTTTTTGTTGGTAATATGGCAGAGTAAGCAAGCTACTTCTTCAGGTTCTGAAACTCACCGAAGGAGTGGCTTTTACCAACATCCTTGCAGGCTGAAGTGCTTCTGGAGGTCCAGGGAACCAACTTTATTGACTTCACTTCAGCAGGCTGAACAGGTCATTTAAGTGATATTGCACTTGCTGGCCTGTAAATTATTGTGTGAGGCACAGCAGCCGGAAAGAATGTCCTGCAGGCCTGCTCCGCTCATGTTACCTGAGGGCCGCTGCTGGCAAGGTAAGTGGCCTAAAATTTACCTGCCTGAAATAGGTGACTTGCCTATGGAAGCCGAATAGGCGCCGGCAGCTCACTTAATTTTATTGAAATAAGGTCCATTTTCGGGCCGGCCTCCGACTTCCCAGTTGGTGCGTGTGTTCCGTGTGCACTTTCGGTTATGGACCCGAAAAGGGGCCATGACCAATTTTCACCAACTCCAAAATTTGTCGCCACACACACACACATTCAGTCAACGTATGTCTGGCCTGCAATATTGCATTATCCACCCATGAAACAATTACCAATCTAGTATCATACCTTTTTCGTTTCCACTTTGATTGAAAAAATGTGGGATATATTTTGTGCACATGTGACATCCATCTTTTGTTCTCGCTAAGCAGAGATACCCATCTTTGCAGTCACACAATGCATCCTGAGTTTCAGTGCATTCTCGCAGAGTATCAAGTCCCAGCTCTACAATTTAAAAAAAAATCAGTAAGGTTCAAATAAATTCAATTCTTTGTCACCCTGTATCAACCTTGGTCTTAAGGGTTGTAGGATGCAAGCAAAACATAAAACAATAAAAGCTGCTCTTTTATTTCATAGCATTTCATACTCTTAATGCAACTTAGAAAAACATGCGATGTGATTAAAAACACTGACTATTTTTGTTACAGGGTTAACGATTGAAACTTATTTTTACGTAATCTTAAACAATTACACTCTTCCCCCTCACCACTGTTAATTAATCCACCAAATCTTATGACTAATTACTGGTTCCGTATCACATTCACGCAACTGAATATGAATAACCAGGTAATCTAATTTCATTAGCAAAATACTGCGGATGCTGGAAATCTGAAATAACAACAGAAAATGCTGGAAACACTTAGCAGGCCAGGCAGCATCCGTGGAGAGAGAAACAGAGTTAACGTTTCAGGTCTGGGATCCTTCATCAGAACTGGAAAAAGCTGGAGATGTAACAGATTTTCAGTCCGTAAGGGTGACCCTGAGCTTCCGGTCGCCTGTCACTTAAATTCTCCGCTTCACTCCCACTCTGATCTCTCTGTCCTCGGCCTCTTACATTGTTCCAACAAAGTGCAACGTAAGCTCGAAGAACAGCACATCATCTTTCGATTAGGCACTTTACAGCCTTCTGGACTCAACATTGAGTTCAACAATTTCAGACTATAACCTCTACCCCCATTTTTCAGGCTGTATGATTTTGACATCCCCATTCGCAACATTTTATCTTTCCTGCCTCCTACCTTAGCGCAGATTGTTCCTTCAGTTCCTCCCGCCCCACCCCCCCACTCCCGCCCCTCCCCCTGCCTCTGCACCTGCTTAAAATCTGTTACATCTCTAGCTTTTTCCAGTTCTGATGAAGGGTCCCAGACCTGAAACATTAACTCTGTTTCTCTCTTCACGGATGCTGCCTGGCCTGTTGAGTGTTTCCAGCATTTTCTGTTGTTAATCTAATTTCATGCTACTGTAGGCATATTGGAGGAAGTGACTAAATTTGACAGTTGCCGTGGGCTTACATATGCCGAGCGTCTGACACATACCCTTCCAACCCCAATACAGTTTATAAAATACCTTTGGACAAAATTCTAATTATTTGATTGTTCAAATTTTCTAAAACATACAAAGTAGCTGAGGAACACAACTACTTCTTTGAAGAATTTCGGAGATTAGCCCATTTTGCTCAGTTCAGTGTATTCCTAAAGGCAGTAGGATAAGCCTTCTTGGGAAAATACTTGGATTGTTAAAACATGTTAAAAGAATTGTTACTAAACGTTTACCTGGATCGCAATATTTACACTTCAAGCACTTTTCTAAACCATTTGGGTGGTCCGTGTAAGCTCCACGAGCACAGGCAATACATGCGGTGGCCGATTCTGATGTACAGTGTTTTAAAACACGAGCACCTGCAATAAAAAAAATAAAATAAAAGCTAGTGCACTACTTGCAAAAGGTAAAACTGGAGTCACAGAATTGCCATGTTAGATTCTTCTAGTTTCACTGTAGAAAATCAAACAAAACCTGCAAGTACCGCTTACAACAGAAAATATAATTATATTCAGAAGAAGAACATACTCGGGATGGGGGGTGCGGAGGCAGCTACGTTCACCAGAAGGGTGCAACAAAATTAGTTTGTAAATGTCATCTATACTCTTGAGATTAGATTACTGTTTTTCATTTCACTTTATTGTCTGTCCTAATCTGTCTGTTGCATAATGTATGGTTAATATTCTAACGAGATTAGAATTTCTGTCCTTATCAGATGCGTTACAGATTTCCAGGGTTATGATGACACGACTGCAGTATCACCAAGGTTTTAATTAAAATTTGTAGCAGATTACAGATATGTTTCATATTGCTATTAGGTTAGAATATCAACTTCATGACCAGGTCTGTGTGCGGCACTTTTTAAAAATTCTTTTCCATTATGAGTGGTTCTGGTTGTTTATGGGAACTGAGATAAAACTTGTCTGTGAGATTATCCAGGAAGCCAAAGTTATGCAAGTCTTTTTTCCTTTCCATTTTTCTTTATATCCAGGCATATATAATATATATTGTACTGGTATCCACCTGTAAAATTGATCAAGACCATTGTGTACCATTCCTTATAATCTACCCAAAATTTGAAGATGACTTTTATTGAAGATGGTGGGACTCTGCACAAGAGGGTACTTGCCAACACGCACTACTTCTTTTGGCCAGCTGAATGTCTGACACATACAGAAACCCACCACCATTGTTAAGAGTGTACTGAGAAATTCACACTGGTAAAGTTTCTGTTTATCTGATGTGGAGTGCACTCTCCTAGAGACGAAAAAACAATTGCCTAAGTTCACTCAGCTGAGATCTGGGTTGGCAAGAGCTAACGCTTAAGGCTTCCAACTGTGCACATGGGTACTACTGGAGTTTAACTCGCTAAAATTGCACAGCCTACCAGCACAGAACACTGGTAAGCTTCTCACTGCTTGTCAGCCTGCTGGCCCAGAACACTGATAAACGTCCCATCACTGGTGCAGCGAGGTCTACCTTGCCTCTCACTACATTAGCTTGCAAGCTTATTTGAGCAGAGTGGGAATAATTCCAGCTATACAACGATGGTCCTCCCTAGATTCCAATAATGATCCAGGCTGGCAGGTCAATCATTGACAGTGACTTAGCGCTGGATTTTCCCAGCGGTGGCGGGTTGGCGGGTTCCGGGTCCGCTCCCGGCTGCAGCCGCTCTGTCAAAAGGATTTTCCGTTAATAGGGCTTGTTAAGCCCACCCTGCGGGGTTCTCGGCCAATTAAAAGGAAGCAGGTCTGATGACGCCATCTGATGATGCGTCATCAGCCGGTTTCCTTAAAGGGGCCATGACCACATTCATTTTGACAGTTGTTCTGTCAGTGTTTGATAGCATTGAGGTGCTGTAAACACTGACGAGCACTGCACAAAGGTGCACGGCTGCACCCTGGCTCTCACATGACTCCCTCCATATGCTTATGGAGGGAGTCACAGCACGCAGGGAGATTCTCTTCCCTTCCCATGGGCGGAAGAGACCTCCCCAGGACACCAACGCAGCCTGGTTGCACATTGCACAGGAGGGCAAAAGCAGGGATGTCATGTCGTCAGGAGTACCTGGCTGCAGTGGCGCAAACCTTTCAATGATCTCAGTAGATCAGAAAATGTTACTGCAAAGCCACACTCAACCTCATCCTGCTGTGCCACTCATCACATCCCCATAACTCTGCCTTCCCTACCCTACTCCTGCACATCCTTACTCACACCAACTTACTGTACCTTGCACCTCCACCCATCCCTCTCTATCTACATTATTACTTCCCCATCTCACTAGCCACCCCTCACACTCACCCTCATCCTAGTCCAATCATTCCAACTAACACACAAGGGTAGGCACTTGGGTGTCTTATGCAATGTTCATGTAAATTTTTTGTTAATGTGTTATCAAACTTTGAAATCTTTATTTTCAACACTTTGCCTTATTGTACAGATCTGTGCTCACCTTTGGAAGTGTCTTAGTGAGTTGCAGTGAATGGTGAGACATAACGGTATCCCCCGCAATGGTGATGGAGTGTGAAAGGAACAGCTTGGGCATTGTAGGGATGCTTTGTGGGGTGGTGGTAACCTGGCGCATCATGTGGCAGCCAGGGTGTACAGCGTCAAGTGAAGTAAATCTGGCCATGCTGATGCTATCGCTGGCCTCCTGGGCAGCAATGTAGTCGGGTGCTGATGCCCTGTGTCCTGTGCAGCATCAGGTGATTGCGGAGAAGGTTGCTGATGTTGGTATGGCTGGTGATGTTGGGGCTGATCGTGGAGGGATTCAGAGGACCAAGGTGAGATTTTTTCAAGGGCACCGATGTTGCTGGAATAGATGGCAGCTGAAGTTGAGATGACAGAAGCGATCTGTCAATGGTGAGAGAGAGCTTGCTCCAAGGAGGTGACAGTGGATAGAGAGTTTACTCCAAACACTTCCAAACTGCATACAGCTCAAAAGTGTCTTCCAAGTCCTGAAGGCTCAAGCCTCTGACATTGGAAAGTGACTAGCTGTGAAATGGTAGCTTTCATTCCACTTTTGCAGCTGTCACCTATTCACAGCAATGGGGAGACAGAGAGAACCCGACCTACTTAACCTGAAGTGATCCCTGAGCGATGGGAACCCCGTTAAAAATGTGGGAAAATAGAAAAAGACTGGCAAAATAGCTGTGAACAAACACTTAACAAGCAGTTAACTATCTTAAATGCCTCACCCACCGCTTGGTGTTGGGTCTGTTCGGAAATCGCAGACCCGACACCTTGGAAACTTACATGGAGGCGGGTTCGTGACAGGTTCCCAACCCGCCGTCAATCATTTCGAATTTAACAGCTGACACGCTTCCGAACCCGCCCTCTGAGCGCCGGCAAAATCGCGGCCTTAGAGTACAGTGGACCTGCTTTGATGCAAAAGTTAACTCTATTCCAATGTTCCTTCATTAGGCATGTCATCTTGGAGCCAACTTGACCCAAAAGGAATTCTGCTCATTATTCTACACACACCCCCCACACACCCGGAGTATAGTCACTAGTTGGTTGTTGGACAACTGCTAAGAATCTGTTTGAGCCTTTGCTGGGTGATTAGCAGATACCAGGAGCTCTCCCATGAGTGGCACCGTGTGTGGCATAACTCATCAGAAAATGTGTGAGTAACTGTCCTCCTGCCCACAGCATGGATACACACCAGCCCCATTGAATGGCGGTTCTACCAGCTGGAGGTGTAGAGTTTCAGCAGCAGCTGTTTGCATCTGCAATCCAATCATAGTAGGGACTAAACCCTGAACTAATACCCAGCCTTCAAAAAATACCTTAGAGTAGCTATTGCCCCAAGCCTCAGAGATTTCTTGTCAGCCACAACAGGAACATATCCCTTCAGAGTAGTAAAGGACCTATGCACGACAGCTTGCAATGAGCTAGCCATCTTGATGTTCTAGACAACCAAGTCAAAGGCTTGTCACTAACTGCTTAATGCAGGTCCTCATATGAAGGGCTTTGGCAAAACACAGCATGTATGCGCTGTAATTTGTTTAATCTAAGAATCAGATTTCTTGTAGGAGCTTTAAGTCGTAGAAGTGGCTTAATATGCTACAGGGTTATGCAAATTGGAACTCAAGACAGGCTCCAGGTCTTGCACACAGTTTAAAAAAATGAAAGTCCATGATTTTGGTTATATGTCCTTTATTTTGTGGCTATGTTACATTATTTTTAATTTTACATTTAATTACTGATTCCCTTTTTCTATATCTCCAGTCTTGTAAAACCAGTGTTCATTGGCTGAAGGTGGACTCCAGATGTTGTTTTTTCCAGCCAACAGCATTGAGATTCAACCTTGTTATGTCATTGAAATGGCCAGGCCAAACTTAGGATGTTTTTTTGCCCGTCAATATGGGCCACTTCAAGAGCTTAATAAGTTATCTTGTCCATGGTCTAGGGAGCTATCCGTCACTGAAATTAATTAACTTGACAGTGGTGTAGTAAGGGTTAATTAGAAAAATGCAAATTTGAAGGCCATTTCACAATGGCAGAGAGATGCTCTGTATAAATGATTGAGCAACAGATAGGCAGGGGCACCTGACCCAGCATTGTATTGGAACCCTAGCCACTGTCAAAGTGCAAAAACAGCATATCTGATTGACAGGTTAGCTACAGGTGAGGAATGTTTTATTTTAAAAGTGGTATCTATATATGCAGTGGCACATTACACTGGAGCATGAAGACACAGTGGTGGAGCACAAGTTTTGATCTCCTCGTGTACTAAATTCTTAATTTTTGCCATGCTGCTGCAAAGCTGTGCAGAAAGCAGCCAGGCACCATTTTGCTTGCTGGGGCTGGTGAGGATAAAATTGGATGCAACTCTTCACTGGTTCGCTGATGCATTTTTCTTGATAGCAAACCAAAAGTGGCTTTAGTAGTGGTCTGGGAACAGCCTTCCTATAGCCCGCTGGCCACAGGAGTTGAGGGATTATTATTAAGTGGGAAATTGAGAATATCGTACCCAATATTTACAAATGAAGGGAAGATACAATAAAAACTTCTTTTTAAGTGGTTGTGATTTTTCAGAAGAAACTTTAGCAGAGCAGGATGGGCAGATAATAATAGAGAATTAAAGGGGAAGTTAGAAAAAATAGTCTTTATACAATGGGTGGTTAGGATGTAGAATTCTCTGCCACAAGTTGCTGTTGAAGCAAAATCCATAAATTATTTTAAAAGGGAATTAGTTTCTTGAGAAAGAAGAATGTTAAAGGGCATGGTGGGAGAGTGGGATTAGACTAGGTAGCTCGTGGAGAAAAACACCAAAGCAGACCTGATTGGCTAAATGGCCTGTTTTAGTGCTGCCACATTCTATGATTCCGTAAACCAGCAGTGCTGCATTACTCTGGACTATTCCTTTCAATACACATATTGAAATGCGAATAAGATGTGCAAGGAAACTAGTTTTGCTTAAACGTTCTAAATTACACATCTTGAATATCACATATGCAAGTTTTTAAAGGGGAAAAACATAGTTTATGATGCAATTCTTGTATTAGCAAAACTATAATATTACCACATCTTCGAACAGCTGAACACTTGCACTCAGTCTGAAAGGTTGTTGTCACTAACCTGTAGGGCACATGGGACAGCACAGTTCCTGAAAATTATATTCTCCTGGGCCACAGCTTGTCACTAGTCGTAAGTTAAAGATCATTAAGAGGATGCAACAAATCTAAATGGAAATAAGATTCACTTAATAAATACATGCTCATTGTCCTATGTGAAGGTAGGAAATTGAATGGTGGCATTCCCATAAACATAAAGAGGGGAATCCTATATGGGGCATAGTAGGACACTTTTGTTAATAAGCACCAATAGTAAATATTTACATCTTAGCAATAAGTACAGTATTGTTTACATTTCTACATATTTATGCCCAATAGTAAATTAAGATGACAATTCAGAAAAAGGCTCCAATAATTGTGTTCATTAAATTAACAATTCAGACATGAGGTCTTTGATCCCTGCAAGTTACTGCACAATAACTTAACATATCACAATTGTGAAAATGGGCTGGTTGAAGAATAGGATAAGGAAGCTATGCTTCATATAACTGCAGAAAGATCTTACAGTATACAAGGTGCTGATTTATGATGGCAAATTTTCATGTGGCAGCTATGGGAGGGAGCTGTCTTTGTGGACTGGCCTAGTAGAGTTTGTTTTGACTTTTCCCTGATTCATTCATTTCTATACAGCACTCCCTCAGTACTGCACTGAAGTACCAACCTAGATTATCGATTGGGATAATGCTAGGGTAAAGGGAAAGGAGGGGAAGGAATTTCTGAAATGTGTTCAGGAGAATTTCCTTGACCAGTATGTTCTTGGCCCAACTAGGAAGGAGGCATTGCTGGATCTGGTGCTGGGGAATGAGATGGGCCAGGTCGACCAAGTGTCCGTGGGAGAACACTTGGGTACGAGTGATCATCGTATCATAAGATTTAGATTAGCAATGGAGAGGAGCAAGGAACAACCTAGAGTGGAACTTCTAAACTGGAATAGGGCTAACTTTAATGGGATGCGAAAGGATCTAGCCAGAGTAAAATGGAACCAAAGTCTGACAGGAAAAACTGTAACGGAACAATGGGTGATCTTTAAGGAGAAGATGTTCCAAGTACAGGCTACTTTCAACAAGAGGGAAGGGTAAGGGAACCAAAGCAAGGGTTCCTTGGATGACAAGGGAGATAGAGAAGATGATGAAACAAAAAAAGAGGGTGTATGATGCATGTCAGGTGAATTCTTCAAGGGAGAACCAGACCAAATACAATAAGTTGAGAAGGGAAATGAAGATGAAAATAAGATTGGCAAAGAGAGAATATGAGAGTAGAATAGCGGTTAACATAAAAGGGAACCCAAAAATCTTCTACCAGCATGTAAACAATAAGCAGGTAGTAAGAGGCAGGGTGGGGCCTATTAGGGACAAAGGTGATATATGCTTAGAGGCAGAGGGCAAGGCTAGAATACTCAATGAGTACTTTGTATTGGTGTTTACTAAGTAAGTGGATGCTGACAAAATATCGGTACAAGTGGAAAAGGTAGAAGCAATGGAAGGGGTGAAAATTGGTAGCCAGGATGTACTAGAAAGGCTGGGTATGCTTAGAGTGGATAAGTCGCCTGGTCCAGATGGCTTGCATCCCAGGTTGCTAAGGGGATTGGGGGAGGAGATAGAGGAAGGGCTTGCCATAATTTTCCAATCTTCCCTAGATGCGGGGGAGGTGCCTGAGCATTGGAAAGAGGCAAATGTGACACCATTGTTCAAGAAAGGGTGTAAGGACAATCCTAGTAACTACAGGCCGGTCAGTTTAACATCAGTGGTGGGTAAAGTTTTAGAAATAATCAAGGAAAAAATTAACAGGTACTTGGAGAGGTTTAAGCTAATTAAAGAGAGCCAACACGGATTTGTAAAACGCAGATCGTGTTTGACATCTAATTGAATTTTTTGATGAAGTAACAGGGAGGATTGATGAAGGGAATGCAATGGATGTTGTCTACATGGATTTTAGGAAGGCATTTGACAAAGTACCACATAGAAGGCTGGTTAACAAAATTGAGGCTCATGAAATAGGTGGGTCAGTGGCAGCTTAGATAAGGAATTGGCTTAAGGACAGAAAACAGCGAGTTGTGGTAAATGGCTGTTTTTCAGACTGGAGGATGGTAGACAGTGGTGTTGCCGAGGGGTCAGTGCTGGGACCACTGCTTTTTTTGATATATATAAATGACCTGGATATTGGAATACAGAGTAGAATTTCTAAATTTGCCAATGACACCAAATTTGGGGGTGTGGCAAACAGTGAGAATGATATCAATCGACTGCAACAGGACATAGAAAGGCTAGCAGAATGGACAGACAAGTGGCAGATGGAATTTTATACAGAGAAGTGTGAGGTGATGCATTTTGGCAGAAGGAACAGGGAGAGGCAATATACACTTAATGGCACAGTTTTAAAGAGTGTGCAGGGACAGAGGGACCTGGGAGTTAATGTGCATAGGTCCCTGAAGGTGGCAGGACATATTGAGAGAGTGGTCAGCAAAGCATACGGGATCGTGGGCTTCATAGAGGTATTGAGTACAAAAGTAGAGAAGTTATGCTGAACCTTTATAAAGCGCTGGTTAGGCCACAACTGGAGTATTGCATCCAGTTCTGGTCACCACACTTTAGGAAGGATGTGAAGGCCCTTGAGAGGGTGCAGAGGAGATTTACCAGAATAGTTCCGGGGATGGGGGATCTTAGCTACAAGGACAGGTTGGAGAACATAAGAAATAGGAGCAGGAGTAGGCCAATCGGCCCTTCGAGCCTGCTCCGCCATTCAATAAGATCATGGCTGATCTGATCCTCACCTCAAATCTAAAGAACACAAGAAGTAGGAGCAGGACCCGGCCACTCAGCCCCTGGGCCCGCTACGCCACCCACAGGGCCTCGACCGATCCGAACTCAGCCTCATGTCCAATTTCCTGCCCGCTCCCCATAACCCCTAATTCCCTTTACTTCTAGGAAACTGTCTATTTCTGTTTTAAATTTATTTAATGATGTAGCTTCCACAGCTTCCTGGGGCAGCAAATTCCACAGACCTACTACCCTCTGAGTGAAGAAGTTTCTCCTCATCTCAGTTTTGAAAGAGTAGCCCCTTATTCTAAGATTATGCCCCCTAGTTCTAGTTTCACCCATCCTTGGGAACATCCTTACCGCATCCACCCGATCAAGCCCCTTCACAATCTTATATGTTTCAATAAGATCGCCTCTCATTCTTCTGAACTCCAATGAGTAGAGTCCCAATCTACTCAACCTCTCCTCATATGTCCACCCCCTCATCCCCGGGATTAACCGAGTGAACCTTCTTTGTACTGCCTCGAGAGCAAGTATGTCTTTCCTTAAATATGGACACCAAAACTATATGCAGTATTCCAGGTGCGGTCTCACCAATACCTTATATAACTGCAGCAATACCTCCCTGTTTTTATAATCTATCCCCCTAGCAATAAAAGCCAACATTCCGTTGGCCTTCTTGATCACCTGCTGTACCTGCATACTAACTTTTTGATTTTCTTGCACTAGGACCCCCAGATCCCTTTGTACTGCAGTACTTTCCAGTTTCTCGCCATTAAGATAATAACTTGCTCTCTGATTTTTCCTGCCAAAGTGCATAACCTCACATTTTCCAATATTGTATTGCATCTGCCAAATCTCTGCCCACTCACCCAGCTTGTCTATATCCCCTTGTAGGTTTTTTATGTCCTCCTCACTTTCTACTTTCCCTCCCATCTTTGTATCATCTGCAAACTTTGATATGTTACACTCGGTCCCCTCCTCCAAATCGTTAATATAGATTGTAAAGAGTTGGGGACCCAGCACCGACCCCTGCGGAACACCACTGGCTACTGGTTGCCAGTCCGAGAATGAACCATTTATCCCAACTCTCTGCTTCCTGTTAGATAACCAATCCTCCACCCATGCCAGAATATTCCCCCCAATCCAGTGATTTTTTATCTTGAGCAATAATCTTTTATGTGGCACCTTGTCGAATGCCTTCTGGAAGTCTAAATACACTACGTCCATTGGTTCCCCTTTATCCACCCTGTACGTTATGTCCTCAAAGAACTCAAGCGAATTTGTCAGACATGATTTCCCCTTCATAAAGCCATGCTGACTTTGTCCCATCAAATTATGTTTATCTAAATGTTCCGTTACTGTCTCCTTAATAATAGACTCCAAAATTTTACCCACCACAGATGTTAGACTAACTGGTCTATAATTTCCAGCTTTCTGCCTACTACCCTTTTTAAATAAGGGTGTTACATTAGCAGTTTTCCAATCTGCCGGGACCTTTGCTGATTCCAGGGAATTTTGGAAAATTATTACCAAAGCATCCACAATCCCTATTGCCACTTCCCTCAAGACCCTAGGATGTAAGCCATCAGGTCATGGGGATTTATCCGCCTTGAGTCCCATTATTTTACTGAGTACCAATTCCTTAGTGATTTTAATCGTATTTAGCTCCTCCCCCCTAGAGCCCCCTGTTTGTCCAGTGTTGGGATATTCTTAGTGTCCTCTACCGTAAAGACTGAAACAAAATATTTGTTCAGCATTTTTGCCATCTCCATGTTTCCCACCATTAATTTCCCGGTCTCATCCTCTAAGGGACCTACGTTTGCCTTAGCCACCCTTTTTCTTTTTATATAACTATAGAAACTCTTGCTATCTGTTTTTATATTTTTTGAGAAGCTGGATTTGTTTTCATTAGAGCAAAGGAGGTTGAGGGGTGATTTGATAAAGGTGTACGAGATTTTGACTGGTTTGGATAGGCTAGACGGGGAAAGGCTGTACCCACTAGTTGATGGTACAAGGACTAGGGGACACAGATTTAAGGTTTTGGGCAAGAGACAGGGGGGATGTGAGGAAAAACCTTTTTACGCAGCGAGTGGTGAGGACCTGGAACTCGCTGCCGACGGAAGTGGTGGAAGCGGAGACACTCAATGTTTTCGAGGGGAGACTGGATAGGCATTTGAGGGAAGTAAACTTGCAGGGCTACGGGGATAGAGTGGGGGAATTAGAATAGACAGGGCTTGATGGCCGGCGCGGACACGATGGGCCGAAGGGCCTCTTTCTGTGCTGTATGACTCTGAATGGGACTGACTGGATTGCTCTACAGAGAGTCGGCATGGACTCGATGGGCCGAATGGCCTCCTTCTGTGCTGTTATGACTCTATGTGCTCAAGTCTCTGGAGTGGGGTAGGGGGCGTTTGAACTCATATCACTGATCCAGGCGAGATTTCTACCACCGAGCCACGGTTGACACCTTGCTGTTCAAAAGACCTAAAGGGAAATACTGCGTTTATATTGCTATTAACGCTTGCCATGCAAGCTTGCAGATGAGTAGTTGTCAGAAAGCAGCAACTGTAACTTGAATTTCTGGCTGCAAACTTTCCCCAGTGTAAGAGAAAAGTTCATACAGGCCAACAAGCAGAAAATCCTTTTGCGTGCATTTATGGATGAGCTCAGTATTCAACCTGCCCATGGCCCAAAAAAATGCGGTGAGCCTTCATTTCTTCGGTCAGTAGGCATTTCATTTATCTTGCAGCACTGCTGCTGAATTCAGGTTTGCGATGTTAGATGTACTGTAAAGTAAATGTGATGTAATTTGGTGTAAGGTTACCACATCCTCTTTTTTTGGTGCACGATGAGTCATTCACATGTCATGTGCATTTGAAGAAGGAAGCCTGGTATTGAAAAATACAAAACAGATATTTCCTTTCAACAAGATGTTAACCCTTTTTGTACATAGACTCTCTTTTGAAATGAAATGAGTATCTTGATGGGGATGGGGAAGAAATATCACAGAGCTATGCCAGCAGGACCAAGTGGCCTCTTCAGCTTCTCAGAAAAACTGTTAAGTGTTTTAATTTTGTTATGAAATATTTTTGACCAAAAACTTTATTTTTGTGTTAACACATTAATTTATTATATAACGATAATTTAAGTTCATCTTAAGCGTTATGGCCTAGAAATTTATCTCAGGCGGTGGCGCAAAACGGGCGGGATCGGATCGGCTGCCCGCTATACACAGCGCCTGGTATTCAGTTCCATTGCAGTCAAATGGATTCGGAATCACGGACCCCCATCTAAATTATAATACTATAAACTCCTTGCACATTTACATTTTTGAGTGTAAAGTTTATCAGTGTCCTGTTAAAGGGACTTGCATGAAATTTTGCCAGGGCTGTCCGATATAGTGAACATTGATGTGATTGGTGATGTGAAAACTTGTATCTTCCCTTCAGCTGAAAGGTAACCCTACAGGTTCAGCAACATGCCTGGTGAATACTTCACCACACTGCTCTTCCTGGAGTGGGATTAGGCTCAGTGGTTCCTGTTGGGAACACTGGCACCGTTTCAGGTGTAACCCTCCACCTGCATACTCACTGCACAGTTGCTGAGTGATATTTCTTCCCCATCTCCATCAAGGTACTCATTTGATTTCAAAAGAGAGTTTCAGGGTTTTTTTCTTCCCTCTCTGCTGTTTACCGGCCTGTCTGCACTGGAATATCGCTGACACGCTGCCTGATGTGCGGCATTTCTGCCATCGGGACACCGCCAGTAACTGGGACCGCGGCTTTAGTCCAGGTCCAGTCACAGGCCCCGCTGCTGTACTCAGTGAACGAAGCTCAGCTTCATCGTCATTCCAGGCCCTTCGACAAGGCTGACGTGGCGGCACCTTCCTACTCTCCCCCAGCCCCAGCCCTGCAAATCCATTCCTGGTGTCTTTGGGGCCTCTCGTCTCCTCTCTTGGGATGCTCAGTCAGTCCGAGGCCCTACTAATCCGGTTATGTGTCTGTTTCCAGAGCTGCCTCGCCCCCAGTGCCCGCCCAGCGATCGCTTACCACTGTCTCGCTGTGCGAGTGAACCAAGCCTCCGTACCTAACATCGGTGTGCGAGCTCTCGGCTGTGCCACTCGAGTGAACAAAGGAAATCAAAATAAATGCCAACAGCGCGCACCCAACCCGGGCCATTGTAACAACGGGTCCCGTTCACTTTATTTCACAGATCCCCTGGAAAGTCTCTATGGACCCCCGGGGGTCTGCAGACCACAGTTTGAGAACCACTGCCTTGGAGGGAGTGCAACGAAGGTTCACTAGATTGATTCCTGGGATGAGAGGGTTGTCCTAGGAGGAGAGATTGAGTAGATTGGGCCTATACTCTCTGGAGTTTAGAAGAATGAGAGGGGATCTCGATGAAGCATGTAAGATTCTGAGAGGGCTTGACAGTGTAGATGCTGAGAGGTTGTTTCCCCTGGCTGGAGAGTCTAGAACTAGTGGACGTAGTCTCGGGATAAGGGGTCAGCCATTTAGGACTGAGATGAAGAGAAATTTCTTCACTCAGAGGGATGTGAATCTTTGGAATTCTCTATCCCAGAGGGCTGTGAATGCTGAGTTATTGAGTATATTCAAGACTGAGATCGATAGATTTTTGGACTCTAGGGGAATCAAGGGATATGGAGATCGGGCGGGAAAGTGGAGTTGAGATCGAAGATCAGCCATGACCTTATTGAATGGCGGAGCAGGCTTGAGGGGCCGTATGGCCGACTCCTGCCCCTAATTCTTATTTCTTATGTGTAGTACATTCACCTGTATTGTGTGAGTGTGTGTAAGGCATTTTTACTAAAATCAGTGCATGTGGCTAAAATGCTGTCGCAATAGCCACAATCGTGGCTAGTCAGCAATTTCTGTTGGTCTGCACTAGAATCATAGAATGGTTACAGCACGGAAGAAGGACATTCGGCCCGTCGAGCCCATGCCAGCTCTCTGCAAGAGCACTTCAGCTAGTCCCACTCCCCGCCCTTTCCCCGTAGCCCTGCAAATTTCTTTCCTTCAGATACTTATCCAACTCCCATTTGAAAGCTGTGATTGAATCTGCCTCCACCACCCTTTCAGGCAGAGCATTCCAGATCTTAACCACTCGTAAAAAAGTTTTTTCTTACGTCGCTTTTGGTTCTTTTGCCAATCACCTTAAATCTGTGTCCTCTGGTTCTCGACCCTTCTGCCAATGGGAACAGTTTCCCTCTATCTACTCTGTCCAGACCCCTCATGATTTTGAACACCTCTATCAAATCTTCTCTCTATCTTCTCTGCTCCAAGGAGAACAACCCCAGTTTCTCCAGTCTATCAATGTAACTGAAGTCCCTCATTCCGGGATCACTCGTAAATCTTTTCTGCACCCTTTCTAAGGCCTTCACATCCTTCCTAAAGTGTGGTGCCCAGAATTGGACACAGTACTCCAGTTGAGGCCTAACCAGTGTTTTATACAGGTTCATCATAATTTCCACACTTTTGTACCCTATACCTCTATTCTTGAAGCCCAGGATCCCGTAAGCCTTTTTAACTGCTTTCTCAACCTGCCCTGCCACCTTCAACGGTTTGTGCACACATACCCCCAGGTCTCTCTGTTCGTGCACCCCCTTCAGGATTGTACCATTTAGTTTATATTTCCTTTCCTCATTCTTTCTACTAAAATGTATCACTTCACACTTTTCTGCATTAAATTTCATCTGCCACGTGTCCGCCCATTTCACCAGCCTGTCTATGTCTTCTTGAAGTTTATCACTCTCCTCCTCACTGTTCACTATACTTCCAAATTTAGTGTCATCTGCAAATTTTGAAATTGTGCCCTGTACACCCACGTCCAAGTCATTAATATATATCAAGAAAAGCAATAGTCCTAGAACCGACCCCTGGGGAACACCACTGTGTACCTTCCTCCAGTCCGAAAAACAACTGTTCATCACTACTCTCTGTTTCGTATCACTTAGCCAATTCCGTATCCATGCTGCCGCTGTCCCTTTTATTCCATGGGCTTCAACTTTGCTGGCAAGCCTATTATGTGGCACTTTGTCGAATGCCTTTTGGAAATCCATGTACACCACGTCAACTGCATCACCCTCATCAAACGTCTCTGTTACCTCATCAAAGAACTCAATCAAGTTAGTTAAACACGATTTGCCTTCAACAAATCTGTGCTGGCTTTCCTTAATTAATCCATACTTGTTGAAGTGACTGTTAATTTTGTCCCTGATTACTGTTTCTAAAAGCTTCCCTACTACCGAGGTCAAATTGACTGGCCTGTAGTTCCTGTGTTTATCTTTACACCCTTTTTTGAACAATAGTGTAACATTTACAATTCTCCAGTCCTCTAGCACTCGTATCTACTAAGGATACATTCTTAACAATTACAATTTTTTTTATTTTACTCATTTCCATAGCTTTTTTTTTACCTTTTTGGATCCCCCTGGGCTACATATTATTTTCTGCTGAGTGGGAGCGCAGGCAACTTGCTCTCAGGCCTCTGTTAACATCGGCCATTACAAGTAAACACTTTACCAGGTTTGAAAACAATGTACGTACAAGCACGTTAGTGGCATGACTTTGCAAGGGCTGATTACTGAAAAGGTGCAGCGATTGGATCATAGAGGGCAAGGTCTACTTGGGAACTGCTGTTGAACTGTCGAGAAATAATTATTTTTATAAAAATCTAAAATTATAGCACTACCACAAGTTAATTTTAATGAAAAATCACTAAAGCAAAAAGGCAATAAATAATATTGCATCAGATAAAAGTTCTGCCACAGTGGCCAACATGGAGGTGTCGAGCTGAGCTGATTTCACTTGTTCCAGGAATATTACCTGCTCTAATATGCCCCAATATACTGAGCATGTCTTGGAGCTGTTAATGCAATGATTTTCTAGGCAAGTTTAACTTTTGCACATTACCAAATATGTGCAAAAAAACCTTGTAAATGTCTTTCGAAAATTATTTCCTCCTCTAATTTTCCTTTCTGTTTTTCCCCTTACCTTTACCGAAGGTAGTGATCCATGCTGGGGTATGGTTCTACAAGTGTTGACAGGCCTCTGATACCTTGCCCACAAGATCATTCTTCATTTACAAGTCTGGACACTGAGTTGAAGCAGGATAAGTGACAATGGGAACTGTAACAGACAAACCTAATTCTGTCCTCACCAGAGTCCACACACTTAAATTTCCATTATAGCTTCTCGATCAGCAGCCCAACTGTGATCAACTAACTCGGAGTGGTCCAGGGATTGAACACAGGATGTTACCTGGTCTGTGGTTGAGTTTCACTGTATGGAGTGCATTTACCACTGAGTCACCAAGAGAGTTGTTTTGCAAGAATTTACAAATGAAGAGCATCCAAAAGTCTAAATACAACTTGGCAATTCCTTAATAAAACATTTGTTTTTAATAATAACACCCAGACTGGTTCAAAGAATAATTCTGCTGCAAATGCAATCAGAAAAATAATTAAAGAAATTGTTAAAGTTTACTGCACCAAATAACTCACCTCAGAATGTCCCATCTTTCATGCACGTGTGTTAGAAATCCAGGTGTTAGCTCAAACTTTAAAACAAAAATGTAATTAGAAAAGTTGTTGTATTGCACTCCACCTCCCTGCATACAGATTGTTAAAAAAAATTGAAAGGCACAACTTTTTATAATAAGTTTCATCTTCCTGATTTTCACTCCAAGTCTATGATTTTGCTGACCTGCAGTTTTGTTTGGGCGGGAATTAACATTTCTTGTTCTGCAAAGTTAAATTTAGAACATTCATTGACTTTTTAGAGCCATTTCTCTGAGTTTGTATGTTACTGTCCCCTTTCAAGCACAACACATCATTGAGAAAGCCTTTTCAAATGACAGGCATGCAGTGCAGTATTTTCCTAAATCCTAATTTTGCAAACTAACTACTTTAAATTATATGTTCCCAGGAACTCAAATGTGTGGAGCTCTGTACTTTCCTCAGTTTTCCCTGCCTCCTATACTGCAGGCCTTGCCTTTTCACATAGTTTCTCAAAACAAAAACTGCAATATGTGAATTTCAGAGAACACCAAGAATGAAACTCAAAGTCTAACTATACTCAAAATGGCTGTTATTTCTTCTGGAAAAAAGGGCTCAGAAAAAGATATGTATTTGCACCTTAAGAAATTTATTTGTGTTCTCTGTTAGAAATAAGATGGCTTAGAAAATTCACATATTAGCAGAGAGTTCTAGTTCTACCTGTCTAGGTCCTAAAGATAATGTCCTAGATCTGCTGAATGCATTTCAAAATCATGCAAATGTGAGGAATACACCACCACAGAATAGAATATTAAACTGGAACATGGGCTAGCCAGCTCTGTGAGTTAGAGACTTCTTAGAAGCCGTATCTGTCACTGTGCTTAACTTACAACTTTTTGTATGGCAGCAAGTTTCAAATGATACAGCTGGCTTCCGATTCAAGGGAGGTGGGGACACAATCCTATCTAGGACACGTCTCTCCCAATGCCATTGCAATCTGTTTTCCCAGACTGGGGTCAGCAGTGACTGCTGGGACTCGATGAATTCACCTTCCACAATGCTAGATAAAGCCCAATATGCAGAGATTTTACAATCAATGGGGTTACCACCCTGTGGCAGGTGGTGAGAGAACCAACACGAGGGAAAAACCTACTTGACCTCGTCCTCACTGACATGAATCTGTCATTCATGACTTATGAAATAATACTGAGTGGCCTGCGGGTGGCGTTGTCCAGGGAGAGTATAAATACTCGGGCACGGGCCCAGCTTGCGCAGGACATTCTTAACCGGATCAAGTGAAGGACACAACGAGACCTTCATGTTGTAAAACAGTTGATTAAAGCTTTGTTTATCGCTTAGACCAAGTGCCTAGTAGTTTTCTTACGTCACTCACCAGTCTACCTGTCACAGATGCATCTGTCCATGTGGAGATGAAATCTCATCTTCACACTGAGGACACCCTCAATCGTGTTGTGTGGCACTACCACCGTGCAAAATGGGATAGATTCAGAACAGATCTAGCAGCTCAAAACTGGGCATCCATGAGGTGCTGTGGGCCATCAGCAGCAGCAGAATTGTATTCCACCACAATCTGTAAACTCATGGCCCGGCATATCCCTCACTCTACCATTACCATCAAGCCAGGGGACCAACCCTGATTCAATAAGGAGTGCAGAAGAGCATGCCAGGAGCAGCACCAGACGTACCTAAAAATGAGGTACCAACCTGAGGAAGCTACAACACAGGACTACATGCATGCTAAACAGCGGAAGCAGCATGCTATAGACAGAGCTGAGCGATCCCACAATCAATGGATCAGATCAAAGTGCTGCAATCCTGCCACATCCAGTTGTGAATGGTGGTGGACAATTAAACAATTAACGGGAGGAGGAGGCTCCAGGAATATGCCCATCCTCAATGATCCTCATTTTTAATCAGAGTGTCTAGTCCACCACTTGTGAGTAACCCAATTTTAAATAACTGAAACTGACTTTAAAAAACTATACAGAACCACTTACTAGTTTCATTGGTGTACAGGTTTCTTAGTAAATTTAAAAAATTTAATATTTAAAAGGTGCCTATGAGTGCCCTTGCGCCTAAAAAAAAAGCTTAATTTTTAGAACCTCCTTGAAGGTTCGCAAACGGGCACAATTCATGGAAACTCATCATGGTGATTAATTCGATCTGGGGGCATGGCCAGTTTAGTGGGCGGGGCTGGCTTCCATCGCAATGTTTTTTAAACCAGCGGAAAAGATGGCGGAAACCCGATTTGCGCTGGATGTAACTTGCGCTTGAAATTCCGCGATCTTTTCTGCTGGTTTGGGATATTTTGGGCGAAGTGGAAGCTCTACCCCAATATGTCTGAGCAAAGGGAGCCATTAATAATATCGGTAATAATGAGATGTGAAGGGGTAGCTGAATGGTCATGAGTTGGGAGGGGATTGATGGAGCAGGAGGTGAGTATCAGGGATCCAATTGGTCCCTGTTGAAAAGAAAGGTCCCTTATTTTTTTAGAACTTCTTCATCTTGCTGCCTGCCGCTCTCAGACTCTTTAATCTGAGAGGGGGCAGGTGCAAAGGCTAGCAACAGCTTCTTCAGCCACCCCTCAAAATGGGCACACAACCACCATTGCCACAGGAATTGCATTTGATCACACCCTATCATATAGACAGCATCGCCAGAACTTTGGGAAGAAACTAAAGAGTAGGGTCAACTTGATCCAGAAACTGGCCGGATCCACATGGGGAGCAGACGATCAAACCCTCCGTATAGTAGCACTCGCCCTGGTGTGCTCCACAGCGGAGTACTGCTCTCCGGCATGGCTATCAAGCCCACGTGTCAAATCCGTTGCTGTCCAGCTGAATTCTTCTATGAGAATTATCACCGGTACGCTTTTCTCGACACCAACACTTTGGCTGCCTGTGCTTGCAAACATCACACCACCACACCTACGCCGCGAATATGCAGTCTCCAGAGAATACAAACGCTACACCAGCAAAGACATGCTGATCCAGGCCGACTTGAACAACCTACCACCAACCTGTCTCAAATATAGAAGGTCATTTTGGACTGTCGCCGAAGCCCTTCAGTGATCTCCCCTCAGCCTTGACAACCGATGGCGAAATGCTTGGAAGAACTGTGACATACGGAATGGATTCCTTATAGAGGACCCCACAGTACAACCTGAAGAATCAAACCTTCCTTGCAAACAGTGGACAACCATCAACCGCCTCAGATGGTAGATGCTGCCACCTTCTCCATAGATGGAAATTAAAGCGTCCCCATCATGCGACTGTGGAGCTCCTGATCAGACCCTGGAGCACATCATTGAGCACTGCCCTCAGAGGAAATTCACAGGCAGCCTACAAGATATCCACGCTGTTACACCGGAAGCTTTGGCCTGGATATCTGACTTGGATAGTGACATTGATTTGCTTTGCTACTACCATACGAAAGAAGAAGAAGAAGAAGAAGAAGAAGAGGAAACTGAATCGAGAGATGTTGACCTCATTTCCATGTGATTTAAATGCTAATGCTTTTTGTAGGCACAGGTGCTCTACATCCCCGCCCACCTGGGGAAAGCCCCCCAAAAAGCAGGGGCAACATAAGGGAGGGTGGAGATGTGGATTAATGGCTCTCTGACCCTCTTTTCTCTCCTTTGTACTTGGGAACTGCCTGGTAACTGAGGAAAATTGGGGCCTACTTCAGGCTAAACTACGAATTGTTTATTCTGAGAAAGAAGTATACATAAAAGCAATTTAAATCAGCAGTTAAGATTGAATGGCCTCCTTCTGTACTGTACAGGTCTATGATTCTATAGTGCATAACTCTCACCAGTACATTACTTGTTTTCTGAGACCAAGGTAACAAAAAAGCCTCGATTTTGCAATCACCTGCACCATAGTGCAGCAGACAGGTTGTGGCACATTTTGTAATATATAGCCAGTAGAGAGATATGAGCAACAGTCCTCCCTTTGCTGAAGAGTTGGAAGTCTTGCTGCAGGATGTGCACCGAAAGAGGGTGTGCCCCTTAAAGCATGATAGAAACTGCTGCGCCATCTGGGAGCTACCATTCCCAGCACTTTGTATAACCATCACTTTTTTTGCAGACTCTTTCACTGCGCCTAAGCTGCAGGGCGTACATTACTCTAAAGTGGAGGCGGCAGGGCGAGGAAACGCTAACAGATGCTGAGGTCTCCAGGCCAAGGTGATCAGTTCTGACGAAGGGTCATCGACCTGAAACATTAACTCTGTTTCTCTCTCTACAGATGCTGCCTGACCTACTGAGTGTTTCCAGCATTTTCTGTTTTTATTTCAGATTTCCAGCATCCATAGTATTTTGCTTTTGTAGTAGTGATCTGCTGCTGGTTAGGTGGTTTCTCAGTGGGGTCAGCACCCATGATTGCAGCGGATAGCTCCGTTCTCCGAAGAGCCACAACTTTCAATGTTTCCTCCAAACTTCAATTCTCAACCCTTCAAATAGCTTATGGACTTCACTCGTCTGCTACACCTTTCTCCGAACTTGGACAACAGCTCGTCGATGCTCCACGCCGACTCCATCCTACCTATGTCAACTTTTTCCTTCCACGGGACCTCCAACTTTAACTCTGGACTCCCTACTATTGTCACCAACCTATTCCCTGCTACTACCAGGAAATATGCATCCCTATAATTGCTACATAACCAGGCCTATGTAACTTGAGTTTTTCCCTGTGTCCATTCACGTGCGCATTTTGGCTGCTGCTCCGGACCCGAGCCGTTCACTTCTATTTCCACTGTTTTCTCCCCCCCCCACTTTTTCTTTTCTCTCTATCCCTCCCTGACTGGTCTCTCCTGTCGTCATGCCGCCCTTAATCTCTCCTCTCTCGGATACTCTGCCCTCCCAAATCCCTACCCCAACCCTTCATTACTCTTCGACCTTCCTACTCGCCTGCCACCATCCCAGGCTTGACTCCCTCTTAGGTAAGCCTGCAGCTTCCCTCTGTGCCTCTCTTGGCATCCTCCAAAGGGCCCACCGTGGCATTTGTCGCTGTCTCCTCATGAGTAGCAACCCCAACTGTCCCATCCTACTCTCTCACCGACCTTCCCGTCCAGCATGCCGGCGGGGGGCTAATCTTGCCAATCTCCTCCCCGTCCAACTCACCCCTCCAAGCGCTGATCCTGTGGATGCTGGCAGTGGATCAGCCATCACCGACCCTCTCTGCATCTCCCTGCAGAATGTCCGTTTACTTGCGAACAAGGCCCTTGCCATCCATGAGCTTATCGTGGATGATTGTATCGACATCATGGCTTTGACAGAAACTTGACTGAGGGGTGATGACACCTTACACGTAAATGAAGCCTCCCCGCCTGGCTATACCTTCCACCACTTGCCCCGCCCAGACTGCCATGGTGGCGTTGTGGCTCTCATCACCAAATCACACCTGGGTCTGTCCCCCTACTCCTCTGGCACTTTCTTCTCCTCATTAAAGTTCTTGTTCTCTACCGTCCACCCAAGTACAATAAAAATGTTATCACCGAAATATCTTCACTGCTTTCCTCCCTCAGCCTCTGCACCGAGCGACTTCTCATCCTCGGTGATTTCAACCTCCATCTCAATTCATCATGCTCTCTCTCCTCTGAGTTCACTACCCTCATCCCCCTTCCCCCACCCAACCCTACTTCCTTCTGTATCCGCCCCTGGAAAAACTCTCTCCCAACTCTCTTACAGCTGCACTTATAAAATCCCAACTGTCCAGCCTTTGGCCCTCCATTCACCACGACATTTCTGCAGCTACCGATCTGCTCAACCACACCCTCACCACCAACTTTGATGCCCTAGTCCCTATTAAAACAATTACTCTCTCTCACCCTAGCCGTTCCCCCGGTACGGCCCACATCTTCGCTCCCTCAAGTCCAAGGGACACAGACTTGAACGGATATAGCGGACAACTAGTTTAGCCATTCACCGCCAGGTCTGGCTGGACCACATAAAGCATTATCGGGTCCTACTCTTGTCTGCCAAAACTGCTCACTATTCCAGGATCATTCTGGAATACAAAGATAACCCCCGGCTACTATTCTCTACTGCAAACTGTCTTCTTAAACTCCTCTCCCCTGTCTCCTCCACACTCACCTCCAACAACAAGTACGAGGAGCTCATGGACTTCTTTGTCTCTAAGATTGAGACCATCCGATCAGCTGCCTCTGCCACTTGTCCCATTACCATCTCCTTTTGCCTTGCACCATCATCCCTTTTGTCTCTTAATCTCTCCTGCCTTCCATCCTATCACAGACCTTCCCTTTTGTTCTTTCCTCTCCTCCTCCCTCTCCCTGCCCCTACACATGCTTAAAAATCTTTTACATCTCCAACTTTTTCCAGTTCTGACGAAGGGTCATCGACCTGAAACATTAACTCTGTTTCTCTCTCTACAGACGCTGCTGCCTGACCTGCTGAGTATTTCTAGCATTTTCTGTTTTTATTGCCTCTGCCACTTCCCTTCCTTCTCCTAGCCCACCGGGCCAAACTTCCTCGAAGGTTCCCCCCCTGCCCTTGCCCTGAACTCGCATCTTTTTCCAGTTTCTCTCCGATCTCCCCTCTTGACCTCTCCACGCTCATCGTGTCCATGAGACGCACTTTTCCTGCTCCCTCGACCCTGTTCCCACTAAACTGCTGACCATCCAACTTCCTTTTCTAGCTCCCATGTTAGCTGACATTGTTAACGGTTCGCTCTCCTCAGGTACTGGCCCCCTCTCCTTCAAATCTGCTGACATCACCCCTCTCCTCAAAAAACCAACCCTTGACCCTTCCATCCTTGCAAACTACCGCCCCATCTCCAACCTCACTTTCCTCTCCAAAGTCCTTGAACGTGTTGTCGCCTCCCAAATTCGTGCCCATCTTTCCCGAAACTCCATTCAGTTTCCGCCCCTGCCACAGTACCAAAACTGCTCTCATCAAAGTCACAAATGACATCCTTTGTGACTGTGACAAAGGTAAACTGTCCCTCCTCATCCTTCTCGACCAGTCTGCAGCCTTTGACATGGTTAACCACTCCATCCTCCTCCAATGCCTCTCCACCATCGTCCAGCTGGGTAGGACTGCATTCGCCTGGTTCCATTCTTATCTATCTAATCGTAGCCAGAAAATCATCTGCAATGGTTTCTCTTCCCACTCCCGCATTGTTACCTCTGGGGTCCCCCAAGGATCTATCCTTGGCCCTCTCCTATTTCTCATCTATATGCTGCCCCTTGGCGACATCATCCAAAAACATGGCATCAGTTTCCACGTGTATGCTGACGAAACCCAGCTCTACCTCACCACCACTTCTCTTGACCCCTCCACGGTCTATAAATTGACACACTGCTTGTCCGACATCCAGTACTGGATGAGCAGAAATTTTCTCCAACTAAATATTGAGAAGACCGAAGTCATGGAAAAGGACAGGGAGCAATCTAGAGTAAAAATACTTAATTGGAGGAAGGTAAATTTCAGTGGGTTGAGAACGGATCTGACCCAGGTAAATTGGAATCAAAGATTGGCAGGCAAAACTGTAATTGAACAATGGGCTGCCTTTAAAGAGGAGATGGTTCGGGTACAGTCGCTGTACATTCCCACGAGGGGGAAAGGTAGGGCAACTAAAGCCAGAGCTCCCTGGATGGTGAAAGAGATAGAGAGTAAGATGAAGCAGAAAAAGAACACATATGACAGATGTCAGGTTGAGAATACAAGTGAGAATCAGGCTGAATATAGAAAGTTCAGAGGGGAAGTGAAAAAGAAAATAAGAGGGGCAAAGAGAGAGTATGAGCATAGATTGGCAGCTAACATAAATAGAGGCATATAAATAATAAACGGGTAGTAAGAGGAGGGGTGGGGCCAATTAGGGACCAAAAAGAAGACCTACACATGGAGGCAGAGGGCATGTCTGAGGTACTAAATGAGTACTTTGCATCTGTCTTCACCAAGAAAGAAGATGCTGCCAAAGTCAGAGTGAAAGAGGAGGTAGTGGAGATATTGAATGAGATAAAAATTGATAAAGAGGTACTAGAAAGGCTGTCTGTACTTAAAGTTAATAAGTCACCAGGACCGGATGGGATGCATCCTAGGATGCTGAGGGAGGTTAAGGAAGAAATCGCGGAGGTACTGGCCATAATCTTCCAATCCTCCTTAGATACGGGGGTGGTGCCGGAGTTGCAAATGTTACACCCTTGTTCAAAAAAGGTTGTAAGGATAAACCCAGGCCAGTCAGTTTAATCTCGGTAGTGGGGAAGCTTTTAGAAACGATAATCAGGGACAAAGTTAACAGTCACTTGGACAAGTGTGGATTAATTAAGGAAAGCCAGCATGGATTTGTTAAAGGCAAATCGTGTTTAACTAACTTGATTGAGTTTTTTGATGAGGTAACAGAGAGGGTTGATGAGGGCAATGCGGTTGACGTGGTGTACTGTATATGGATTTCCAAAAGGCTTTTGATAAAGTGCCACATAATAGGTTTGCCAGTAAAGTTGAAGCCCATGAAATAAAAGGGACAGTGGCAGCATGGATACGAAATTGGCTAAGTGACAGGAAACAGAGAGTAGTGGTGAACGGTTGTTTTTCAGACTGGAGGAAGGTATACAGTGGTGTTCCCCAGAGGTCGGTACTAGGACCACTGCTTTTCTTGATATATATTAATGACTTGGACTTGGGAGTACAGGGTACAATTTCAAAATTTGCAGATGATACAAAACTTGGAAGTATAGTGAACAGTGAGGAGGATAGTGATAAACTTCAAGAAGACATAGACAGGCTGGTGAAATGGGCGGACACGTGGCAGATGAAATTTAACGCAGAAAAGTGTGAAGTGATACATTTTGGTAGGAAGAACGAGGAGAGGCAATATAAACTAACGGGTACAATTATAAAGGAGGTGCATGAACAGAGAGACCTGGGGGTATATGTGCACAAATCGTCGAAGGTGGCAAGGTAGGTTGAGAAAGCGGTTAAAAAAGCATATGGGATACTGGGCTTCATAAATAGAGGTATGGAGTACAAAAGCAAGAAAGTTATGATGAACCTTTATAAAACACTGGTTCGGCCTCCGACCACATATCCGTGGCACAACTAAGACCACCTATTTCCACCTCCGCAACACTGCCCGTCTCCGCCCCGCCTCAGCTCATCTGCTGCTGAAACCCTCATCCATGCCTTTGTTACCTCTGGACTTGACTATTCCAACGCACTCCTAGCTGGCCTCCCTTATTCTACCCTACGTAAACTTGAGGTCATCCAAAACTCGGCTGCCCGTGTCCTAACTCGCACCAAGTCCCATTCACTCATCCCCACTATGCTTGCTGACCTAAACTGGCTCCCAGTTAAGCAACGCCTCGATTTCAAAATTCTCATCCTTGTTTTCAAATCCCTCCACAGCCTTACCCCTCCCTATCTCTCTAATCTCCTCCAGCCCCACAACCCCCCACCCCCCCGAGATATCCGCACTCCTCAAATTCTGCCCTCTTGAGCATCCCTGATTATAATCGCTCAACCATTGGTGGCCGTGCCTTCTGTTGCCTGGGCCCTAAGCTCTGAAACTCCCTCTGTAAACCTCTCTGCCTCTCTCTCCTCCTTTAACACGCTCCTTAAAACCTACCTCTTTGACCAAGCTTTTGGTCACCTGCCCTAATTTCTTATGTGGCCTGGTGTCAATTTTTTTGTCTTATAATACTCCTGTGAAGCGCCTTGGGACGTTTTACTATGTCAAAGTGCTATATAAATACAAGTTGTTGTTGTTCTTTTTCGAACATAGTGGATACCATGGACTACCGCACAATAAAGGCATTATAGTTGCTTCCTGGACAGGGGCCAGTTACATACATGATTATGTTTTCATGGTCATATTGTGTATTAATTATCACTTGTTGAAATTATTAGAATTGGTTCACGTTTTGTGTAGGAATTGTAATTAAAAAATGAAACGTGAAACAATGTGTCACTTTAAAACAATTAACAGTTGAAAATAATGTATGATCACACATGAGGTCATGTTTTGATCTTAAAACAGACCATGGAATTGGGAAATAACGCACAGCTGTGCAAGTGTTCCCCTGAATAAGCAGAAGTCTAAACTGCTTGAGTCAGGAAAATTATCCTTCCTGAGATGTAAACAACTTGGGTATCAATATGGGGGGAAATTTAGGGGAAAAGCGTGCATCAAGGAGAAGAAATTACGATTGTCAACATAGATTAAACCGTTGGTTCTGTAATACCCTGATCGAGGATGAGAAAGGTCGACGGACCATTTGGGCAGAAGGACCCAGGTTCTCTTGTAGGAAAGTGAGTGGAAGGTCATCTTCAACGTTGTAATAAATTTACTAAAATGATTATGAATAAACTTACAAATTAGATGAATTATAGTTTCTGTCCCCCTCTGTTCCTGAGTAACCTAAACAAATGCCAGCACAGGTTTTTACAGCTAGTCTTGCAACTTGGGCAAATAAATATAATAATCGTCAACATGGGTTTAACAGATGGTTCTGTAATAACCAGATGGAATTAATAGCCCAATATCAGACATGTGCTCCCGGTGGGTAAAACTCCGTGCCAAGAACATGAGTTTGTTAATTTACCTCAACCCCTCTGCTGCTGAAACCTTTATCCATTCTTTCATCACCTCAAGACTTGATTATTCCAGTGTCCTCCTTAATCATCCTTAACTGTCTACAAACTCCAACTTGTCCAAAACACAGTCACTCATATACTGTCCCACACTAAGTTTCACTCATTAATTATCCCTGTGCTTGCTGATCTACTTTGGCCCCATGCCCTGCAGTGTATTAAATTTAAACTCCATGTCCTCATCTCCAAATCCCTCCACTGCCTTATCCTGCCCCACTTCTACAACCCCTCCAGTATATCCCATACCCTTCTGTCCTCTGATTCTGGCCTTTTATCCTTCCCTTTGCCCCACCTTGCTGGCAGACCTTTCAGCCACCTTGGCTCCACTTTCTGCAACTTGCTCCCTAAACCTTTCCCACTCCTATCTCCTCCTTTAAAAGCCTTCCTCAACACCCATCTTTGCGACTAGGCTTTCGGTCAATGCTCCTAATCACTCCCGCCATGGCTTGGTGTCCATTTCCCTTCTATTACCATTTGTGAAGTTTTTACATTAAAGGTGCTGTACAAATGCAAGTCATTGTTGTTATAAATTCATCCTTGCACCACTGTCACTGTCTTCAAACACATGGTTTAACTAAATTCTTTGCAAAATGATAAGAATATAATGCACAAGGCGCACTACAATAATGTCCACACAGTAACAAAGATAACTCCTGGTTGCTCTTACGGTACAGGTGCTGCCTCTGCATTTCCAAGCTCTTTGCAGTAATGTTAATGTTAATTCCACTGCAACATTTTGGAGACTATTTTGTGATGAACTGATTTTGATTCATTAATACTGCAGGTGAACAGTGTGGCTCACAAATGTTATCCCACTCATGGCATTTGGCTGTTCACAAATCACCAGCTCCCAGCCAGGGCTTGGGTTTGGACTGGTGGTGCCACCTGCTCAGCACAAGCTCTATGCCCATTACAACTCTACTTCAGTCAGGGGGAACAGAGAAGGAAAGAGCCCAACAAGATCCCTTGGTTTGCCAAATTGGTTACGGCAGCTGCAAAACAAGATTTTTAATACAGTGATGACCAAAGCCAATTGACAATTAAGTCTTTTTCAGATATTTCATTTGGTTAATTGAAAAGTTATGTGCCCTTGACAGGTAGGAAATTCAGCAATCAAGTCTCAGATAATTCCACAAGAAAGCAGTACACAGTAGGGAGGATTTTCCTCTATCAATCCGCTGGTTTAGTGGCAGATCTGAGGTGGGTGAAGAAGGACAATTGGCTGTGGAACTTTTTCCATCAACTCCCCACCACTGGATGTTAGCTCCAGGATTTTCCACAATACACGATGTATATTAAATATGCCCATCCAAATATGGGTGGGTATATTCAATATAGGCAGTAATGGCAGGATGATGTTGTATGACGCATTTCCCCTCGTTGCCGCCATAGCAAACATTGACTCGCGGGAAACCAACATGTTACTGCTGCCAATGTTGTCATGGCAGAGATTAACTTTTAAAAGTCCTCTCCAGCAGCACAATCAATCTCACAGTGATTGATGGCACTCTAGGACCCCACTAAATATAAATTTTTTAAAATACTCACTCGTCTTCAGCTGTTTGACAGGCAGCCTGCCCCCATCCTCTGCAACAATTTTCCTCCTTCCGCTTGACGCCAACCCTGGGAAATCTTCCAGAGTCAGTACTGGGCCAAACAGGTGGGCAGAAAGCCCAACCGACCACACTTACAGTAGGATAGCTGCCTCAGAGGCACACAAGGTAAGTCAAAGAGTAGTCATTAGGTGACACAAAGCTTGAGTTTTAAAAGTCTGAAGATTGTGGGAGAAAAAGGCAAAGAGGCAAGGAGTTCCACAGATTCAGAAAGAAATAATTCATTAGGAGAATGTGCAACTGACTCCTGATTACCACACAATGAGGATGCAGGAAGAGTGTGTAGGACAGTAGATTTGGAGCAAAGGAACAAGAAAAGAAACTTTGAAGGAGCACTGAAGTATCAGAAATGTTCACGGTCAGAAAGGGATCAATTATGATGTGACAAGCTTCTTCCTGGATCCTGTCCAGGAGTGTGAGAGAGGTGCTGAAAGAGCCTCCCCCGATACTGGAGTCCTGAATGGAGTGGGGCTTTATACATTTGTGCTTTGCGTCATATGCAAGGACATCGGAGTTTCATGAAAATGGATATTTCACAACATGTAAAACCCATCATAATCTTTTCGAGTTTCCTTGCTGCTATCAGCACAAACATAATAATCATTCTAAAGTCAAAGCCAGGACAGAGATGGTTACAATTCCAAGACACCAACATGATGCACAATTCTACAATACAGTAACTACTAGTACTTTGTAATAGTTTTAAAATAACGACCATTGATAAAATGATCATATTCCTAATGTGGTGACAATACAGAATGTTCCAAGGTCATATTAAAAGGCAGAGTAGAACTCAGCAGTTAGAAGCCGGAAATTAGCAAGGAATAAATACGAGCAAACAACAGGACTGTATTGGCTGAAGGGCGCTTTTGTTTTTGTTAGCTATTATTACTTGAAAATTCTGTGTCCAGTATATAAAAAAAGTAGGAAACCTTTGATGCAGAGTTAACAGACTGTAGGGGTGATTTCAAAATCCCCCTTCCATTGGGGAACTAATTGGAACAACAGCAGGAGTTGTAATTGAGCTACAATGTTGTCACCCTCTCTCTGAGAATGGCCTCCCCACTGGAAACAAGAGTACGGAATCACACTTTATTTCTTTACTTTTAGCAAAGTAATTAATTTTTTCCACACTTTTTCACTGCATTTTAATGTACAGCTAAATAGAGGCCGGATAATTAGAATTGCAAAAATAGTAAAATAGAAACAACACATACATAAGAATTAATCTCCCTGTCTGCTCCCTCCCTCTGCCCTGCTCACCATTCACTCTCCCACTCTGCTCTACTCCTCTATTTAATTTGTTTTTGTCTGTTGTTAACCACTGAATTGCACCAGTGGTAAATTGAATAAAAATAAATACTTAAATAAAGATTTTACTAGGAAAAATAGCTTCAGCAAAGACCATGGTTTATTTCTATGCAATAGCATACCACTGAACTGTCCTGATTTCGCAGTTTGATTTCAGCTCTGTCGTGATTTCGGTGCAGCATTTCCAAATTTTACAACTTCTTCTCACCCAGCCACAAATATGCACCGAAGATTCCTGTTCAGAGGAAGCAGTTCCTCTTCTAAACGAGTATTTGTTTTTCTTCTGCTGCAGTTCCATGATGGCCTCAAGTAATCTCAAAGCTTTTTTTTCATCCTCTGTGCATCTGCTATCCAATGAAGTCTACTTTTATTTGTTTAACTTTATCATTGGCTGTATATTTTCTTCTTTTCTGGAAAGCAAATGACTCGAGTGTAATTCATTGCCTCGTAAAGAGCTAACAGTGTGAATCCTCTCATACTAGCACATTTGTATTGTTCAAAATATGTACTTACCCCTTACGAGAAATCAACATTCCTGGAAAATAATTCCAGTAATGTGTTAGAATTACGCTGAACTCCAGCACTGTAAGCTATCCGTGGTATTTGCAGTGAGTGCCTCCTGTTTTAGTGGCGTTGCCCTGTTTATACTGCTGGTGTCTCTACTGCAGGCACCAAAAGTATACATTATTGCACAAGCTCCCATTATTTCTGTTGCCAGTTCACATGCCCAACCAGCAAGTTTCTCCCTGTTTAACAGTTCAGTCTTCGCAATGTCAGTTTTCTAAAATAAAAACAAAGCGCTTTAAAAAAAAAAGCATCTGAATCAGATAGGGAATGACGTTGCCATAAAAATGTTATTGTGGCTGCTGATTCAGATGTACTGAATTTGGGTTCACAGACTCATACAGCACAGACGGAGGACATTCAGCCCATCGTGCCTGTGCAGGCTATTTGAAAGAGGTATCCAATTAGTCCCACGTCCCTGCTCCTTTCCCATAGCCCTGCAAATATTTCCTTTTCAAGTATATATAATTCCCTTTTGAAAGTTACAAAAGTTACTATTGAATCTGCTTCCACCACCCTTTCAGGCAGTGCCTCCCAATGTTCCCTGTCATTTTTTTTGGCCCCTTTAAGGGGTTGCGCGGGCCACTCAAAATACTGCGTATGCGTCGGTTTTACATTTAAAAGCTGGCAGGCCGGGTGCGCAGGTTCCTGGAGTGCTTCACGGCCGTGCGGCTTACAGGGAGCATTGGTGCCTTCCAGATCATAACAACTCACCGCGTAAAAAAATATTCTCCTCTCCCCTCTCGTTCTTTTGCTAATTATTTTAAAACTGTGTCCACTGGTTACCGATCCTCCTGCCAATGGAAATAGTTTCTCCTTATTTACTTTATCAAAACCCTTCATGATTTTGAACACCTCGATTAAATCTCCCCTTCACCTTCTCTGCTTTATGGAGAACAATCCCAGCTTCTCCAGTCTCTCCACATAACTGAAGTCCCTCATCCCTGGTATCACGCTGGTAAATCTCCTCTGCACCCTCATCATTCTTAATTTAATTTTTTTTAACTATCCTTATTAGACTCCTCACATTCTTTTTGTAGGAGAATTATCACAGATATGTAAAGAAAACACACTTGGTACCATGATTTAGGTCAAGTATTAACCATTAAATTGTGAATTCCAGCTTAGGATGGGATTGGTCTGCATGCTTTTTTTGAAGGAGAATTATCAGAAATATGTAAAGGAAGAATTAGGGGTTATTGAGGGGAGAAAAATAATTCATACAAAAGAGAAAACCAAGCATTTTAGATGCAGTTTTATCTTTATCAGACCCCTCACGTTCTTTTTTGTAGGAGAGTTCGAGGGGAAAAGAAACAAGTAAACCAATGGATTGTCATAAAAACCCAACCGGTTTACTAACATCCTTCAAGGAAAGGAGGCTGCCACCTCTACTTGGCCTACATGTGTCTCCAGTCCCACATTATGTGGCTGGCTCTTAGGGGTAGAAATTGTTATGCATCGTACCTGTTTTGTGGACGTAAAATGGACGCAAATCATACCAATTTGGCAGTGGGACCAAAATGGGCCTAGACTGAACAGTTCTGCTCCAGGCCCCACAAGGAAAGCTTGGGCCTTCCGTCTCAGGCTTTACTCCACCTCAGTCGACCATGCTTGCCTCCTGTCACTCCCCTTAGCACGTATCTTCTGCCGGGCACCGTTCCCTCGAATCCCTGGTGCCGGCTTCCTGCCGCACAAAATCCCGCTCCTCCTCCTCCTGCCCGACCTCCTCATCATTCCTGCAGGGTTCGGGTGGGAGTCTTTCCTGAAACGTGGCCCGCTGGTTAAAATGACCTCAGCCTCACAGCTGTGCCGTCATGGGCGCTTCCCGCTCGCCCTGGCCCGCACACGCTGCATTCACACCCCAAGTTAAAATCGGGGTTAATGTCTTCTCACTCTGCGATGCTGCCTGTTAAAGCTCTAAGGTACAAAACCACCACACTGATTCTGGTTCCTAAAAGTTAAAAAAAATGATGGCTACTTTCATCTTGGACTTAGGCCGTGATTTTATCATTGGTGGCGAGTTGGGTGCGGGTCAGGTGATCGGCGGGTTCCGGTCCCGCCTCCGCTTTCAGCCGGTCAGAAATTGAAATTTGACCTTAATTGCCCTGTTGAATCCCTGCGTGTGCGCTACCCGGCCCAGTTAGTGGTTTCGGGTCTGCTGCTCGCCTCTGCTGACTTCTGTCAGCCAGCTGTATTTAAGGGGCCCATGCAGCCTTGTTTCATTTTCAACCTTTTATGTTGGTTTTCGTGCTGGCAACTGCTGACTGCTTCAAGAGCCAAGGCCTCTCTCCGCTTTGATGATGACTCCCCCCATGCTCTTGTGGATGGAGTGAGAGGGCGCAAGGAGGTAGTATTCCCATCCTCTGGATGGAGGAAGCCTCCTCAGCAAAGCAAAGCAGCCTGGCTGCAAATTGCTGAGGAGGTCAGCTCCAGATCGTTGTGTGCTCGCTCCTGGGTCCAGTGCAGGAAAAGGTTTAATGACCTGGTACGCTCAGGAAAAGTGAGTATAACATCACACTTACCCTCAATCTGCTCCCCATCGCCTCTCATCACCAGCACTCTGCATTGTCAACCTACTCCTGTACATCCCAACTTACCCTTACATCCCTTGCACCCTTAACCATCCCTCTCTCTCTATGTACAGAATCACTTCACTATTGGACTATGCTGCCCTCACATTCGCTATCACTATTATGCAATGCCAACAACGCACAGGGAGGGGGCCCTTGGTATTGGCACCTCACTCCATCTTTGTCTCCTTCTAAGCATCTATGCTATGGCTTCTCTACACTCACTCCATCATTTTCACTCAAACTCCACTTGTGCCCCTCATTGCAGGAAAAGAGAGCCCACAATAAGAGGGAGAGGGCTAGGACAGGAGGAGGGCCACCTTCCATGGCCCATTTGACCAACGCTGAGGAGGCTGCCCTCGAAGTAATCAGAGGTGATGAGGATCTGGAAGTGGGGGATGGTCAAGACAGGCGCAGCAGAGCAAGCTGGTGACAGAATAGATTTGCATCTCTCTCATTTACATTGCATGAGTGACTGATATGGCATCTAATGCTCATACAGATTGACTTATGATCATCTGCACAATTCGATGTGCATGCTACGTTAATATCACATGTCTAACTCATGCCTTTACTCCCCCACAGGACCATCGAGAGCCCCCCTCCCCACTGTCCAGGACGAAGAGCCTGAAGACTCCTCAGAGGAAGCTGCAACCTCTGAAGGCGCAGCGTCAGCAGAATTAAGCGCACCCAGCACCAGCGCAGATGCGCACACTTCGGTGGGACCTTCGCGAGATAGAGTAGTGTTGTCACCTGGTGTATCACAGCTCACAAGTGAGCATCAGCAGATAGTGGAGACAGGGACAGCAGTGGAGAGTCCTTGTCGGAGGCCGCAGGGCGCTCCCAGCTCTGCTCAGCTGCATGTGGACCCTGTGCCTCTGGGGCCATCCAGAAAGAGAGCGGTGCTGGAACTCCAGGAACAAGTGCAGGAGTCTCTGGCAGGTTTTGCATCCAGGGTTACTGAGTGTGGAGACGATGGAGGAGTCCATGTCTAACATGAGCAGTGCCTTTGTGGAGGCAATGGCGCATGAACGCACCACCATGGAAAGGATGGCAACCTCCGTGGAAAGGATGGCTACCTCCGTGGAAAGGATGGCTATGGTAGAGGAAAGGATGACTACGGTCATGGAGGAAATAAGTCACCAGAGTCAGGAAAACATGGTGAATGTTTTAGAATAGATTGACATCTCTGAATGAGCGATGGGCAGCTATTGAGCAGAGAAACCAGAGCTTCATGGAAGTCCTTTTGAGGAGGACTGCCAGTGCAGATACGGGTCCTCATGGCCCCCCTGATGTGCAGCAAGGTGCTGTCCAGCCACTTGCTGGCACTGAAGTGGGGCTGACCCATGAGAGGGACGTTGGTGGCAGGCAACAAGGAAGTGTAGGCTCCTCGCCAAGCGCGCTCACTCCCATGCCACTGTGTAGCCCTCGGTCAGAGCCCCACCAGAGTCCTCACCCAACTGAGATGGGCATCTCAGTCCCTGCACAGCCGCAGGAGGAGCAGACTGTTGCCGAGCCCTCACAGGCTCGCAAACCCAGAAGACGCCCGCCAAAGGTGTCGAAGCAGGAGCAGAATGAAAGTGAGCAAGGTGCCTCCACATCTGCTGAAGCCACAGGGAAGCACCACGTAGAAGCACGCGTAAAAGGAAGATAAAGCACAATTAGTCACAAGGGTAGTCACTTGGGTGTTCTGTTCTGTTGTCTTTTGTTGTGTTTAATATTTGGCAGTTATCCTTTTGTGCATGTATTAAACAAAAGTGATGGCAAACAGTTGAAGTTCTGGCTTATGTGTTCTGGGAAATGGAAGTTGCACATTGAGTGCTCAGGGCGACTTGCATTTGTAATGATGGTGGTGAGAGTGATAGGAACCCACAGGTTCTTGTCCATTGTGTATGGTGTGATAAGAAGGTGCCAGCCACATGTGTTTGATTCGTCTACCTAAGCGAATCTGGCAAAGATTAGTGCGTCCCTTGCATCACGGGCAGCAATGTGCTCGCGTGCTGCTGGAGTGGGCTCATCAACCTCCGCAAGGTCTTCATCCTCCTCCTCCTCATCTGAGGAGGCTGTGCGCTGAGCCACTTGTTCCTCAGGCAGCTGCAAGCCACGATGCTGTGCGATGTTGTGCAGTGCACAGCAGACCACGATGATTCTGGAGACCCTGGCTGCTGAGTACTGTAGGGCTCCACCTGATCTGTCAAGGCATCTGAATCGCATTTTGAGCAAGCCGATGGTTTGCTCGATGATGGCTTTGGTGGAAATGTGGCTGGCATTGTAGCGCTGCTCAGCTTAGTTCGATGGCCTCCTCAATGGCGTCATTAGCCATGTCTTCAGGGGATAGTCCTTGTCTCCAAGTAACCATCCGGAAAGTTGGGTTGGCGGATCGAAGAGCGGAGGTACACTAGACTGCCGCAGGATGAACGAGTCATGGTAACTGCCAGGGTACTTTGCGCAAACATGCATAATGTTCTTCCTGTGGTTACACACCAGCTGGACGTTAAGGGAGTGGAAGCCCTTGCGGTTGTGATGGGGTGCCTTAATGGCCACATGTGTGCAGTCTACGACGTCCTGAACCCTTGGCAAGCCTGCCATATTTGCAAAGCCAACCGCATGCGCGGTTACACTTGCCTCATCCATGGAGAAGTGGATGTAATTGTGCGCCTTTGCAAAGAGGGCATCGGTAACCTGCGTGATGCAAGTGTGTGCGGCCGACTGGGAGATGCTGCTGATGAGCCCTGGAAGGACCCTGAAGCATAAAAATTGAGGGCGGTGGTGACTTTGACAGCCACTGGTAAAGGGTGTCCACCTGCTCCTCTGGGCTCCAGGTATTGGAGCAGCATTGCGCAGATGTCAGCGACTACCTCTCGCGAAAGTCTCAGCCTCCTTTGGCACTGCTGCTCAGTCATGTTGAGGAAGCTCATCCTCGGCCTGTAAACCCTGTGTTGAGGGTATCTCCTGCGGCGACGTGCAAGCCTGCGCTGACACCCTCTGCCCTGTGCAGCATCAGGTGGGTGAGGAGGAGGTTGGCGCTCCTGTTGTTGCTGCTGCTGTTGTGCCTCATTCTGCTGCTGCCGCGGCTGCTCTTCCTCCGAATCTGAGGACCAGGATGACAGGGTATAAATGGTTCCCATGCTGCTGGTAGATATCTCAGTTGAGGAAGCGCTCAGTTTATGTGGGGAGAGGGATTTCCCAGGAGCTCACAGTGGAGATGGATCTCAGATTCACCACTTACAAGATCAGTAGACCTGCAAAAAGTTTTCCAAGACCTGAAAAAACAAAGTTCTGTCATCTGTAAGTGAGCCATGTTAGAGCTCCGTTTTGATGCTGGAGCTGCAGCTGTCAAGAAGTCAGTCACTTGGTGAACCCGGCACAATCAGCTGGCGTGGTTTGGGAACGGCGTGGAACACGCAGAAAATGTTAAAAAATCGAAAACTGCTGTTAAAATAGGCTTATCCAGGCTGTTAACCGCCTTAAGGGCCTCTCCCGCCGCTTGGTGGCGGGACCGATCGGGACTCCCAGAGCCGGCATTTGGCAAAATGGCGTGGAGGCGGGTTGACGGCGAGATCGCAACCCGGTCAATCAAAATGATTTTGACCCTTGACCCGCCTCCAAACCCGCCCTCTCAGTGCCGATAAAATCGCGGCCTTAGTTTCCACATCACAATCTCCCATTGAAATTGGCAGGAATGCACCACAGAACCTGCTCCAGCCATGCACTGTGAGTAATTAGGCATAAACCTTCTTAAAGGCAGCAATCAAATCCACACTTTTTATCTGGTAGTTGGTATTATTCAAAGGTTGTCAAGTAAGAGTAAATGTCCAAATAAATTCTCTTTGCAAAGCGTCTCCCTGAGACTCTATGGGCTGGATTTTCCAAGCCCCGAGGAGGCGGGCATGGAGGCAGGACAGCCGGTAAAATCGGAGAAAGTGGGGGCGGATGGCAAACCCGCCCCCATCCTGCCTCTGTGCCCTTTTGCCAGGAGGCGGGAGGATGTGCAGCTTCGGGTCCCATCTCCTGGAGGCGGGAAAGGCATTTAATCCTTTTAACTGCCTGTTAACAGGTAGTTAACTGGCAGAAAAAAGGATTAGTGCCATTTTACCTTCACAGGTGAAGGCTTCCCGACCTCAAAGAATCCCGCCGGGTTGGAGGAGACGTGGAGGAGGTCTGTGGTGATCGGAGGCACCTGGAAGTAAGGTGTAGAGGTGAGTGATGGGTGCAAGTGTGGAGTGGTAAGTATGTAAGGTGAGTGATAAGTTTAAAAAGTGTGCACTTACCTGGTTTCCTTTCTACAGCCTTTAGCTGCGCTGGATGGGGAGAGCCGACATTCTCCTTGTCAATTTCACATAATGGCTGTTGGATCCTACAGACATGTGAAATTTACAAAGTTGAAAGGTTTGATGAGTCCTCACCACAAAGGCTCATCAAACTAAAGAGAATGTCAGTGTTTGACAGCTTCACAGAGCTGTCAAACGCTGTCATTTCTTCTTTCAAGAAGTTTTGACAGATAGCACGTCTGACGTTGACATGATTTGTCAGTGACTTCCTCCCTAATTGGCCTGCCGAGCCCACAGGCGGGCTTAACAAGCTCAATCAGGGGAAAATCCCTCTGATTGGTCAGGCGAGGATGGAGGCGGGACATTGACACGACAAGCAGCAGTCCCGCCTCCAACTCGCCTCCATTCACAAAATCCAGCCCTATATGTGTTAGATGTTCCTTCTTACTGTCATTTCTGTTACAACCACATGGCTGATTTCTGCTGTTTTCCAGATGTCTTGTAAACCATGGTGTTGATTAATTATTTTCAGTGAATCGACTGTTATTGTATCACCCAATTTAACCTGTAAAGTATTTCCTAAAGAAGAAAAATACAGAAATTCTGCAAATAACTGAATAATTTTTTTAGAATTTTTAAATGAAAATATATTCTAAATTACGTGAGGAGCTCAGGCTAATATTCTCCATCAGGGTCAGAAACAAGTTACTTGTCTCAGATCTGAGCACAGACTTGAACTTAGACAATGAAATAATGGGAAGCTCTCGCCAAACAATGGGGCTGTTGGTTGTATGCACTTGAAGGATATATCTCAGTCATTCTTAGTGATTAACAACTACATGTAAAACTTTCATTCTCTTGGCGAGACCAGCTGGTTTACTCCAGTTCAGAGTCCATGATGTGCCAGACTGAACATTAGCACACCTCCAGTTGCCAGACATCCTTGCACAGAAATCTCATCTGTTTGCATGAAAATTGGTCCAGTGCAATTTCCTGGCTCATGTGCGTCTTATAAGTTAGAGAGAAATCCTTGAAACTTTTACGTAATTTGAGGCATTGTGTTTGGTGTTGACACGTTTTAGAATTAGCCAACAAGAGTATGAATACTCAGTCTTGGACTGATGCTGAAACCTGTCACACACCAGATTGATTGGTTAATTTAGCGCAAAACAAAATCAATCTTTAATTGTATTGTCAACAATGCTGACCATCACCCTCTTAAAAATGCAAATGAAAAGAAATCTCAGCAAAGAAAATGAAAACTGTCTACGTAAGAGGAAGGCTTTCAACAGTAAAAGAGATTGGACACATTGGCACTGACCTGTGTCAACCCAATTCATTTTTGTACATTAAAGAAAAAGCGTATCAGTCAAGTAAATCCCTGTTATAGTACAATAAAGATAACCATGAGTGTAACATCAGTCAACAATGGGCCAGAAATTGCTGCGTTAATAATGACGCATTAACGGCAATCACCATTATTAATTCCAAAAAAACCCAGCAATTTGCGGCGTAAAATAGATACGCCATTAGTTCCAATTCTCCGCCAATTGCTGGACGAATTGCGCTGCTCTGCCGTTAGCCTCGCCACAGCTGATAAAAGTCCCTTCTCGCCGTGAGGCTCCCCAATAAAGTTAATTGCGATTATGAAATTGCTGGATTTACGACGTTAATGCGAATTATTCCCGCCACAGTCATTCAGGGCTGGGGATTAATGTCGTAGAGGACCCTGTCAATGGCGTGATTTACGGTCCTCGCATGAGACTCAGCCTTGCAGGCCTAGAGAGGGAACAGTGAAGCTGTGGATTCTTTCTCCAGTAGGTAGTGAATTGTTCCTAAGGGTTTTTATGCCTCAAATCTGTTTTGCAGCCTATTTGTGATATCCCTTTGCCATCCACACTCCTGACACAAAACTACTTTGACACTCAGGAGAGGGTGAAGGCAGTGAAATGGCGCATCCACTTGGTGTTCCACTGCCCCTGGTCATGATGGATGACCTGGAAGAGGAGCGGAGGGAGCAGGCCCGTCGGGTGAGGCACCATGGCTGGAGGATGACCAGAGCTTACAGTTCTTCTCCCCCAGAGAGTCGACAGGGAGAGAATGTCCTTCAAGACAATGTCGGAGGAGCTCTGCTTGCGAAGGCTGTGTTTCAGCAAGGAGGAATTCGGCCACTTTTCCTCTGTGACATCCTAAAAGTGGACCTGCAGCCTCGGTCTGCCTCCCGCAAGGCCTTGTCAGTGGCCATGAAGTTGACGACAGCCCTCAATTTCTACGCATGCGGTTCCTTTCGGGCAGGTACCGGTGACATCTGCAACATGATCCAAGGTGATGCGTGGGCCTGCATTGAACAGGTCACGAATGCCATATTCCACAGGGCATCCGAGTTCATCAGGTATGACGTCCCCAGCGCAGCAAAGTGAGAGGTCCATTGGATTCCATTGGATTGGTGGCTTCCTCAGAGTGCAGGGGGCCATCGATGAGATCAACGCGCACCATCTGATGAAACTGTCACGCTCATGAGGAGGAAAGGTTACCATTCATTGAATGCCATGATAGTCTGCGATGCCCAACTGCGCATCCTGCATGTTAATCCAGAGCATCGGGGAAGTGCTCATGATTCCTTCATTCTTCATCCATGACTTGTTCACCAGGGAGAGACAAGGAGGTGGATGAATTTTAGGGGACAAGTCGTGGCTGATGACACCCTTCTGCATCGCCAACAATGCAGCACAGGAAAGGTACAACCATGCAAACCTGTGCACGCGCCAAGTGGTGGAGAGGACAATAGAATTACAGACATATAATTAACAGCACAGAAACAGACCATCCCGCCCAGTAGGGTGCTCAAATCATGCTTCCGGTGCCTGGACAAGTTGGGGGGAGTTTTACAGCACTTGCCTAGAAAAGTGGCGAAGAGTGAGGTGGTCTGCTGCGCACTGCACAACACTGCCCTGCAGGAAGGGCTGATCCGTAACCTGGCAAACGAGATACCAGTGGATCTGGAGGATCCCACCCCAGATGTCCCTGGGGCCATGGATCGTGCACCCACCCCCAAACGGGGAAGGCATGGCTGTAGCAGGCAGGGTGGCTTGAGAGCAGCTGGTGGCTCAGGTATTTGGACAATTACACCTGCCAGATGTGTCCCAACCACCTCCCCCAGGACTCTACCAGCAGAATTGAGGTGGATCAGGAAGTTCTGAACATGTCCGTTAAATGGTTCCCTATTGTTGGGCGAACAAAAGGAAGAAGAGCCAAAATTTAAAGTGGAACTTTTATTTGGTGCAACAGTTCAAACAACAATATTCAACAAATTAACGCAGATCGGAACGAAAAACTGTGCAATGTCAACAGGAGGAATTGACAAATAAGTAGTGCATATCTTTAAAATAGTGCAAAAAAAATAAGTCACAGGACTTTATTAACAGTGCCAAGCACATATTCGACAGTGAACATGTATATATCACTGCCTGTGAACTGAACAGCAGTGCTAACACTGGTTTAAGGTAGTCAGTTTAAAAATGGTGGTCTGTTTTAAAAGTAGTGCCACATTTCTCCTTTGGCAACAGTTGTAAACGCAGATTTATTCAAAAGTAGTAAACTTTTTCAAGTATCAAATCATTGCAAACGACTTCTCAAAGAATTATTTAACAGCAGCAACAACCACAGCAAGAGGAATAAATACACACCATCAGGAGAAAAACAACAGCAATAAAGAAGAACATTAATAGAAACATCTGAAACTATTTACAAGCGGTTTACAGTTGTACCCTTACAAGTATGCCTGAGGGTTAGCTGTAAGTAAGACAGAGCGAGAGGAGGTGGACTCTTGTAAGAGGGGCTCCCTATTCCTCGACTCTCCACATCCACCAACTCTTGTGCTGAGAGGACTGCCTCTACATCCAACGTGTTGGTCGGGATCAGGGAGTTGGGTTCCTGAAGTTGCTCCAAGGGGGACGTGGGGAGCAGGTGATCTGAGACTGTGACTCCTGGCAGCTGCTTTCTGCCTCACTGAAGGATCACCTTCAACAGCCGGGTCCTGCAAGACCTGTTCGTCTGGCACTAAACCTGGGGCTGGAAAGCAAGTGTCCCTGTGAACTGCTGCCTTCCTACTCATCAGCAGCATGTCCCTCATGGCCCTGGACTGTCTCTGCAGCGATTGGCGCTGGAAGGAGGTGGAGAAGGGCGTCAGCTGCACTACAATTGTGGCAAACATGAATGCTGAGGCCACTTCGCCTGCCCTCCCCCTCAACCCCGGAGCATGCAGCCTCCTCTTCACCTCCCCACCCCCCCAGTTCCTCCTCCTCAATCGCTCAGTCACCCCATCAGTGCCTTCTGCAGCCCCCGCCTCCTGAGGTTACTGTGGACCTGTGGGAAGGAAGAACAAAATGTTACAATGGTAAACAACGAGAGAGTGTTTCCACTTGTGGGAAAGAGCAAAACCAGAGGCCATCAAAATAAGATAGTCACAACGGCATGGACTGGTTGGGCCGAATGGCCTGTTTCTGTGCTGTATATTCTAAGTAATCCTATGTAAAGCATGTTCATTTGCCACATCACATTCAATGCACAGTATGAAATAAAGCAATTCCCCACAAGTGCTCACATGCCACACAAGCATCCTCCCACTCTAATTTCCTTTTGCCACCCTGCAGCCACAAAAGAGGTTTTAAACCTGCAGCTGATGGAGCCCATGCATGTCACAGATCTCCGATGTCCGCCCTCTCTGACTCATCCTTGGGTGGCTCTGGGCTAGGAGACAAAGCAAGAGGATGTGACCCTCACCTCGCTGCGCCAATACGGCACCAACCTCTGCACAGGCCACAGTCACCGCACCGTGGAAACCTTACAGCTACAGGGCCAAGTCTTCACAAGAGGAAAGCTCCTTCAAGAAGGGGGAACTCCCACCCATCTCTGCCCGCTCTCGCGCCTTGTGCGTCATCTCATCCGGCGTGGAGAAAACAGGGAGACCATCACATGGGTTGCTTACGGCGAGAGGCTGCTTTTCATGCATTCAAATCTTCTGCAGAAATAAAGCTGCGAAATTCATCACTTTGGAAAGCCTGTCTCCCATGGCAACTGGCTTTTAGGACTTACTTGCTTTTGGGTTGAACAAACAATTAGTAAACCAAATAACCTTCCCCCACTCTTAAAAAAAAGGCAGAGACACCGGACAGTTATTGAGGCTCTGAGAATGCTTATCTTGCCTGCCCTGGTTGGGTCGTAGTATTTTTTCTGCCACCGGTCCCCCGTGCGTGCTGCTGTCGAGTTTGTGCTTAGGGTCTCGGCCACCTCCCTCCACACCACCATGCTGATCTTGCGAGGAGCCCACGCCCTCACAGCCCCCAGCAGCCGCTCACCCCTCCTCTCCACTTCATCCAGGAGGGCCCACAGCTCCTCATCCCCAAAGGTCCTGGATGGACCTCTTATTATTCTCCTCGAGACATTTTCTGTGAAAAAGTGTGTATGCAAAACACTGTTAATTACTTTTTACTGCATTGTAAAAAGGCTTTTAGAAGTTTAAAAAATTTTTTTAGTAACTTTTTAAAGTTGATTTACAGTCATGACAGCGGTTACAGGTCACTCACCTCTCAGTGTCACACCTTAGCTGAGTTCTGGCGTCTGGTTTCAGCTTTTTATAAAAAGAAAGACTTGCATTTATACAGCGCCTTTCACGACCACCGGACGTCTCAAAGCGCTTTACAGCCAATTAAGTACTTTTGGAGTATAGTCACTGTTGTAATGTGGGAATGTGCCATGTGGTTGTGTCAGTGAGATAAGCCATTGGGCAGGACGTTCACAAGGTCCTAGATGCAACATTGACATCGCTGCACCGTTATCGTTTCGACGTTCCAGCAATTCGCTGAAAAATTAATGCAAGGTAAAAAGTCCAGTTAACGTCACTTGCCACGAGGTGCGTCATTGCTGCAATTTCTGGCCCAGTGTGTTGTTAGAGAAAGAATGAAAGTACTAAGCATGTTTTTTCTAACTGGTTCTTTCTCACTCAATTTTAACATTCCAGATTATCTCAGCATCAACAGTCATGCTTTAAAAGATCTGTCCAACCTCTTATACTGCCCCCCGCCACGTCTGCACCAGAAAGCTGATAGTAAGGTCGGGAGCCCCCTGTGCTCACAGGGAGCACCGGCCGGGAAATTATGGTCTGATTCTTTTGGTCCATTTAAGTTAAAGGACAGAAAAATCAGGCACCACTGCCCCTCACTTTCCCAGCCGGCGCCCAACCACAACTCATATATCAATCCCCATAAAATGGGCCATACTCACTATAAGAGCCTGGGACTTGTTGCATTGCCATTGTCTTTTCCTCTATAGTGTAAGAACCAGCTTTGCTGGAAGGATTCTGATCCTGTTCACCCACTCGGAGATTTTTCATTTTGTTTTCCGGGGGCTAGAGAAAGAAATAACAGTTATGAAACTGCAAGCTGCACAACAACACATTTTGAAGGCATTAGCTTGCTCCAATTTGCCAGCGAGCCCCTTGCACTGAGTGCACTTGATAAAGTAGGATTGTTTTACTGTGGCACTGTAAGTTGGGCTTTGCATTAATGCTGATACTGACATACAAAGTACAGGCAGGAAACAATCCCAGAGTTTCAAAAGTATTTCACAGTTTGATGAAAGAAAATCAGCTATAACATTGATAAAGTATTTAAAGTTACTGAGGTGAGCAGTTATTGTTATGGTTGCCGAACGCCAGACACACAGACAGTTCTTGAGTCTGGTGAGAGACAGTCACTTGCCATGTTAAGTGCTGGAAATGATAGTCCTGTAATTACAGATGAAAAAAAATGAAATTTGCATTTATATAGCGCCTTTCACGACCCTGGACATCCCGAAGTGCTTTACAGCCAATGAAGTAGTCACTGTTGTAATGTAGGAAACGTCACAGCCAATTTGCGCACAGCAAGCTCCCACTAACAGCAATGTGATAATGACCAGATAATCTGTTTTAGCGATGTGGATTGAGGGATAAATATTGGCCAGGACACCAGGGAGAAGTCCCCATGCTCTTCTTGAAAATAGTGCCATGGGATCGTTTACGTCCACCTGAGAGAGCAGACGGGGCCTCGGTTTAACGTCTCATCCGAAAGACGGCACCTCCGACGGTGCAGCACTCCCTCAGTACTGCACTGGAGTGTCAGCCTAGATTTTTGTGCTCAAGTCTCTGGAGTGGGACTTGAACACACAACCTTCTGACTCAGAGGCGAGGGTGCTACCATCTGAGCCACAGCTGACACAATATAGGGATGCAATGTACATACAGTCCACAGGCACACATAGAGGGGGGAATTCTGCTCTCCCGCCAATCCACCCTACCCTATCCAGCAGAAACATAGAAGATAGGAGCAGGAGTCGGCCATTCGGCCCCTCGAGCCTGTTCCGCCATTTAATGAGATCATGGCTGATCATCCAAATTCAGTACCCTGTCCCTGCTTTCTCCCCATATCCCTTGATCCCTTTAGCCTTAAGAAATATATCTAACTCCTTCTTGAATATATTTAATGAATTGGCCTCAACTGCCTTCTGTGGTAGAGAATTCCACAGGTTCACCACTCTCTGGGTGAAGAAATTCCTCCTCATCTCTGTCCTAAATGGCTTACCCCTTATCCTTAGACTGTGACCCCTGGTTCTGGACTCCCCCGCCATCAGGAACATCCTTCCTGCATCTAGTCTGTCTAGTCCTGTTAGAATTTTATAAGTTTCAATGAGATCCCCTCTCATTCTTCTAAACTCTAGCGAATATAATCCTAATCGACCCAATCTCTCTTCATACGTCATTCCTGCCATCCCAGGTATCAGTCTGGTGAATCTTCGCTGCACTCCCTCCATGGCAAGAACATCCTTCCTCAGATAAGGCGACCAAAACTGCACACAATACTCAAGGTGTGGTCTCACCAAGGCCCTGTACAACTGCAGCAAGACATCCTTGCTCCTGTACTCGAATCCTCTCGCTATGAAGGCCAACATACCATTTGCCTTCTTAACCGCCTGCTGCAACTGCATGCTTACCTTCAGCGACTGGTGCACAAGGACACCCAGGTCTCGTTGCACTTCCCCTTTTCCCAATCTATTGCCGTTCAGATAATAATCTGTCTTCCTGTTTTTGCCACCCAAGTGGATAACCTTGCATTTATCCACATTATACTGCATCTGCCCAATCACCCAACCTGTCCAAATCATACTGGAGTTTCTCTGCATCCTCCTCACAGCACACATGCCCACCCAGCTGGGCGGGAAGCAGTTAAAGTGGAGCAGGAGACTTAACCGCTGCTCTGGCACCCTGATCCAGCCGACTGCAATTTTAAGTTGGAGGTGCCAAGGACGCTCGCCCTTGCTGGGGTCCTTATTTAAATATGCAGATCAAGTCCAAATGACATCATCGGGGCCCGACTGCAATCTTAACCCCAGGCCAATCTTGTTGGGGAGTGGATTCGGGGCCAGAAGAAAGGTAAGCTTTTAAAACATTTTTTGGGGTTTCCTTGTGGACCAGGAGTGCTTGCTCAGGCCCCATTGGGAAATCCTGGGCCTCCCCTGCCCTGGGCTTCCATCCTCCTTCCCCGACCACATTCCCCTCCGCACCCCCTCTGACCACTTACCTTAGTGCCAGGGACTGTTCCGTCAGGTCCACGGTGGCGGCATCCTGCCACACGGACTGCAGCGGTTCAAGAAGACGGCTCACCACCACCTTCTCAAGGGCAATTAGGGATGGGCAATAAATACTGGCCTTGCCAGCAATGCCCACATCCCAGGAACAAATAAGAAAAACCTCTAAATCCTGCCCCCTGCCCGTGGGCCAGGTAGTGATTCCCGCTGTGTTTGGGCAGAAGTCCAGCAATCCTTAAAGAAATGAGGCTTGGGAGCTAAAGTTTTTGTGGGCCTCACACAGCGCCAACGTGCAAGCTTGCCACTCACCCTGACCACCTCATGCACCGATCCCGCTCACCAGTAGAATCTCCCCCATACAGCACAGAACATCTGTATGTTCAACAGTAATAGGAATCTGATGAGAGGAAATCCCTCAATGCCTCTGATAAACATCAAGTCTTGAAGTCACAAAATACAGATTATTCAGCAGCGGGATAAATTTCCTTATTCTTTGATATTCTCCACTTACCATGGGATAAGGTGAAGCTACAAAATCCAATAAGGGATCTATTTAACCTACAATTGTACCATTTTATGTAATTGTGCACATATATATCCCCATCTGTGATCCATATAGTACTTCCCCCTCTAAGATCTCTCATTAGCTTTTTACTTTTCATGGTAGTTAACAACCAACAACAAAAACCTGTTTTTTAGCCCCAGGACATCGCTGCAGGACTTCCTCAGGGCAGTGTCTTAGGCCCAACCATCTTCAGCTGCTTCATCAATGACCTTCCCTCCATCATAAGGTCAGAAATGGGGATGTTCGCTGATGACTGCACAGCGTTCAGTGCCATTCACAACGCCTCACATAATGAAGCAGTCCATGCCCGCATGCAACAAGACCTGGACGACATTCAGGTTTGAGCTGATAAGTGGCAAGTAACATCCGCGCCAAACAAGTGCCAGGCAATGACTATCTCCGACAAGTGAGAGTCTAACCACCTCCCCTTGACATTCAACGGCATTACCATCGCCGAATCCCCCACCATCAACATCCTGGGGGTCACCATTGACCAGAAACTTAACTGGACCAGCCACATAAATACTGTGGCAACAAGAGCAGGTCAGAGGCTGGGTATTCTGCGGCGAGTGTCTCACCTCCTGATTCCCCAAAGCCTTTCCACCATCTACAAGTTGCTGCAGTGCATCTTGTAGATGGTACACACTGCAGCCACGGTACGCCGGTGGTGGAGGGAGAGGTTGTTTAAGGTGGTAGAGGGGGTGCCAATCAAGCGGGCTGCTTTGTCCTGGATGGTGTCGAGCTTCTTGAGTGTTGTTGGAGCTGCACTCATCCAGGCAAGTGGAGAGTATTCCATCACACTCCTTATTTGTGCCTTGTAGATGGTAGAAAGGCTTTGGGGAGTCAGGAGGTGAGACACTCGCCGCAGAACGTCGTCCAGGTCTTGTTGCATGCGGGCATGGACTGCTTCATTATCTGAGGAGTTGTGAATGGCACTGAACACTGTGCAGTCATCAGCGAACATCCCCATTTCTGACCTTATGTTGGAGGGAAGGTCATTGATGAAGCAGCTGAAGATGGTTGGGCCTAGGACACTGCCCTGAGGAACTCCTGCAGTGATGTCCTGGGGCTGTGATGATTGACCTTCAATCACCACAACCATCTTCCTTTGTGCTAGGTATGACTCCAGCCATGGAGAGTTTTCCCCGCCGATTCCCATTGACTTCAGTTTTACTAGGGCTCCTTCATGCCACACTTGGTCAAATGCTGCCTTGATGTCAAGGGCAGTCACTGTCACCTCACCTCTGGAATTCAGCTCCTTTGTCCATGTTTGGACCAAGGCTGTAATGAGGTCGGAAGCCAAGTGGTCTTGGCGGAACCCAAACTGAGCATCAGTGAGCAGGTTATTGGTGAGTAAGTGCCGCTTGATAGCACTGTCGATGACACCTTCCATCACTTTGCTGATGATTGAGAGTAGACTGATGGGGCGGTAATTGGCCGGATTGGATTTGTCCTGCTTTTTGTGGACAGGACATACCTGGGCAGTTTTCCACATTATCGGATAGTTGCCAGTGTTGTAGCTGTACTGGAACAGCTTGGCTAGAGGCGCAGCTAGTTCTGGAGCACAAGTCTTCAGCACAATAGCTGGGATGTTGTCGGGGCCCATAGCCTTTGCTGTATTCAGTGCGCTCAGCCATTTCTTGATATCACGTGGAGTGAATCGAATTGGCTGAAGACTGGCTTCTGTGATGGTGGGGACCACAGGAGAAGGCCGATATGGATCATCCACTTGGCCCTTTTGGCTGAAGATGGTTGCAAACGCTTCAGCCTCGTCTTTTGCATTCATGGAGCCTCCTCCTCCCGTTAGTTGTTTAATGGTCCACCACCATTCACGACTGGATGTGGTAGGACTGCAGAGCTTTGATCTGATCCGTTGATTGTGGAATCGCTTAGCCCTGTCTATAGCATGCTGCTTCCGCTTTTTAGCATGCATGTAGTCCTGTGTTGCAGCTTCCCCAGGTTGGCACCTCATTTTTAGGTACGCCTAGTGCTGCTCCTGGCATGCTCTTCTACACTCCTTATTGAACCAGGGTTGGTCCACTGGCTTGATGGTAATGGTGGAGTGAGTGATATGCCAGGCCATGAGGTTACAGATTGTGGTGGAATACAATTCTGCTGCTGCTGGTGGCCCACAGTGCCTCATGGATGCCCAGTTTTGAGCTGCAAATCTGTTCTGAATCTATCCCATTTAGCATGGTGGTAGTGCCACACAACACAATGGAGGGTGTCCTCAGTGTGAAGACGGGCCTTCGTCTCCACAATGACTGTGCGGTGGTCACTGCTACCATCACTGTCATGGACAGATGCATCTGCGACAGGTAGATTGGTGAGGACGAGGTCAAGTAGGTTTTTCCCTCGTGTTGGTTTGTCGCAGGCCCAGACTGGCAGCTATGTCCTTCAGGACTCGGCGAGCTCGGTCAGTAGTGGTGCTACCGAGCCACTCTTGGTGATGGACATTGAAGTCCCCCACCCAGAGTACATTCTGCACCCTTGCTACAAGATGCACTGCAGCAACTCGCCAAGGCTTCTTCGGCAGCACCTCCCAAACCCGCAACCTCTTCCACCTAGAAGGAGAAGGACAGCAGGCGCATGGGAATACCAACACCTCCAAGTTCCCCTCCAAGTCACACACCATCCTGACTTGGAAATATATCGCTGATCCTTCATCGTCGTTGGGTCAAAATCCTGGAACTCCCTACCTAACAGCACTGTGGGAGTACCTTCACCACACGGACTGCAGCGGTTCAAGAAGGCGGCTCACCACCACCTTCTCAAGGGCAATTAGGGATGGGCAATAAATGCTGGTCTTGCCAGCGACGCCCACATCCAATAAACAAATTTTTAAAAACTGTACATGATTTCAAACTTTTTGGCATATTTAATCTGTTGAAACAGAAAGTCAGGAATTCGATGCATTAATATCAGCCCTGATCCCAGGACTCCCTGAGAGTGAACAGTCAGAGCTATTGACTGATAATTGTGACTTCTTAGGAACATAAGAACATAAGAATTAGGAACAGGAGTAGGCCATACGGCCCTTAAGGCCTGCACCGCCATTCAATAAGATCATGGCTGATCTTCAACCTCAACTCCACTTTCCCGCCCTATCCCCATATCCCTTGATTCCCTTAGTATCCAAAAATCTATCGATCTCAGCCTTGACTATACTCAACGACTGAGCCGCCACAGCCCTCTGGGGTAGAGAATTCCAAAGATTCACAACCCTCTGAATGAAGAAATTTCTCTTCATCTCAGTCCTAAATGGCCAACCCCTTATCCTGAGACTATGCCCCCTAGTTCTAGACTCCCCAACTAGGCGAAACTTCCTCCCAGCACGTACCCTGTCAAGCCCCTTAAGAATTTTAGATGTTTCAATGAGATTACTTCTCATTCTTCTAAACTCTAGGGAATATAGGCCTAGTCTACTCAGTCTCTCCTCATAGGACAATTCCCTCATCCCAGGAATAAATCTCGTGAACCTTTGTTGCACTCCCTCTAAGGCAAGTATATCCAGGTAAGAAGACCAAAACTGTAAGTTTACATAAAATGCTATATTATATCTATTTAACAAAACATAACGTACTATTTCTTGTATTTGAACCTGGGATCTCCAAGAATGACCTGATAATATAAACAAAAAAGTAAATAAATTAGTTAAAGTCATCTGGACCAATCAGATGTGTATACTTAAGTCTGTAGCATGAGTCTACTCTGCCAAAGTGTTGTTCACAATAAAACCTATGGGCCTAGAAATTTGTTTCAGGCGGTGGTGCAAAATGGATGGTATCGGATTGGCCGCTCGTTATACACAGCACCAATGTTCCTGTTAAGCTGTGCAGCCGCACAGCGGTCTGGAGGTCCCGCGCAGGCCGCTCACCGGCTTTTCACTGTAAGAAACCGCGCATGCCTGAAAATTTGAATGGGGCGCATGGCCAGTTAAAGGGACCGCACACAAAAAAAAATTAGAGGGAACATTGCACAGCGCCTGATATTCAGTTCCGTTGACTGCAATCGAACTGAATACAAGGCGCTGTGTATAGCGGGCAGCCGATCTGATGCCACCCGTTTTGCGCCACCACCTGAGTTGAATTTCTAGGCCATGCTTTTTGGAGTCAATAAAGGACAGATTGACGATCAAAAGGCTAAACTATTGAATGTTACACTTGTGTGCATTTTGAATTGAAGACAAGTAGTTCCCCAATGGCTCAGCAAATACATCCAGTGACTAGCTGAACCAAACAGACCATGATGGTCCACAAACGAGGGAAAGGGAAAAAAGTCATTCCCTGTCCTGATTGCTATCAAGTATCTTTTGCAGGAAGTGCAATTGCATGGACTTGGGTGAGAATAGGTCATGCCTATTTGCAACACCAGATTTCTGATGCGTAGAGGGACCAGCACTGTGGAAATAATCACAGTGGGGAGGATAAGCATGGTTGTGATGCTCTCCCTACCCAAACTGAATAACTGCTAATACTCACTGTCAAGCTGAATGCAGAATGAAGCCTTAAATACAGCAGAGTGGGCGACAGTAACCTCACCAAAATGACAGGGGAAAGTTGATAATTTATTTAAAAAATAATCCCAGGTGATCTTATTCCTGCCTCCATGATTGCAAAAACCTAACTGTATGTGCAGGTAAACTAATTAATAACAATGTTGACATCGCCTGGTGTAGGAAAGGGTACAGCTGAAAGATCAGGGTTGTAACTACATTATCAGGGCAAAGGCATTGATCTCCCACATTTGTAGAGGGCAATATCATACTTGATCAAGAAGTGCGTAGTTCTACAAAGAGACATTTACCAGCCTCATTTTTCACACGAGTCCTGAAACCGTGAGATTCCTCAGGCAACAAGGGAGTAAGCAGCTAAATCAAGTGACTTTTTGAACAGATAAATCAAATGAATTGCACACCTGACTGTTCACGATTCTGATTTGGATGTCTCAGGTATCGTCTCCGCCATAATATAGCTCCCATAATTATGATTATTGCTGCAATTACAACAGGTATAACTATAGTCTCTGGGTACGTGCACGTTGCATCAGTTGTTTTTGTTCCTGGGACAGTCTGAATCATATCAAAGTTATCACAGCTGAGGACAAAGTGCAGAACAATTAATTAACAAACATTCATCGATAATTTTGGAACTCTTATGCTAATTAAATGATACCCTGTTGAAATCTCATCGTAAACACATTGGAGTCTGAGTTCGGTTCCCTATTAAATACCATAAGGATTGATGGAAAAAATGGTTTGTTTTAGATTGTTATTTAAATGACATCACTGAACATCAATGTATAGGTAAATTTTTTAGAAATTTACAGTTTCCAAAATGTTCCCATTGTTTATAAGCATCATTTGTCTGTGAAATATTTTGATGGATTGGAGATTACATCACCATTAGGAAGGCAGAACTTACCAAGGAGTGCAGAGAGGATGTGAAAAGTGGGAAAAGGACAGTGAAAGTAGTACAAAGGGCTCATTTCAATTGGGATCAGTGAAATATAATTTTCAATCTTGCTCCAAAGGCAGCAAGGATAAAGGCATTACTTGGTGTAGCACTAAGCTATATGAACCAGCTGTACAATCTTGAAGGTTGCTAGTTTAATTCTTGGTCTGTGCTGAGTCAATCAGTTGGCCTGCTCCCTGAGTTAAGGAAGGGAAAACTCAGCCAGGGTTCTAGCTCCTGACTCCTATTCAATGACTTGTGTTGGAAAGTGCATATCTGTGGACGATGAATGGAAACAGGACTTCACTCAGTTTTGTGGGCACCTGCCACAATTATTTAAATGACCCCATCTCCAGGATTTGGGACGGGATCACAACCAGAGTATAGAAGCGGTCAAAACTTTGGCTCTGCTGCACTTCCGGGGATGCAACAACCCCATGGAGTTTACCCTAAGCTATTAATTATTTAAATTTTGTTCAATGTCTAGATTATACCATAGACATTTTCGTAGATATCAACTTATTAAAAACCCAAGTCATAGTCCACGTTGCATCCAAGGATAGCTTGTAGCTTGTAGTCCTAGGTTCACTAGGTTGATTCCTGAGATGAGGGGGTTGTCTTATGAAGAAAGGTTGAGCAGGTTGGGCCTATACTCATTGGAGTTTAGAAGAATGAGAGGTGATCTTATTGAAACATATAAGATGCTGAGGGGGCTCGACAAGGTAGATGCAGAGAGGATGTTTCCGTTCGTGATGTAATCTAGAACTAAGGGGCATAGTTTCAGAATAAGGGGTTGCCCATTTAAAACGGAGATGAGGAGGAATTTCTTCTCTCAGAGGGTCGTGAATCTGTGGAATTCTCTACCCCAGAGAGCTGTGAAGGCTGGGTCATTGAATATATTTAAGGTGGAGATAGACAGATTTTTGAACGATAAGGGAGTCAAGGGTTATGGGGAGTGGGCAGGGAAGTGGAGTTGAGGCCAAGATCAGATCAGCCATGATCATATTGAATGGCGGAGTAGGCTCGAGGGGCCAAATGGCCTGCTCCTGCTCCTATTTCTATGTTCTCCCATCCTAATTCATCTAACCCAATCTGCAAAGCCTTCTAAAGGTCCCTACACATAAAAGCATGTCGATGAAATCACACATGCTAAACTAGAAAGCTAACAAAACTTGATAGACAGCTTTCAAAAAGCTGACAACTTGAAAAACAGGCCGAGAATATGTCTTTGAGTGATTTACAGTGACTGAGTGAAATTCTATTATCATTTCAACAGCACCTCCCAAACCCGTGACCTCTACCACCGAGAAGAACAAGGGCAGCAGGTGCCTGGGAACACCACCACCTCCAAATTCCCCTCCAAGTCACACACCATCCTGACTTGGAAATAAAAACAGAAAATGCTGGAAATACTCAGCAGGTCAGGCAGCATCTATGGTGAGAGAAACAGAGTTAACGTTTCAGGTCGATGACCTTTTGTCAGAACTGGAAAAAGTTAGAGATGTAACAGATTTTAAGCAAGTGCAGGGGCAGGGAAAGGGGGGAGGGGAGGAAAGAACAAAAGGGAAGATCTGTGATAGGATGGAAGGCAGGAGAGATTAAGGGCTGGATTTTATCAATGGGGACACGTTGGGGGCAGGATTGCTGTTGGACGGGTTTCAGTCCCACCCCCAACGACGTCCGGCCAACCCATGCTATTTTTCCTTGATTGACCTTGTTAAGCCCGCCCTGCTTAGAGAAGCTGTCAAACACTGACAATCTCTGTTCTTTGGTGAGCCCTTGCACAAAGACTCACCAAAACCTCTTTCCTCAGCAGAAATCAGATGGCTGCTGCATCTGAGAATGCAGCAGCCATTCTGTCATCTCTGCCGTTGAGATGAGGCACCTCCGGATCCCCAAGGGTTGAAGCCTGCAGGAAGAAGCAAAGGTAAGTAAACTTTTTCTAACACTTTACACTCACCTCTCATACTTACCTCTCCACACTTGCACCCATCACTCACTCCACAGCGGACATTTCGATCCCTCTCACTCCCACAGACCCACTGCTCGCCTTGCTGACCCTGGCGAGGTTCGCAGCCGTTGGGAAGCCCGCACTTATAGGGGCAAAATGGGGATAAGTCTCAAAACTGCCTGTTAACTACCCATTAACAGGCAGTTAATTGGCTGTAATCCCCTTCCTGCCTCCAGGAGACGGGTCCCTGCGCGAGTCGGAGACCCGCCTCCCAGGTAGATGGCACGGAGGCGGGTTGGGAGCGGGTTCGGTACCCGCTCCAAGTTTTTGCCATTTTCACGGCAGTCCCGCCTCCATACCCGCCTCCCCAGGGCTGGCAAAATTCCCCCCATATGACAAAAGGGATGATGGTGCAAGACAAAAGAAGATGGTAATGGGACAAGTTAAGAAACAAAAGACGAGTCCAGATGAGGTGTAAATGGGAATGGCAGACTCATCAACAGCTGCCATGTGAAAAAATAGGGGCAAAGGTTATGGTCTGAATCATAGAAATTTACAGCACAGAAGGAGGCCATTCGGCCCATCATGTCTGTGCCAGCCGACAAAGAGCTATCCACCCTAATCCCACTTTCCAGCTCTTGGTCAGTAGCCCTGTAGGTTACGGCACTTCAAGTGCATATCCAAGTACTTTTTAAATGTGATGAGGGTTTCTGCCTCTACCACCCTTTCAGGCAGTGAGTTCCAGACCCCCACCACCCTCTGGGTGAAAAAAATTCTCCTCAAATCCCCTCTAAACTTCCGACCAATGACTTTAAATCTATGTCCCCTGGTTATTGACCCTTCTGCTACGGGAAATAGGTCCTTCCTATCTACTCTATCTAGGCCCCTCATAATTTTATACACCTCAATTAGGTCTCCCCTCAGCCTTTGTTCCAAAGAAAACAACCCCAGCCTATCCAATCTTTCCTCATAGCTAAAATTCCCCAGCTCAAGCAACATCCTCATAAATCTCCTCTGCACCCCCTCTAGTGCAATCACATCCTTCCTGTAATGTGGTGACCAGAACTGCATGCAGTATTCTAACTGCGGCCTAACTAGTGTTTTATACAGTTCAAGCATCACCTCCCTGCTCTTATAAGAACTTAAGAAATAGGAGCAGGAGTCGGCCATTTGGCCGCTCGAGCCTGCTCCGCCATTCAATAAGATCATGGCTGATCTTCTACCTCATCTGCACTTTCCTGAACTATCCCCATATCCTTTGATTCCCTTAATATTGAAAAATCTATCGATCTCTGTCTTGAATATACTCAACGACTGTGCCTCCATAGCCCTCTGGGGTAGAGAATTCCAAAGATTTACCACCCTCTGAGTGAAGAAATTTGTTCTCATCTCAGTCCTAAATGGCCGACCCCTTATCCTGAGACTGTGACCCCTGGTTCTAGACTCCCCAAAATTGAGAGGTCGCACAACACCAGGTTATAGTCCAACAGTTTTATTTGAAATCACAAGCTTTCGGAACTATCGCTCCTTTCACCTGAGGAAGGAGCGATAGTTCCGAAAGCTTGTGATTTCAAATAAAACTGTTGGACTATAACCTGGTGTTGTGCGACCTCTCAATTTTGTCCACCCCAGTCCAACACCGGCATCTCCGCATCTAGACTCCCCAGCCAGAGGAAACATCCTCCCTGCATCTACACTGTTAAGCCCTGTAAGAATTTTGTATGTTTCAATGAGATCACCTCTCATTCTTCTAAACTCTAGAGAATATAGGCCTAGTCTACTCAATCTGTCCTCTTAGGACAATCCCCCCATCCCAGGAACCAGTCTGGTGAACCTTCGTTGCACTCTCTCTATGGCAAGAATATCCTTCCTTATGTAAGGAGACCAAAACTGTACACAATACTCCAGGTGTGGTCTCACCAGGGCCCTAAATAATTGCAGTAAGACGTCTTTACTCTATACTCAAATCCTCTTGTAATAAAGGCCAACATATCATTTGCTTTCCTAATTGCTTGCTGTACCTGCATGTTAACTTTCAGTGATTCGTGTACAAGGACACCCAGGTCCCTCTGAACACCCAACATTTCCAATCTCTCACCATTTAAAAAATACTCCGCTTTTCTGTTTTTCCTGCCAAAGTGGATAACTTCACATTTCTCCACATTATATTCCGTTTGCCATGTTCTTGCCCACTCACTTAGCCTGTCTATATCCCCTTGAAGCCTCCTTGCATCCTCCTCACAACTTACATTCCCATCCAGCTTTGTGTCATCAGCAAACTTGGATATATTACATTTGGCCCCCTCATCCAAATCATTGATGTAGATTGTGAATAGCTGATATATATTCTATGCCTCAGCTAATAAAGGCAAGTATCCCGTATGCCTTCTTAACCACCATATCTACCTGTCCTGCTACCTTCAGGGATCTGTGGACATGCATTCCAAGGTCCCTCTGATCCGCTGCACTTCTCAGTGTCCTACCATTTATAGTGTATTCCCTTGCCTTGTTAGCTCTCCCCAAATGCATCACCTCACACTTCTCCAGATTGAATTCCATTTACCACTGTTCTGCCCACCTGACCAGTCCATTGATATCTTCCTGCAGTCTGCAGCTTTCTTCTTCATTATCAGCCACACGGCCAATTTTGCAAACTTCTTAATCATACTTCCTACATTCAAGTCCAAATCATTGATAGATACCACAAAAAGCAAAGGACCCAGTACTGAGCCCTGCAGAGCCCCACTGGAAACAGCCTTCCAGTCACAAAAACATCCTTCGATCATTACCCTTTGTTTCCTGCCTCTGAGCCAATTTTGGATCCAACTTGCCACTTTGCCTTGGATCCCATGAGCTTTTACTTTCGTGACCAGTCTGCCATGCGGGACCTTATCAAAAGCCTTGCTAAAATCCATATAGACTACATCAAACGCACTACCCACATTGACCCTCCTTGTTACCTCCTCAAAAAATTCAATCAAGTTAGTCAGGCACAACCTTCCCTTAACAAATCCATGCTGACTGTCCCTGATTAATCCGTGTCTTTCTAAATGAAGATTTATCCCGTCCCTCAGAATTTTTTCCAATAATTTTCCCACCACTGAGGTTAGGCTGACTGGCCTGTAATTACTCGGTCTATCCCTTTCTCCCTTTTTAAACAACGGTACCATGTTAGCAGTCCTCCAGTCCTCTGGCACCACATCTGTAGCCAGAGAGGATTGGAAAATGATGGTCAGAGCCTCTGCTATTTCCTCTCTTACTTCTCTTAACAGTCTGGGATACATTTCATCCGGGCCTGGGGATTTATCCACTTTCAAAGATGCTAAACCCCTTAATACTTCCTCTTTTACTATGTTTATTTCATCTAATATTTCACATTCCTCTTCCCTGATTGCAATGTCTGCATCGTCCCTCTCTTTTGTGAAAAGAAACGCAAAGTATTCATTAAGAACCGTACCCATGTCTTCCGCTTCCACACACAGGTTACCTTTATGGTCCCTAATAGGCCCTACTCTTACTTTAGTTATCCTCTTGCTCTGAATGTATTTTTAAAACATCTTTGGGTTTTCCTCGATTTTACTTGCCAATATTTTTTCATGCCCTCTCTTTGCTTTCCTAATTTCCTTTTTGATTTCCCTCCTGCACTTTCTATACTCCTCTCGGCTTTCTGCAGTATTGAGTCCTCGGTATCTGTCATAAGCTTCCCTTTTTTTCTTTATCCTACCCTGTATGCCCCTTGACATCCAGGGAGCTCTAGATTAGTTAGTCCCACCCTTTTTCTTTAAGGGAACATACTTGCTCTGAACCCTCACTATCTCCTCCTTGAATGCCTCCCACTGCTCTGACACTGATTTACCTTCAAGTTTCTGTCTCCAGTCCACTTTGGCTAAATCACCTCTCAGCTTAGTAAAATTAGCTTTTCCCCAATTGAGAACTTTTATTCCTGGTCCATCCTTGTCCTTTTCCATAACTACCCTAAATCTAACTGAATTATGATCACTACCACCAATATGATCTCCCACTGATACCCTTTCCACCTGCCCAGCTTTATTCCCTAAAAATAGGTCCAGAACCGCCCCCTCTCTTGTTGGGCTTGCTACGTACTGGCTAAAAAAGTTCTGAATGCATTTTAAAAATTCTGCTCGCTCTATGCCTTTCACACTAATTTTATCCCAGTTAATATTAGGGAAGTTGAAATCCCCTACTGGAAATTGTTGGAACTCAATGTTGAGTTCAGAAGGCTGTAAAGTGCCGAATAGAAAGATGAGGTGCTGTTCCTCAAGCTTACGTTGAGCTTCGTTGGAACAGTGTAAGAGGCCGAGGACGGAGAGGACAGAGTGGTAGTGGAGCGGAGAATTAAAGTGACAGGTGGCCGGAAGCTCGGGGTCACGCTTAAGGACTGAACGGAGGTGTTCCGCAAAGCGGTCACCCAATCTGCGTTTGGTCTCTCCAATGTAGAGGAGACCGCATCGTGAGCAGCGAATACAATATACTAAATTGCAAGTAAATCGCTGTTTCACCTGGAAGGAGTGTTTGGGGTTCTGGACAGTGGGCAGGGAGGAGGTAAAAGGGCAGGTGCTGCATCTCCTGTGCTTGCACAGGAAGGTGCCATGGGAAGGGGAGGGGGTGTTGGGGGTGATTGAGGAGTGGAGGGAGCGGTCCCTTCAGAATGCTGAAAGGGGAAGGGAGGGGAAGATGTGTTTGGTGGTGGGATCACGCTGGAGGTGGCGGAAATGGCGGAGGATGATATGTTGAATGTGGAGGCTGGTGGGGTGAAAGGTGAGGACGAGGAACCCTATCGCGGTTCTGGGAGGGAGGGGAAGGGGTGAGAGCAGAAGTGCGGGAAATATATCACCGTTCCTTCATCGTCACTGGGTCAAAAATCCTGGAACTTCCTCCCTAACAGCACTGTGGGAGTACCTTCACCACATGGACTGCAGCGGTTCAAGAAGGCGGCTCACCACCACCTTTTCAAGGGAAATTACGGATGGGCAATAAATGCTGGCCTTGCCAGCGATGCCCACATCCTGTGAATGAATAAAAAAAAAATTACTCGAAATTCCAGGATATTTTTTTACCCGATCACATTCCACAATTTGGTCAATTTTTTTTTGTGAAATCCTATATTGGCCTTAGTTGAGAAATATGAAAAGTTATATTAAGAGTTATACTAACTGGGACATGAAGTAGTCGGAACATTAGCTTCAGTTACATCCAATATCCCATCACTTGTATAAATTACAGAAAAAGTATGGGGGAGAAATTCGGTATCGCCCCGTTTGGGGCGCAAATATCGGCCGGGCGCAAAGTTTAGCGCCTGGCGCTAATTATCGCCTCCGACTGCAAACTTGGCTTCTATCGCCCCTGGAGGTGATTTGAGCGCTAAATCAGGCGCTACACACCTCTCTTAAGGCGCTAACGCCGAGGGGCGAGGCGCTACCTCAGAGCGCTGGCAAAGCTCATGTGATATCAGTCAGCAATGGAACACAGACACACTGGCGCCAGCCACTTCTTAAAGGGGAGGGGTCGATCTTGCTCTCCAGCCACACCCTGCTCATTGCAGCCTTGAATTTCGGCCTGGAGAGACCTGTACATCAATTCTGCTGGAAAGAACAATGGAGAGACCCAGGGAAAGAGCTCAGAGTGCAGCCCCCATAGTCTCTTCTAAATCGATGCAAGGAAGGTCAAATCAAAATGAACCTGCAAAGTGCTGCTCAGTACCCAAAACTCCTTCACGCAGTGTTGAATCTCTCCAGAAGTCTCTCTCTCTCTCTCTCTCAGAATGCGTAGTGCAAAAATGTCACCGACAAAAAAAGGCAGGAAGCGGCCGCCTTTAAATAGCGCTCCCCCAGTGCCTTCCCGACTGCAAAATGTTCCCTTCTACCTGTCGTTGCTAGCAGCAGGCGGAAAGGCAGGGGGCGCCACTCAATATCCAGTCCGGGGCATTGCACGCTCGACTGACGTCACAATCTGCGGGTGCAGGAGATCGTGGCGGTAGTGTTTAGCGCCGCCGCAAAATGTCTGGTCAATTTCACGAGTGGCGCAAACATCGCCGCGCCCGGGCGCTAGTTGCTTTCCCCTCTTAGGGCGCTAACGGGAGGCGCTAATCAACCGAATTTTTCCCCCTATGTTTTCTTTGCAGTATCAAGTTTAGAAATTTCTGAAAGAGGATGCAAAACTTAGCAAGCTTGAATTTTTTTTCCCCCAGAGCAGGAAAGAAGAGACTGGGGTGATTGACTGCACACTTAGGGAATGCTAGATAGGTAAAACAAATATTTATGCATTAATTTGCTCGCATCTCCCACTGACTCTTACCTAGTACAGGACTATACCTGAGCAAAGGAAGATATAACCCGAGCCCAGCTTTCTAAAATTGTGCCAGTCATTCTCAGTTTATCCAATAAACTGAAATTCAGTGTCTTCAGCAGAGGGAAAGGGGAGAAAATGAAACAAAGAACTGAAATTCATATAATATGAAAGATTGATACAACTAGATTAGAAAGTGCTGCAATATAATTTCTATGTCAAAGTCGCTTTTAAAAACATTCAAAAATGAGAGTCAACTATAGAACATAAGAATTAGGAGCAGGAGTAGGCCATACGGCCCTTCGAGCTGTTCCTCCATTCAGTAAGATTACGGGTGATCTTCGACCTCAACTCCACTTTCCCGCCCGATCTCCGTATCCCTTGATTCCCCTGGACTCCAAAAATCTATCTCTCTCAACCTTGAACATACTCAACGACTGAGCATCCACAGCCCTTTGTAAGGTAGAGAATTCCACAACCCTCTGAGTGAAGAAATTCCTCCTCATCGCAGTCTTAAATGGCTGACCCCTTATCCTGAGACTATGCCCCCTAGTTCTAGACTCTCCAGCCAGGGGAAACAACTTCGCAGCATCTATCCTGTCAATCCTCCTCAGAATCTTATATGTTTCAATGAGATCACCTCTCATTCTTCTAAACTCCAGATCTATCTAGCATTCCCTAAAAGTTTCCTTCTAATAATACCAAAAAAAAGTTGGGCTTTTTTCCACATTTTTATTTTCAGTATACAGTGAACCACACTGGAGCAATGAAAATAAACCATAAGATGTTAATTTATTTGTAATACCCAATCATTTGATTTTAAACTTTATTCTGGATTACTTTTGAAGTACTTACTTCATTATTTCCTTGCACACCTGTGTAGGTGACAACATATTTGAATATGTTCCAGCAGCACACTCCTCACACACATTATCTGTTATAGATGTTCCTGAAAGCACAAGTTTCAGAAAATCAGGTAATTTTAACCTTTTTTTTATTCGTTCATGGGATGTGGGCGTCGCTGGCCAGCATTTATTGCCCATCCCTAATTGCCTTGAACAACTGAGTGGCTTGCTAGGCCATTTCAGAGGCCAGATTGCTGTGAGTCTGGAGTCACATATAGGTCAGACCGGGTAAGGACGGCAGATTTCCTAAAGGACATTAGTGAATCCGGTAGTTTCATAGTCACCATTACTGATACTAGCTTTTTATTCCAGATTTATTGAATTAACTGAATTTAAATTCCACAGCTGCCTTGGTGGGATTTGAACTCAGGCCTCTGGATTACTAGTAACATAAGCACTACACTACCGTTCCCTGACCTTTCGACAAGTTTGCACCAGTGAGATGTGTGAATGAACTTCACCACTGTCAATATGGGGGAGATTTTAACACGGAGCCGGTATCCGGCGGAAAACCTCTCCGGAGAGTTAATTTCCCTCCCACCAGCGGCAGCGAAATTAACCAACGGGCCTCAACAACAACAACTTGTATTGATATAGCGCCTTTAACGTAGTAAAACGTCCCAAGGCTCTGCACAGGAGTATTTTAAGACAAAAAATTTGACACCTTCATTTGATCACTTCATAAAGTGATGCCCACCAGCAGTGGCACGAATACTGACCACTGCCCGAAGCGGCCTGAGTGTCTTATGTTTTAGGGGTGCCAGTAATGCCCAAAAGCTAACTGAATGATAGTGTAACCCAGTGGTGTAACAATAGGATCCTCTTATGATCTGAACTCAATATTGTGTCCTTTGCAGGCCCTTACAATTGCTTCTGCAATCTTTTCGAAGGCAACTGAAAGACATGGCCGAATACAAATCATTAAGTTGTTTTATTTCACAGATGACAGGTCTACATACAGAGTAACCATCAAAGCAAACTCCACTTACTTAGTTCAATCTCACTTCTCTCCTCGTAAACATGGGGGAAAAAAATGCATCCTGCCCTTTTGATGAGCTGACTTCCTTATTTTTGCCACTACCTTTCTTTCAAACTATTTCTAGCTGCATAAACTGCATTTTATTTTAGCTTTCAGCTCCTGACCGAGGGGCTGGGGGCCATAGTCTCTTAATTTTCTTTAAATTTATTTTCAGGATGTGAGCGTCGCTGGCAAGGCCAGCATTTATTGCCCATTCCTAATTGCCCTCGAGAAGGTGGTGGTGAGCCGCCTTCTTGAGCTGCTGCAGTCCCGTGTGGTGAAGGTGCTCCCACAATGCTGTTTGAGAGGGAATTTCAGGAATTTGACCCAGCAACGATGAAGGAACGGCGATATACTTCCAAGTCAGAATGGTGTGTGACTTGGAGGTGGTGATGTTCACACACGCCTGCTGCCCTTGTCCTAGGTGGTAGAGGCCGTGGGTTTGGGAGGTGCTGTCGAAGAAACTTATTCAAACTTGGCTGCCCGTGTGGCCTTTTGTGTTCACGGCCAGGGGGCGAGCTGAGATACTGACTTCCTCCCCGTAGTGATTCACCAGTAGACTTGTCAATCAAACCAACTCCCGCCTCCTGGGGGTGAGTTTTAGAGAGGGCATCTCCTGTTGTTCTCAAGGTGAATGAGAGCCAATCTGGATCATAGGCCTTGGATAAATCATTTGACTTTCATGCATCAGCTGTAAATTCCACAAACCGTCTATCTGGCTTCAATACACATTCAATGCTTTCAGTCTGGCAGCTTTCTTTTTAAGCCCATGCTAATTCACTTTGTTTTAAGGTTTTAAAACACAACCCTTAAACATAACTCAGTCCCTAAATCCTTTTTGTAAAATGGCCTTTTCTGTGTTGGCATTCAAACACTTTCTCCAACGACTGCACAATCCGCCACTGGTTTTTGACATATATAATGGCTAAGTGGCTCATTAGTTGCTTGGAAAGTGTGAAAGGATCATGACAGCAGATCTATCATAATAGGATTCTTTTTTTTATGGCTAATCTGTGCCTCAACTCTATTTTCTCGCCTTGGTTCCAGCTCCCTTGATACCCTTACCTAACAAAAATCTATCAATCTCATTCTTGAAAATTTCAATTGACCCGGCATCCACAGCCTTTTGGGGGAGCAAGTTCCAGATTTCCACGATCCTTTGCATGAAAAAGTGCTTTCTGATTTCACTCCTAAATGACTGAGCTCTAATCTTCTGCCTCAACTCCATTCACCGGCCCAATCGCCATATCCCTTGATGCCCTTACTAGTCAGAAATCTATCGACTTCTGTTTTGAATATACCCAATGACTGAGCCTCCACAGCCCTCTGAGGTAGAGAATTCCAAAGATTCACCAGCCTCTGTGTGAAGAAATTTCTTCTCATCTCAGTCCTGAATGGCCTACCCTTTATCCTGAGGCTGTGGCCCCTGGTTCTAGACTCCCCAGGCAAGGGAAACATTCTCCCAGCATCCACCCTATCAAGCCCTGTAATAATTTTGTATGCTTCAATGAGATCCCCACTCATTCTTCTGAATTCAAGAGAATACAGGCCTAGTTTACTCAATCTCTTCTCAGACGACAGTCCCGCCATCCCAGGAATCAGTCTCGTGAACCTTCGTTGCACTCCCTCTATGGCAAGTATATCCTTCCTTCGGTAAGACCAAAATTGTACACAGTACTCCAGGTGTGGTCTCACCAAGGCCCTATATAATTGGAGTAAGACTTCTTTACTCCTGTACTCAAATCCTCTTGTAATGAAGGCCAGCATACCATTTGCCTTCCTAATGGCTTGCTGCACCTGCACATTCACTTTCAGTGACTCATGTACAAGACACCCAGGTCCCTTTGAGCATCTGCATTCCCCAATCTTTCACCATTTAGGAAATACTCTGCCTTTCTGTTTTTTCTACCAAAGTGGATAACTTCACATTTATCCACATTCTATTCCATCTGCCATGTTCTCGCCCACTCACTGAGCCTGTCGAGATCTCCTTGAAGCCTCTTCACAACTGACACTGACACCTAGCTTTGTATCATCAGCAAATTTGGAAATGTCACATTTAGTCCCTCATCCAAATCATTGATATAGATTGTGAATAGCTGGGGCCCAAGCACCGATCCTTGTGGTACCCCACTAGTCACAGCCTGCCATCCTGAAAAAGACCCGTTTATCCCTACTCTTTGTTTTCTGTCCGTTAACCAATTCTCAATCCATGCGAGTATATTACTCCCAATTCCATGTGCCCTAATTTTGTTCACCAACCTCTTGTGTGGGACCTTATCGAAGGCCTTCTGAAAATCCAAATACACCACATCTACCGGTTCCCCTTTGCCTACTCCACTAGTTACATCCTCAAAGAACTCCAATAGGTTTGTTAAACAGGATTTCCCTTTCATAAATCCATGTTGACTCTGCCCAATCTTACTATTAGTTTCTAAGTGCCCAGTTATTGCATCCTTTATAATAGATTCCAGCATTTTCCCAACTACTGATGTGAGGCTGACAGGTCTGTAGTTCCCCGTTTTCTCTCTCCCTCCTTTCTTAAATAGCGGAGTTACATTTGCTATCCTCCAATCTGCAGGAACCGTTCCAGAATCTATAGAATTTTGGAAGATGACAACCAATGCATCCATTATCCCAATGGCCACCTTTTTCAAAACTCTAGGATGTAGGTCATCCGGTCCTTGGGATTTATCGACTGTTAGTCCCATTAATTTTGCTAGTACTGTTTTTTTACTAATAATAATTTCTTTAAGTTCCTCATTCTCGCCACATTGGCTCCCGGTTAAGCAACACCTTGATTTTAAAATTCTTATCCTTGTTTTCAAATTGCTCCATGGCCTCGCCCCTCCCTATCTCTGTAATCTCCTCCAGCACCACAACCCTCCGAGATATCTGCGCTCCTCTAATTCTGCCCTCTTGAGCATCTCTGATTTTAATCGCTCAGCCATTGGTGGCCGTGCAGTCAGCTGCCTAGGCCCTAAGCTCTGGAATTCCCTCCCTAAATCTCTCTGCCTCTCTACCTCCCTTTCCTCCTTTAAGACGCTCCTTAAAACCTACCTCCTTGATCTGCCCTAATTTCTCCTTATGTGGCTCGGTGTCAAATTCTGTTTTATAACATTCCTGTGAAGTGCCTTGGGACGTTTTACTATGTTAGAGGCACTATATAAATACAAGATGTTGTTATTGGGGGTGGAAAATGAAGTGCTAGGCGCCATTATGTCACTTCCACCTCATTGCATGGAATTGGAACGCTCGCATTCGACGGCGACGTAAAGGGGACAGAGAACCATGTCACAGGTCTCCATCTCTTTTCCCTCTGCCTTTACCCAGGAACTGAGCGTTAACCAGGTGCAATACAGAAACAAGTTTATCATATCAAAGCATAGATTATTATTTGATGTACAACAGTCTCAGGCTAAAAAATCCCACCGATAAATAACTAATCTTGTTATATTTTTTATTTTGACAGGAAGAACTGGCATTAATGTAGTGGCTTTCATGTCCTCGGTATATCCCAAAGTGCTTCACAGTCAAAGAATTACTTTTGAAGTGTAGTCACTGTTTTGTGGGCAAATGTGGCAGTTTTGCAGACAGCAAGGTTCACAAACAGCAATGAGCTGAATGACCAGTTAGCCTGTTTTTTGGTGATGTTGATTGAGGGATGAATGTTGGCCAGGTCACTGGGCAAACTCCCCTGCTCTTCTTCAAATAGTGTCATGGGATTTTATTTTACATCCACCTGGTTGACAGGGGCCTCAGTTTAATGTCTCATTCAAAAGCCACCTCCAACATGGAGCACTCCCTCAGTACTGCACTGAAGTGTCAGCCTAGGTTCTGGAGTGGGGCTCCAAAACCCACAACCTTCTGACTCAGAGGCAAGAGTGCTGCCACTGAGCCAAGCTGACAATGTGGTTGAGAATAGTAGCCCAGTGAAGTCGCAAATTGGTGTCTCCAGAGTGCTGCACATCTGAGAATTTAGAACTCACCTCGAGGAAATAACCCACAACCTATAATTCTGCAGCAAGGCACCAATGTCTGTGCCACTGTGACACCCAACTCAGGTTTCATTTTCAATAACCATGATGATTGAGGTATTCAAAATTATGAGGGGATTTGACAGAGCAATTAGGGAGAAACTATTTCCTCTGGTTGGTAACCAGAGGTCATAGATTTAAAATAGTTGGCAAAAGAAGTAGAGGGGAAATGAGGAGAAATTTCTTCATACAGAGGGTTGTTAAGATCTGGAATGCACTACCTGAAGGGTGGTGGAATCAGATTCCATATAACTTTCAAGGCAATTGGACATGTACTTGAAGAGGACTAATTTGCAGGGTTACGGGGAAAAAGCTGGGGTGTGGGACTAAATTGAACAGCTCTTACAAAGAGCCGGCACAGGCATGACAGGCCAAATGGCCTCCTTCTGTGCTGTAAGATTCAATGATTCTATATCAACTCCACGGTTTTAATAAAGAGATGTTTTCTCAACTACATTATTGGCTTGTTTACCTTTCAAACATGCAGTCTAACATCATACCTGGTACTTTAACCCCAGAACCTGGACGACAGGATGTGTGAAGCTTGCACATCAGGCAGGTTTTTGAACTTGATTTACTGCAGAAGTACCCTGCTCTGCAGGCACACACTGAGTCATGATCAAGAAGGCAGTCGTTTACTATATGAAGTCCAAGCACTAGATAAGAAAAACATCAGCCTCAATTGAAAGTCTGAGCTACTTCCTGCATCACTCTATAGTTTTGGAACCTGACAACTTTAGTGTAAGGGCTGTGGGTTGGAGGCAGCAAAAACCGGTCCCTTTTGGATTAGGATTTAGAGGTGATCACATCATCAACAAATGGATTGTGGAAATGGTGCTTATCTGCGGAACTGTTCATTTCACATATATACTAACCCACAAACTCAGAAAAGCTGACAAACATCTTCAAAAATTGACACAGCCCCCAAAAAGCTGACAACTCAAAACCAATCTACAACTAATAAACAGCACTGAACAAAGACCTCTGACCAAGGCCACTGCTTCAATGTAAATTAGTAATGAGTAAATTAAATTAATTTTATTACATTGAATTCGTATTTTGGAATCACATTCACCAATTGAATTTGTTTTTCTGTGAAAACTGAAACCCTCACCTATGACATAAAAAATGTAGTAAAAATGCAAGTGCACTGGTATGTGACGTTGGTACGACAAGCTGCTGCTATACTCATCAGTTGTATTACAGAGGCAAAAACTAAAGTACACAAAAATACAATGTTTGTACTGGTGGATGTAGACATTTTTTAAGAGGGGAAATAAGCTCTAATTATCATAGAATAGAATCATGGAATGATACAGCACAGAAGGAGGTCATTTGGCCCATCGTGCCTGTGCCGGCTCTTTAAAAGAGCTCTCCAATTAGTCCCACTCCTTATAAGTTTCTCCTTATTTACTCTATCAAAACCCTTCATGATTTTGAACACTTCTCCCCTTAACTTTCTCAGCTCTAAGCAGTGGTCCAAACACCGACCCCTGGGGACACCACTGTATACTTCCCTTCAGTCTGAAAAACAACCATTCACCAGTACTCTCTGCTGTCTGTCCCTTAGCCAATTTCGTATCCACACAGCCACTGCCCCTTTAATCCCATGGGCTTCAATTTTGCTAACAAGTCTATTATGTGGCACTTTATCAAACGCCTTTTGAAAGTCCACATACACAACATCAACCCCACTGCCCTCATCAACCCTCTCCGTTACTTCATCAAGTTAATCAAACACAATTTCCCTTTAACAAATCTGTGCTGGCTTTCTTTTATTAACCCATATTTTTCCAAGTGCAATTAATTTTGTCCCAGATTAATGTCTCTAAAAGTTTCCCTACCATCGGTGTTGGCCTGACCGGCTTGTAGTTGCCGGGTTTATCCATCTCCCCTTTTTTTAACATTTTTAATCCTCCAGTCCCCTGGCACCGCTCTCGTATCTAAGGAGGATTGGAAGACTGGCCCGAGCCTCCGCAATTTCCACCCTTACTTCCCTCAGCAACCTAGGATGCATCCCTTATGGACCGGGTGACATTTCTACTTTGAGTGCTGCCAACCTTTTTAGTACTTCCTCTTTATCTATTTTTATCCTATCCAATTTCTCTACTACCTCCTCCTTTACTGTGACATTGGCAGCCACCTCTTCTTTAGTGACGACAGATGCAAAGTCCTCATTTAGCACCTCAGCCATGCCCTCTGCCTCCACAAGATCTCCTTTTTGGTCCCTAATCGGCCCCACCCTTCCTTTGACTACCCTTTTACTATTTTTATGTTTATAAAAGACTTTTGGTTTCCTTTTTATGTTAGCCGCTAATCTATTCTCATACTCTCTCTTTGCCCCTCTTATTTCCTTTTTCAGTTCTCCCCTGTACTTTCTGTATTCAACTTGGTTCGCGACTGAATTATGAACCCGACATTTATAATAGGCCTCCTTTTTCTGTTTCATTTTAACCTCTATATCTTTAGTCATCCAGGGAGCTCTAGCTTTGGATGCCCTACCTTTCCCCCTTGTGGGAATGTGTCTAGTGTCTAGGCCTCCCATAGCTCATTTACTGTTTTACTTGCCAATCTTTGGTTCCGATCCACTTGGGCCAGATCCCTTTTCAACTCACTGAAATTAGCCCTCCTCCAGTTGAGTATTTTCACTGTGGCAGATTCACCCAACTCTCACCAAGCTCTGTGCTTAAAGCTCTTAATGCAACATTTTTGCAATGTCTCTGGGAATATGACTTCCAGGATATTTTGCTGGTGTGCTGGCACTTTCCCTCCCAACTCTCTTTTTCATTCCTCTCCCACCCCAAAGCACCACTTCCAGATTCTGCCTCTTCCCCCACCCCCTCCCCTTCATTACCGTCTATTTGCTCCTTTCCTCTAATGCCATCCATTTACCCCTCTTCATTGCCATCAATTTCCCCTTCCCTCTCTCCTTCACTGCCATCCACTCCCCTTCTTTCACTGCCTTCAAGTCCCTCATCTTCCATTGCATCCACTCCCCCTCGCCATCTATGTCCCTTCTTCCCCACCCATTTCCCCCCTTGCCATGCATTTCACTTTCTCCCCCTCCCCTTTCCTCCCCTCCATGCATTCCCCCTCGCCATCTATGTCCCTTCTTCCCCACCCATTTCCCCCCCTTGCCATGCATTTCACTTTCTCCCCCTCCCCTTTCCTCCCCTCCGTGCATTCTGCTTCCCTCCCTTTGGCACCTACTTTTTGCCACCTGCTCCTACCCGAGTCTGGTGGCTAATGCACTGAAGACGTCTTTGCTCCTCCTCATAGGAGCAGGAGGAGGCCATTCAGCTCCTTGAGCCTATTCTGCCATTTAGATCATGACTGATCTGTATCCACCTTGGTTCCGAAACCCTTAATACCCCTGCCTGACAAAAATCTATCAATCTCAGTTTTGAAATATTAAATTGACCCCCAACCTCAACAGCTTTTTGGGGGCGAGAGTTCCATATTTCCACTACCCATTGTGTGAAGAAGTGCTTTCTGACATCGCCTCTGAATGGCCTAACTCTAATTTTAAGACTCTGACTCCTGTTCTAGTCTCCCCCACCAGAGGAAATAGTTTCTCTCTATCTACCCTATCAATTCCTTTGATGACAACAAGTCGCCTTACATCTCAATCTTTTAAGATCCAACATGGTAGCCAATGTGTAGCACTTGTTTTCTTGATGTATGGCACCCAAATGGGCACTAAAACTATCAGTTTGATTCAAATGGCCAACCATGATTGGCAAAAATACCAGAGGCGACATGAGGAAAAACTTTTTTACTCAACGAGTGGTTAGGATTTGGAACGCACTGCCTGATAGGGTGCTGGATACAGATTCAATAGTAGCCTTCAAAAGGGAATTGGATAAATACTTGAAGCAGAAAAAATTGCAGGGATATGGGGAAAGAGCGAGGGAAGTGGGACTAACTGGATTGTTCTTGGAAGGAGCCGGTGCGGACTCGATGGGCTGAATGGCCTCCTTCTGTGCTGTACTATTCTATGATTCTATATGTAAAATAAAGCTTCCATGCTTTTACAGTAGCTCTTTCCCAGATGATGAAATAAAGAACAAAAGAAAACAGTGATCATGTGCTTTTTTTAGATTTAAAAATAAACTTTGAAGTAACAACTCTGAAATCACAAAAAACATTTTAGATAAAATTCAAATTGAAAAAATAACTGGTAAAATTGGTGATGGAGGTATCAATGAGCAGCAGGGCAACAAACCAAAATTCCAGGTGGGAATGCTGAGCACTCCACAAAGTGTGCAGCACTTGAGATATGTGGAAATCATCATAAGATTTGGTGGGGATTAAGTGCATAGCTTCACAGTCACAAAAAATTGAATTGCAACCAGTGCTCATTAATACCTTGAATACATCTGTTTTGCTCACTTCAGTACATTTCCTAAGGCTTGGTAACTGCTCCTAGGAAAATACTGAAGTCTCTTGAAAGACATTACAAGTAATATTACTGTGTTTTTACCTGAATTACAATCTCTGCATTGCTTACATGTTCTGAGTGCATGTGGGTGATCGGTGAATGTCCCAGTACTACATTGCATACATGTTGTTGCGGCACCTGATCTACAGTGTCTTAACAGTCGAGTGCCTGCAATAAAAATGAGCAAATAGGCATCATTGGCAACCGATAAATTTGGAATTACAAGGTTTGATCTAGCCTCAGCTTCCCTCCCTCCTTCCAAAGCATTTCACTGTGGGATTGAAAGTTAAATGGATGGGCATAGACGATCCGTAGGCACAATTAAGAGGTCAGTAGACACCAATCTGACGCAGCAGAGCTGTTTCTACAGAAACATGCCATAGTACTCACTCAACATCCTGCGGACCCTGGATAGAGACACACCATAACCCACCATATTTCTAGTGGCAACTACACCCAGTTCGTGAGACATACAGATGAATTCCACTGTAATTGTATGAGAAGGTGAAGCAGTGCTGAAAACCATGTTGGGCATAGAATTGTTCAAGAGATTAACACCCCTGAGCTTCTCCCCTTATCCATCTCTGCAAAAAAGATGGTCCCCTGCATTTCTGTATTGAATATTGGAAACTCAACACTAAAATCTACTCCCGTGAATCAAAAAGCCCTCAAGTATCCTGAGCAAGGCTGGGCTGTTTTCTACATTAGACTTGGCAAGTTCATATCGACAGGTAGATTTACAATTAGGAGAGGATTTCATTTACCTTGGTCTCTGTAACTTGCAGAGCACTGTCCAGAAGCTCACTGAGTGCTGACTAGGGAGCTAGAAATTTGAGAATCTGCTGCTGCTGTCTCTCTACGGGTTAAATTCACTTTACAAGTTAGTAATCTCTGAACTAATGGTTACTCCTACAAGCTGCATGTGTTCATGCCTCAGCCTGGAGTCTCCCACAATGGCTGTCTTTCTATCAGTAACATATCAATTAAACCAATAATCTTTTCTAGGCCTAATAGGTAAAAATGTGGATCACTTTACCAAATACAGCATGTTTTTTTTCATTCAGTCACGGGATGTGGGCGTCGCTGGCAAGGCCAGCATTTATTGCCCATCCCTAATTGCCCTTGAGAAGGTGGTGGTAAGCTGCCTTCTTGACAACTGAGTGGCTTGCTAGGCCATTTCAGAGGGCAGTTAAGAGTCAACCATATTGCTGTGGGTCTGGAGTCACATATAGGCCAGACCGGGTAAAGATAGCAGATTACTGACACTAGCTTTTTATTCCAGATTTATTTTAACTGAATTTAAATTCCCAAGCTGCCGTTGCAGGATGTGAACTTTTGTCCCTGGATCATTAGTCCAGGCCTCTGGATTACTAGTCCAGTAACATAACCACTATGCTACCGTTCCCTAAGCTTGGTAATGCCTACCAAGGATGGCAACCACAAGCACATGGACCACAAAGAGTCAAGCATGACAAATCAACAACCTTGGAAGTTTCCCTCACAGCACATCCAGTCTATTCAGTGCGTAGTTGAGCAGAGCAGATGATGAAGGATCCAGGTTCGCTCTAACGCCTTTGCTGAGTTACTTGTGTTCAGCTGGAGTGGTGGTAGGCATTGACTCTTGCTGGGTACAATTTCATAAAAGTAACTCACCCAAGTGGTCATTCTTGACGTGTGAGCCTGGATTCATTGTGTCAGCAGGACATTCGACTCAAGAGATGAGGCTGAGCCTGATCTTGTTCTCATCTGAGGTCCACACAGGTGCACTTTTCAATGGGAGTCACTGGATATCAATCGGGAATTGCAACCGTAGCTGAGAGTCACTGAAGTGAATTTTAGGAGCTCCTACCATTGTCCCAGTTGAGATCACACAATACAGTGTGTTTACCAACGTCTTCATGATACTCAACTAATTAATATATAGATCATTAAACTAGAGCTAAATAAATTCTGAATATCATACAATTAGGTTGAATTTATTAAGCACCTTACAGGGAGTAAAACCATGACAAGGTATTTGTAAAATATGAAGGAAAATTGTCAAATAAAGCTCTCAATATACACAAGGTTGATAAGTGTTTGCAGAGTTGCACATTGTCAACTTGTAGGTTTGTAATTTGGGGCAGGTTTAATAACTTAATGAGAAGTTCACTTTTTTAAACCAACAAAATCTAAAATATTCAGTGCCTACTTAAAAGTCAGTATAGTTAGTTTATTTCTCTCTGAATCAACACTGCAGTTCTTTGGAAACGTAAGGATTAGCCTGTGATGTTTCATCTCAGATGCCTCCCGCTTTTTATTCTGGGGTATGAGATTTTGACTGTTGCTTCCTATAGCTTTACTGCATAAACTACTATACTCTATCTACATTTTCACGCTGTTTCCCAGTGTCACATTATATTCTTATGCTGCTGGGGGTTTGTCTGTTAGAATTTTGAGAGCCTGTAAATTTGAAAAGAAAGAAAGGTTTGCATTTATATAGCACCTTTCACAACCACCGGACGTCCCAAAGCACTTTACAGCCAAATTTTGAAGTGTAGTCACTGTTGTAATGTAGGAAACGCAGCAGCCAATTTGCACACAGCAAACACCCACAAACAGCAATGAGATAAATGACCAGATAATCTGTTTTAGAGATGTTGATTGAGGGATAAATATTGGCCAGGACACCCGGGATAAATCCACCGCTCTTCTTGAAAATAGTGCCCATGGGATCTTTTACATCCTCCTGAGAGAGTAAATGGTGCCTCAGTTTAACACCTCATCTGAAAGACGGCACCTCCGACAGTGCAGCATTCCCTCAGTGTCAGCTTAGATTTTTGTGCTCAAGTGTCTGGAGTGGGACTTGAACCCACAACCTTCTGACTCAGAAAGCAAGAGTGCTACCCACTGAGCCACGGCTGACACAATCTTTAATCCATTAATGAGGAAGCAACAGTGAAAAATGACATTTCCAAACCATCAGGCCCACCAAATTCAAACAGGTAAATTACAACAGTGACTACACTTCAAATGTACTTCATTGGCTGTAAAGCGCTTAGGGACGTCCTGAGGTCATGAAAGGTGCTGTAGAAATGCTAGTCTTTAAAATCTAGCAATATAAAAATATAAGCACAAATTAAACAGAGCGTTCCAGTTTTGCAGCTTCAAGACAGAATCCCATAATGTGCATGGGGCAGCTACCTGTTCTTTTTGTTTGCAATCTCTGAAACCCACAAAATGTTATAGGGGTGATGATCAAAGACTTACTGTCACTCACCTGCGGGGCACTTGTTGCAGCAGCTACCCTGATAATAATATTCTCCTTCCTCACAGCAGGTCACCACTTGTAGGTAGGAAATCAGCAAGAGGAAGCAACAAATCTAATTTGAAACAAGAACCGAACTGTCACGACCTTTTTTCTAATTGTTTTGTCAATCTTTTCCCCATCTCTTCTGTACGCCCTTGACTCTTTGCTAGGGTACAGTTCCACAGGCACTAGTCACCCTCTGATACCTCACCCACTGTTCATGTGTGAAGTTCGACAGTGATTATTAACAAGCTATTTGGCAGGGGTGGGGGGGGCATCGCAGCTGATTCCTGTCCTCACCCAATATCCATGTATCCCAATATCGATGTGCACTTTCTTCAGGGGTAACTGGATAATGATCGGGAATGGAAAGACTGAAGGAATCTCCCCTCCCTGACCCAGGAATGCTAAGATTTTTATAGCACCTCTACTGCCACCCCCAACCAAGATCAGCGACATCAGTACAGGCAAGGGATCAATCCTGCCATCTTCCTGATTGTCATCAACTTTTTAAAAAAATCAATTTTATCCCCTAAGTTTTAGCTATCATTTCACGTATCATCACGTATCCTATTTCTTATGTTCTTATCTGACATGTGTTTGTAGACAATATGCAACTCTTCCCGCTGATTTTTAGAACAAATTGTAACTGCCTTATATAAGGTTAATTAAAAATATTATTTATTTAAAATACTATATTTGAATCAATAAAGTTAGCATTCAAATATTATATTACAGTACTAAACTGCGTTTGAACTTAATACTTACAAGAATGCCCTTATGTGGAAAAGTAAACTGAATGTTTGCATCTCATAATGGCAAAATGTCTTTTTTTAAATATGAGATGTCTGAGATGGTAATTATTATGTGGCATGAAAATGTATTTTGATACACTAATACGATAGCAAAATACTGCGGATGCTGGAAATCCGAAATAACAACAGAAAACGCTGGAAAAACTCAGCAGGCCAGGCAGCATCCGTGGAGAGAGAAACAGAGTTAACATTTCAGGTCGAAGACCTTTTGTCAGAACTGGAAAAAAGCATCCTGCTTTTTCCAGTTCTGACGAAAGGTCTTCGACCTGAAACGTTAACTCTGTTTCTCTTTCCACGGATGCTGCCTGGCCTGCTGAGTTTTTCCAGCGTTTTCTGTTGTTATTTTGATACAGATTGTTGCAAGTCCGTAAATACTTCGTCAGAGCTGCCTGGCCTGCTGAGTGTTTCCAGCATTTTCTGTTGTTATTTGAGAACTTTATTCTGTTGCGTTGCAGCTAAACAGAAATGATATACAGAAAAGATTTGAAATGTGAATAGGGAATTTTCTGTCTCTATTTCATTAAGGGGGAAAAATTTGGTTGCTTTGCGCCTCCCGTTAGCGCCCTAAGAGGGTGCTAATGGGTCGCAAAGCAACTAGCGCCCGGGCGCGGTGATGTTTGCGCCACTCGCGAAATTGACCAGACATTTTTCGGCGGCGCTAAACACTACCGCCACAATCTCCTGCGCCCGCAGATTGTGACGTCAGTCAAGCGTGCAACGCCCCAGTAGCGCCCCGGACCGGATATTGAGTGGCGCCCCCTGCCTTTCCGCCTGCCGCTAGCAACGACAGGTTGAGGGAAACTTTTTGCAGTCGGGAAGGGACTGGGGGAGCGCTATTTAAAGGTGACCACTTCCTGCCTTTTTTTGTCGGCAACATTTTTGCACCATGCATTCTAAGAGAGAGAGACTTCTGGAGAGATTCAACGCTGTGTGAAGGAGTTTTGGGTACTGAGCAGCACTTTGCAGGTTCATTTTGATTTGACCTTCCTTGCATCGATTTAGAAGAGACTGTGGGGGCTGCACTCTGAGCTCTTTCCCTGGGCCTCTCCATTGTTCTTTCCAGCAGATTTGATGTACAGGTCTCTCCAGGCCGAGATTCAAGGCTGCAATGAGCAGGGTGTGGATGGAGAGCAAGATCGACCCTCCCCTTTAAGAACTGGCCGGCGCCAGTGTGTCTGTGTTCCATTGCTGATTGACAGCACATGAGCTTCGCCAGCACTCTGAGGTATTGCCTCGCTCCTCGGCGTTAGCGCCTTAAGAGAGGTATGTAGTGCCTGATTTAGCGCTCCAATCACCTCCAGGGGCGATAGAAGCCAAGTTTGCAGTCGGAGGCGATAATTAGCGCCAGGCGCTAAACTTTGGGCCCGGCCAATAATTGCGCCCCAAACGGGGCGATACCAAATTTCTCCCCCTAAGTCTTTAAAATTACTAGAATTAAAATGGAAGCTGTCCTGCCTCACCAAAATTGAAAATTGAGGGCTGCAAATGGTGTATCTATGAAGTGTGTGTGTTGTTGTGATGCATATTGAGCTACGCCAAATACAGTCCATTATTTGTATCCATCGGGTCCTCCATATTGTTTTTCTATGTGAATTCCCCTTGGTGATGGCTGTTTCAAAATGTAATTTCATCTTTGATTGCTTTGGACGAGACGTTAAACCGAGACCCAGTCTGCCTGGTCGGTGCGACGTAAAAGGTCCACGTCACTATTCAAAAAACAGCAGTGAGTTCTCCTCATGTCTTAGCCAATATTCTTCTCTTCAGCCAATACCTCCAAAAAAAGATTAATTGGTCATTTATCTTTTTTGGTGTTTTTTGGGGACATTGGTATGTGCAAATTGGCCAACACAACAACTTCAAAAATTATCTTAGAAAGCAAAGCACTTTAGAATGTCCTGAGGTTGTGATGAGGTGCCTTTATTCTGGGAAGGTGTGCACATCCCCAAAATTACACTCATTTCCTGGAATAATTAACATGTGGTTTGCTATCATATACATTTTCTAAGGATAATCTTCAAAGGGTCTGCTTTTTTCATCAATAGAAAAGATACTTTTAAAACCCCAAATCTTCCTTGCTGTCTTCAGTTCCCTGTTCTTTTCTGCGTCCACACATGGGGGCTAAAAGGGATTCCATAAGGAATCATTTTTCATGTAACTCTCATCAGAGACTTACTCAGAAGTTGCTTAAATGAACTGCGAGGATTTTGGACTTCCTCTTTTCTTGTGTCGAAACACTTTATATATTGCTTAAGTGTGGTTATTCTACTTTTAATGTCTTCTTGTTTCTGTGTATTATTTCAATGTATTATTCCATTTGAAAATAAATCTGGCCAAGCAGTTTTAGCCTGTACTCGTTGTTCCAATGACAAATTATTTCTGCCTTTTTCAAATGACTGGAGAACATGGTAAGCATATTCTCCAGTGTTTTGGGATTAATCTCTAAACCTTGGAACACAATCATGTAGAAGGCAAGAATGCAATGGAGGTTTTGGTTTATAAGGAACTCAAGATGCTTATGGAAATCATTATGTAGCTAAGAACTTGACAGCAAGTGCTGAGTACAAGCCTGAATTGTAACATGTTTAGAAACAGTTTTCATCCATAGTTCTGATATAAGGAGCTTTCTTCACATGTGAAGCGAGCAGCTTTCTACTTGTTGGTCTACTTTCCGGAAACTTTCAAATAAATCAACTTTCCAAACCCGACTTGAAACAAAGTGTTGCAAGTTCTCAATCCATTCAGGATGTTCGCTTCTATGACTGTACATATATAATAAAATGAAATAACAGCTTTGACTTTATTGTGGGGAATAAAAATATATGGGTCTTCTGCGGTTTACTGAAAAAGGATTTGGCTGCACAACCGAGCCTTTTGTTTTGAAAAAACACTGATACATCAAGTTATGCATCTGATTTATATCACTGCTGTTTTTTATTTCCCTTTTAAATTACTAATAGACATTCTGTAATGTTGCCCCGGATTCCGAAAGAGGGTTTCTCTTCCTCTGCTCCCCAAAAAGGGGATTTCTCCAACTGTCTTCTCTTGCAAAACTTTTTCTTTCCCATCCCCTCCTAGAATACTCTCTCTTTCTCTTCCTGCCTCCCCCACTCCCACAGGATTTATCTCTTTCTTCCCTCCCTACCTGCCAGGCTGCAATACTGCTCAAACCAATAAAAGTCAGCAGTTTGTTCATCAGAGATGGACTCCTACACATGCACATATTTGCCCGTTGTTAATTATATAAAGAAAGACGCTCATTCCTATGCACGTTAGATGCCTGAATGCAGACTGGCTCTTGGGAATTCTCATCTAAGACATTGGAGACTGACTCCAGAATGTTCCGAAGTCCGGCAAGATGCTATTTGTGGGAGAATCAGGTTTATGGACAAGTTTATGATATTGATAATTTTTTTAAGTGTTTGTTATGTGCCAAATTTTATTTTGGGGGGTGTACAGCGAGGAACGGTTCTGGTGGCTGTATTGCAGAGAATTCTTTTTCCCTAGAATGGGACCGAGTAGAATTTTCTTTGTGGAATGTGATTAGGAGGAAATTGAAATTTGTGCAATGTAGTCAGTACTAAAAGTAGAAAACAAACAAACAGAAAGGAAACTAATAGAGACTTAATGATTAAGGATACCTGCTTGTTAGTTCTAAGGGGCTGGTTATATTTCTGCAAAGGCTCAAATGTTGGTGGTGCCCTACTTACAACACCCAGTTAAGGAAACGCAGACAGCTGGGTACAGCTGAGATGTCTGTACTGATAAGTATCAGATACATTGCTGCGACCAAGTAACTCAACATAGATGACAGATTGAATCTGGGATATTTCCGGCCTCCATGGCTCAAGTACTTACTGGATAAACGTGCTGAGCCATTGGAAACCCCACCCTGCCCTTCACCCCATTAACCTAGTTAAAAAATATCAAAAGTAAAAAAAATCCATTGATTTTTGAACTCAAATGTTAATTTAAAAAAGTGAAGTAAAGATAACAGGTGAAAATTTGAATTCCAAAGTTAAAGAGAAAATAAAATACTTAAAAGAACACTTGTATTAATTATAAATTAAATAACAGCATATTATATAACACCATGATCGGGTGGATGCGGTAAGGATGTTCCCAAGGATGGGTGAAACTAGAACTAGGGGGCATAATCTTAGAATAAGGGGCTGCTCTTTCAAAACTGAGATGAGGAGAAACTTCTTCACTCAGAGGGTAGTAGGTCTGTGGAATTTGCTGCCCCAGGAAGCTGTGGAAGCTACATCATTAAATAAATTTAAAACAGAAATAGACAGTTTCCTAGAAGTAAAGGGAATTAGGGGTTACGGGGAGCGGGCAGGAAATTGGACATGAGGCTGAGTTCGGATCGGTCGAGGCCCTATGGGTGGCATAGCGGGCCCAGGGGCTGAGTGGCCGGGTCCTGCTCCTACTTCTTGTGTTCTTTAGATTTGAGGTGAGGATCAGATCAGCCATGATCTTATTGAATGGCGGAGCAGGCTCGAAGGGCCGATTGGCCTACTCCTGCTCCTATTTCTTATGTTCTTATGTTCTTATATACAATTTGCTGCTTTAAGTTTAGACTCAAGCAGTTTGACATATTCCCCAGCACTCACCAATAAAAAGTAAAACTTCATCTTATTCACTCCAAAGGAAATCACCAGAATGATTTCTTTAGATTCTGAAACAAAAAAAGTAGCATTTCAAATAACTTTAACTGTTTTCTTTAAAACCATTTAAGTCCCACTTGAGCATGTAATCTAGCCTGACACTACATTGACACATCAACTGAAGAGATGAGGCCTCGGACCAGATTTTAAATCCTAGTGGAAGCTGTGTTATGTGACCAGACAACAACTTGCATTTATATAGTGCCTTTAACGTAGTAAAACGTCCCACGGCGCTTCACAGGAGCGTAATCAGTCAAAAAAAATTGACACCGAGCCGGAGGATGTGACATTAGGACAGATGGCCAAAAGCCTGGTCAAAGAGGTAAGTTTTAAGGAGTGTCCTAAAGGAGGAAAGGTTTAGGGATGATCAGCCTTCAGGACTGACTGGATTGCTCCACAGAGAGCCGGCACGGACTCGATGGGCCGAATGGCCTCCTTCTGTGCCGTTATGACTCTAAAGAAAGACTTACATTTATATAGCGCTTTCATGACCACAGGACGCCCCAAAGCACTTTACAGCCAACAAAGTACTTCTGAAGTGCATTCATTGTTGTAAGGTAGGAAACGCGGATGCCATTTTGCACACAGTAAGCTCCCACAAACAGAAATGTGATGATGACCGGATAATCTGTCTTTTAGTGATGTTGATTTTGGAATAAATATTGGCCAGGACACTGGGGATAACTCCCCTGCTCTTCTTCGAAATAGTGCCCGTGGGATCTTTTACATCCACCTGAGCGGACGGGGCCTCGGGTTAATGTCTCATCTGAAAGACGGCACCTCCGACAGTGCAGCACTCCCTCAGTACTGCACTGGGAGTGTCAGTCTGGATTTTGGTGGGACTTGAACCCACAGCCTTCTGACTCAGAGGCCAGAGAGTGCTACCCACTGAGCCACGGCTGACACCAGAATTGCCAGCCCTACTTCTGACCCAGAGGGGAATATACTAGATAAGCTGTCACCTCCTAGTGTGCATCCTTATGAAATATGTCTTGTTATTTTTAGTCAGAGAGTGGCCCAGCCGACAAGGGGCGCTGTCACTCACTCCGCCAGGGAATGTGACCCCTGACCCCCGGGCCTAGTCGCCATTTCGCGGCCCTCGGGATAGATTTGGCGGAGGGGGGAAGAAGCTGTCAACCGAGCCTTTGAGGGAGCGGGAGGGAATTGGTTGCCGCCACCCTCGCAGCGAGCCGCTCACTCACCGGAGAGCCCATTCTTTCGGAGCGGAGTTGAAGTGCGAGCTCGGACAGCCGCTGCCCCGGGGCCTGAGCGGGGTGAGTGAGCGGGCGGGCCCCGCGCCTCAGGCCCACCGGCGCGGAACAACTGGAAAATACGTCAGAAGCCGCTCATGGCCCGAGCGAACATTGAGCGCCGATTATGATGCGGCTATTGGGCCGGAGCCGCGGCTCAGCCCAGGCCGGCAGCCCGGTCTCTCGGGAGGCAATGGCAGCTGACTCCTGGCGCTTGGTTTTCCAGCTTCTCCTTATTTTCCATGCCCCTTCTGTGAAAAGTTGGCTGACACTCCCAGTGCAGTGCTGAGGGAGTGCTGCACCGTCGGAGGTGCCGTCTTTCGGATGAGACGTTAAACCGAGGCCCGTCTGCTCTCTCAGGTGGACGTAAAAGATCCCATGACACTATTTTGCAGAAGAGCAGGGGAGTTATCCCCGGTGTCCTGGGCAATATTTATCCCTCAATCAACATAACAAAAAACAGATTATCTGGTCATTATCACATTGCTGTTTGTGGGAGCTTGCTGTGCGCAAATTGGCTGCTGCGTTTCCCACATTACAACAGTGACTCCACTTCAAAAGTACTTCATTTATTGTAAAGTGCTTTGAGACGTCCGGTGGTCGTGAAAGGCGCTATATAAATGCAAGTCTTTCTTTTAACCCGCACTTTGCAGCGCAACAGAGGGGAATTTATGAAGAAGCAGTGCTCTGTAGATTTGGATTTCGCCCTCCTGCTGTGTTTAACATGTGGGGTAATTCAGCCGCAGAAATGCAAATATAGTGCTTGTTCTCTGTCTCTCGCCTCTCTTGTGTCTTTTGACCATTTTCATTATATCTTTTTTCGGAAAGAAAGACTTGCATTTATATAGCACTTTTCACAACCACCAGACGTTCCAAAGCACTTTACAGCCAATGAAGTACTTTTTTTGAAGTGTAATGTAGGAAACACAGCAGCCAATTTCCCACAAACAGCAATTTGATAATGACCAATTTTTTGTTATGTTGCTTGAGGGATAAATATTGGCCAGGACACCAGGGAAACCCGTTTGCTCTTCTTCGAAATAGTGCCGTGGGATCTTTTACGTTCACCTGAGAGAGCAGATGGGGCCTCGGTTTAACATCTCATCCGAAAGACGACACTTCTGACAGTACAGCGCTCCCTCAGTACTGCGCTGGAGTGCCAGATTTTTGTACTCAAGTTTCTGGAGTGGGACTTGAACCCACAACTTTTTGACTCAGAGGTGAGAGTGTTACCCACTGAGCCACAGCTGACACTTGCTCATTTTGGTTATCATCTATCTCACTGTTTTTGTTGTCACTTCCCAAATCTGTGCACCCCTCCTACAGCACCAAAACGGCCCTAACCAAAGCCACAATCAACATTCTCTGTGACTGTCCATGGTGCATTCTCCCTCATCGTCCTCTTTGATCTCTCAGCCGCCTTTAACACAGTTGATCACACAAAACTCCACCATCTCCTCTGTTGTTTAGCTCCATGCGACTGCCCTTGTTTGGTCTCATTCATAGCCCGAGCATCTCTCGCAATGGTTTCTCTTTTCACCCCCACACTTTGTCACATCCAGAGATTCCCCCCTCCCCAAGCAACTATCCTTAACTCTTTCTTCCTCATCTACATGATGCCTCGTATCAACATTATCCACAGATGGACGATCAGCTTCCACAAATACACTAATGACCCCCACTTGTATGTCTTTACTACCTCTTTTGACCCCTCTCCAACCTCTTGCTGTCAGACTGCTTGCCCAACATCCAGTTTTGGATGAGTTGTTACTTTGTAAACACCAAAGCCATAGCCTTTGTACTTGTCACGAACTCCATCCCCATCCTTGCCACTGTCCCAAGCCAAACCAGACCTTTCACAACTTCTCTGTCCCCTTTGACCCTCAGCTGAGCTTCGAACTTCATATCCTCTCCATCACTTCCATCTCCATAACATTGCTCACCTCAACCCACTTGCTGCTGAAACCCTAATTCATATGTTTGTCACTTCCAGACTGAAGTTCTCCAACGCTCTCTTGGCTGGCCTTCATCCTCCACCCTCCATAAACCAGCTCATCCAAAACTCCGCTGCCATGTCACATATCATAGAATGGTTACAGCATGGAAGGAGGCCATTCGGCCCGTCGATTCAGTGCCGGCTCTCTGCAAGAGCACTTCAGCTAGTCCCACTCCCCTGCCGTTTCCCCGCAGCCCTGCAAATTTCTTTCCTTCAGATATTTATCCAACTCCCTTTTGAAAGCCGTGATTGAATCTGCCTCCACCACCCTTTCAAGGCAGTGTATTCCATATCTTAACCACTCGCTGCGTAAAAAAGTTTTTTCTTATATCGCCTTTGATTCTTTTGCCGATCACCTTAAATCTGTGTCCTCTGGTTCTCGACCTTTCTGTCAATGGGAACAGTTTCTCTCTATCTACTCTGTCCAGACCCCTCATGATTTTGAACACCTCTATCAAATCTCCTCTCAATCTTCTCTGCTCCAAGGAGAACAACCCCAGCTTCTCCAGTCTATCAACGTAACTGAAGTCTTGCTCGCCCGTCACACCCTTTCTTGCCATTCTGAATTTCCTTCCAGTTCACTGTGTCAAATTTAAAATTCTTACTGTGTTTAGGAGGAGGTACTGCAGAAATAGGATGGGGCAAGGCAATAGAGGAATTTGTATTTAAGTGCAAGGATTTTGAATTTAATGTGTTGGAGAATAGGAGCCAGTATAGGTCAGCAAGGACGGGGTGATGAACGAGAAAGGACTTAGTGCGGTACAGGATATATGTGGTGGACTTTTGGAAAAGTTAAGAGTTTGTGGAGGATGAGAGGCCAGCAAGGAGAGCATTGGAGTAGTACAATCTGGAGGTAATTCAGTCGGAGCGTGCTGTACCACCTGTCTCTCGTAGAAATGTTTATGCGACAAAACACCACTGACCACAAGTCGATCAGACAATGGTCTGTACGAAACGTCCTCGAGGCCCTGTGGGAAAAGGAGATGATGGATCCTGTCAGGAGGGCTCCTCAGTAGACCGTCAAAGTCATTTGTCAGAACACCTCATCGTCAGAACTTTCGAACAAGCAGCATGACGTGGCTTGGCGGGTGGTGAGAAGGTCCCTTCTACGTCCAATCCTTTATGTAAGCCCAGAGTCTCAGCGCCACTGCACTCTGTCCTCAAAACAGCTGTGCTGGGGAAGAAACCGTCACCCACCTCCTTCTGGAATGTGTGTTTGCAAAGAAGGTCTGGAAAGAGATGCAATGGTTTTTGTCGAGGTTCATCCTGAGGTGCTCTGTAACGTAAGACTCTGTGCTCTACGGACTGTTTCCAGGGATGTCCATCGAGACCAATATTAACTACTGCTGGAAGGTGATTAACTCGGCGAAAGATAGCCTTTGGTCTGCAAGAAACTTGCTGGTCTTCCAGCACAAGGAGCTGTCTGACCGAGTCTTGCCGACTGGCACATTCCATGGTCCAGGACGATGTGCTGAGGGACACAGTAAAGCTTGGTGTGACTGCCACAAAGGCTCAATGGGGAATGGCCACAATTTGGGGCCCTCCTGCCATTGTGCATTGAGAAGCTGGATCCCGTGTAAAATCGTCTTGGTCTGAATGTTTACAAACTATGTACCTCAAATGAAACTTCTTGGAAATGGCATGACGTGATTTAAAAAAAAAGAATGTACCAGTACCAAACACTGTGGACCTCAATGTAAATGTAGCCTTTTGGAAGTTCAGTAACTTAATGTACCTACTTGAAATAATGCACCCAGAGTGACCTGTACACAATGTTCGGATTGTATTTGTATATATTTTTTGCATTTTTTATGAATAAAGTTTCTTTTGGGAAAGAAATAATGATATTGGCACTAATACATTCATTTCTATCCACAACATTTGCACTTGAATGAATGCCACATTTATGTTGAGCTACATAGGTTCAAGTAATGTTGGCACTAATTAAGAGCTTACTATTTTAGACTGATTTTCCCCTTCTTATTCATTCTTAACCCCATTGCATATGCTCTGAGATAGTTTGGAAAAGAAAATCAAACGTAGTGTAAAACAGGCTTCCGATTCACTTTGAGTGCATTCCGTGCTACTGACAAAATCCAATTTCACCCCACTTGTTTCTTTTGTTTTCAGTGCTATTTTGTGATTTCAAGACCTGTACCCAGATTATGGGTTTCCCTGTGATTCTCCACGTCAATTCCCATTGAAAGGAAGGGCTAATATGTGCATGATCTGGTGGAGTTGGGTTGCAGCTGAAGATGGTCCTGTTTTATGATGACGTCACACTCGTGTTTTTGAACTCTTAACTTTTCACTTGAGATACAAGGTCTTGCTGTATTTGGAGCAAATCTGCCCAAGGACTCACAAAAGTGATTTATCCATCATTTGTTTCAGGGGTATTGATAATTTCAATCCTTTTACATTTAAATAATGACTTGATATAGACTATGTATAGAATTTTGGATTATTTTTGTAAAACTAATTTCATTTGTTGGTATGGATTTGATCATATAATCTAGGCTGACACTTCAGTGGAGTACTAAGGGAGTGCTGCATCCAAAAGTGCCATCTTTTGGATGAGACATTAAACTGAGGCCCCACCTGCCCTTTGAGGTGGACGTAAAAGATCCCATGATACTATTGGAAGAAGAACAGGGGAGCTATCCCAGTGATCTGGCCAACACCTCCAATAACAGATTATCTGATCATTTAACTAAAGGTGCTGGGAATATGGTTCGGAGCGACCAGGGTGTGCACCAAATACTGGGGGGAGTGTATCGCCAAGATCAAGCAAAAACTGGGAGCGTGGGAGCAGCGCTCCATATCAATTGCGGGCAAGAACCTGGTCATTAGGTGCGAGGTGCTCTCGGTGTTGCTGTATGTGGCGCAGGTCTGGCCAAACCATGCCCTGCGCCAGGACAGTCATCCGAGCCGTCTTCCACTTTATCTGGAGGTCAAAAATGGATCATGTCCGCAGGGACACGATGTACAAACCTCCAAACAAAAGGGGGAAAAACGTACCCAACGTCACCCTCATCCTGATGGCCACCTTTGTGTGCGGCTGCATCAATCTGTGCATAGACTGTCGGTACACAAATACCAAGTGTCACTATGTGCTGAGGTTCTATCTGTCCCCGGTGTTGCGAAGGATGGGTCTGGCCATGCTGCCGCGGAACGCTCCATTTAGTTGGACCGTGCTGAACTACCTGTCATTCGTAGAAAAGTTTGTCCAGGAAAACACCTTTGACCACAAGGACATAAAGCAGTGGTCAGCACGTAACGTCCTCGAGGCCCTACGGAAAAAGGAGATGGCAGATTCTGTCGGATGATTCCCGGAGCAGACTGTCAAAGTCATTTGGCGGAATGCCTCATCGCCAGAACTTTCAAACAAGCACCAAGACATAGCTTGGCTGGTGGTAAGAAAGGCCCAACCCGTCAGATCCTTCATGCACACCCAGCATCTCAGTGCCACCGCACGCTGTCCTTGAAGTGGCTGCGGTGGGGACGAGACCATCACCCATCTCCTGCTGGAATGTGCGTTTGCAAAGAAAGTCTGGAAAAAGATTCAGTGGTTTTTGTCGAGGTTCATCCCGGGCAGCTCCGTAACACAGGACTCTGTGCTCTACGGACTGTTCCCAGGGACGCACACTGAGACAAACATCAATTGCTGCTGGAGAACCATCAACTCGATGATAGACGCCCTTTAGTCTGTTCGAAACTTGCTGGTCTTCCAGTGCAAGGAGTTGTCCACAACTGAGTGTTGCAGATTGGCACAATCCAAGGTCCAGGACTACGTGCTGAGGGATGCGCTGAAGCATGCAGCTGCTGCAAAGGCCACAGTTTAAAGCTGTCCAGCCATTGTACAGCGAGGGGCTGGAATCAGTGTAAAACCCTTTGGACTATAAGTCTTAGAAAATGCTTCATGTAAATGTACATATAACCTTTCAGTAAATGGAGTGCCTTGTACATCACAAACTCTGTTCCCTAGCCACCGATTCCATCCCTCTCCCTAACATCTGTCTGAGGCTGAACCACACTGTTCGCAAACTTGGTGTCATATTTGACCCTGAAATGAGCTTCCGATCACATATCCGCAGCATAACTAAGACCGCCTATTCCCACCTCTGTAACATCGCTCATCTCCGCCCTTGCCTCAGCTCATCCGCTGCTGAAACCCTCATCCATTCCTTTGTTACCTCTAGACTTGACTATTCCAACGCACTCCTGGCTGGCCTCCCACATTCTACCCTACGTAAACTTGAGGTCATCCAAAACTTGGCTGCCCGTGTCCTAACTCGCACCAAGTCCCGTTCACCCATCACCCCTGTGCTCGCTGACCTACTTTGGTTCCCCGTTAAGCAACGTTTAGAATTCAAAATTCTCATCCTTGTTTTCAAATCCCTCCATGGCCTCACCCCTCCCTATTTCTGAAATCTGCTTCAGCCCCACAATCCCCTGAGATATCTGCGCTCCTCCAATTCCGCTCTCTTGAGCATCCCTAATTATAATCGCTCAACCATTGGTGGCTGTGCCTTCTGTTGCCTAGGCCCTAAGCTCTGGAATTCCCTGCCTAAACCTCACTGCCTCTCTTTCCTCCTTTAAGACACTCCTTAAATCCTACCTCTTTGACCAAGCTTTTGGTCACCTGCCCTAATTTCTCCTTATGTGACTCGGCGTCAAATTCTTTGTCTTTTAATACTCCTGTGAAGCGGTCGGGACATTTTACTATGTTAAAGGCGCTATATAAATACAAGTTGTTGTTGTTGCCATTGTATTGAAACTGTATTGTACTATATGATATGTGACATTTGAATTGTAATGTATCTTGACAAATTTTCTGAATAATGTATATTTTTGAAAAAAAAACATTATCTGGTCACTTAGCTCATTGCTGTTTGCGGGACCTTACCATGTACAGATTAGCTGCCGCGTTTCCCTACATTACAGCAGTAACTGTACTTAAAAGGTACTTCATTGGTTTTGAAACGTAATGGGAAGTTCTGAGGTTGTGAAAGGCGCTCGAAAATATAAGTTCCTCTTCTTTTTCACTAATACATTCATTTATACCCAAAACATTTGGAAGGTGCTGCATATACATTGGAAGTACACCATATCCAGAGGTGCATACAAAAGTTGTCTTGAGGATGAGGGCAACAGTGGGTGCATTTTTCCCCTTTATCTGGAGATGTGTATGTCGTGTCCCTGCGGACATGGTCCATTTTCGATCTTCAGATAAAGTGTAAGAGAGCTCAAGTAAGTTGTGGCACAGACGTGCAATGTGGGCCAGACCTGTGTCACGTACAGGAACACAGAGAGCTCCTCACGTCTGGTTCGTACCTGCGGATGAGAAAGACCACTGCTCCCTTGGCTCTTTATCCTTTCATGTTTCTCCCCGACAGCAACTTTAAATTATATTCCTGCTCCACAATTTATCAGCTGATCAAAGCAAGTGTTTTTTCAATCTTCTCCCGTCAGTGCGTGCCACAACCTTCTGGTGTCTCTATGTAAGAAAACTAGACAGCTTGGAACCTCGCCTAAACACAGGGAAGTAGGTTTTACTCTGCGCAGTGAGTTGAGCTATGGGGGAAATTGTTTGCAACCACATATATGAATAATTTTTCATGTGCATATGACAAACATTTACTTCAGATGCAATAAATATAAGGAGGGATTTATTTCCGGAAAACTTTCCCTGGCCTGAAAGAAAGTTACTGAGGGAGCGTTCGTTTCCTTTTAAGGGCAATATGCAAATAAGGATGGCCGGCTCTGTATTACTGCAGCGTTTTGTCAAAGGGTATATCATTATATATTGCAATATTTTAGCAGAATGGACATGAGAAAGCAGCAGCACTTTGTGAATGAAGGGACATTGTGATTGTGAAAATATGAGTCGTTGAGACGGTAAGAGGCAGTGAATGATGTGGCGAGGCAGTGTGTGCAACTGGAAAGCATACTTACCTGGCAGGGGAGAGACCATGATCAAGAAGGTGGTTCTCCCAGGACGAGGCTAGCCCATTGCACTTCGGGTGTGCTGACGCCTGCGATGTCCCCAAATGCGGGATACTCGACTGCAAAATTTGTGGTAGTGGGGGACTGCGTTCGCGCTCTCCCCTGGCTTTATAATTAAAAACTAGATTTTCAACTCACTTCTCAACTGCACAACCGTTACATTTGCTTTCAGTCCCCACTTTGCTTTATATCTCCGACAGAGGGAGCTGCCGCACAAAACGGCCTTTCTCCAAAACACAGCCTATTCAAATCGCCTCATAAGCCATTCCCAACGCTCGCATTTCATTTCATCCCTACGCTCACATTTATATTCATCCTTAAAACTAACAAATTACACATTTTACACAAAAAATCAACAATTATTCACACTTACAAGTCCACACCGCGTACAACAACATTTTCAAAGCTGCATGCCAACTCTGCACTTTGGCAAAATCTTCAACCTTATTAACTACACAAACAATGATACAGCACGCAACCAGCTCATTCGGCCCATCGTACCTCTGCCGGCGCTTTGCGGAACACCTCCGTTCAGTCCGTAAGGGGGACCCCGAGCTCCCGGTGGCCTGTCACTTTAATTCACCGCTTCACTCCCACTCTGACCTCACCGTCCTCGGCCTATTACACTGTTCCACGGAAGCGCAGCGTAAGCTCGAGGAACAGCACCTCATCTTTCGTTTAGCCACGCTACAGCCCTCTGGACTCAATATCGAGTTCAACAATTTTAGATCATAACCTCAGCTCCAATCACATTTATATTTTATTTTTTCCACCCTTTTATTTGCCCCCCCCCCCCCCCCCCACCTTTTTTTTCCTCCTAGAAGCTGGCAGCTGTCCTTCATTCTGCCAGTGGATTTCACACTTCTTTCAGCCTTAATCTGTCACATTAACACCACCTCTAGCCTTGCATATCTCTTAATGTCTCTTAATGTCTCTTCATCTCCCCCTTTGTTCTTTTATCCCCTCCCCCTTTTCCCAGCTTTACTCTGGCCTTAAATCTATTTGATTTCCGGCTCTTCACAGTTCTGACGAAAGGTCATCGACCTGAAACGTTAACTCTCTTTCTCTCTCCACGGATGCTGCCTGGCCTGCTGAGTTTTTCCAGCGTTTTCTGTTGTTATTTCGTTCTTTCAAAGGGCTAGCCAATTAATCCTACTCCTCTCTTCTTTCACCAAAGCCCTGCAATTATTTTACCTTCAAATATTATACAAATTACCTTTTCAACATTACTATTCAATTTGCTTCCACCACCCTTTCAGGCACTGCATTCCAGGCAGTCACAACAATTTGCTGCATCACTTTTTTTACCTCCTCCAGGGGGGGCCGGGGTGAGGCGGGGAAACATCCTACTGTCGCCTCTGGTTCTTTTGTAAATTTTCTTAAATCTGTGTCCCCTGGTTACCGACCCTTCTGACACTGGAAACAGTATCTCCTTATTTACAGTATTCTTAATCTCTCTTAATCTCTCCTTTTGTTCTTTCATCCCCTCCCCCTTTTCCCAGCTTTATCCTTGCCTTAAATCTATTCCATTTCCTGCTATTTCCAGTTCTGACGAAAGGTCTTCGACCTGAAACGTTAACTCTGTTTCTCTCTCCACGGATGCTGCCTCGCCTGCTGAGTTTTTCCAACGTTTTCTGTTGTTATTTTTCCTTATTTACTCGTCGTCTTGTATTTATATAGCGCCTTTAACGTAGTAAAACATCCCAAGGCACTCCGCAGGAGCGCTATCAAACAAAATTTCACACCCAGCTGCACAAGCAGATATTAGGACATAAAAACAGAAAATGCTGCAAATACTCAGCAGGTCAGGCAGCATCTGTGGAGAGAGAAAAACAGAGTTAACGTTTCAGGTCGATGACCCTTCGTCAGACCTGTATTAGTGTTTAATTCACTGCCACTTCTCTTCTAAGAATGCTCACCTTCAAGAAGTTATGCTCTTCTCGCCGACAACTCTGTTTCTCTCTCCACAGATGCTGCCTGACCTGCTGAGCATTTCCAGCATTTTCTGTTTTTATTTCAGATTTCCAGCATCCGCAGTATTTTGCCTTTGTATTTGAGATATTAGGACAGATGACCAAAAGCTTGGTCGAAAAGGTAGGTTTTAAGGAGCGTCTTAAAGGAGGAGAGAGAGAAGTGGAGCGGTTTCGGGAGCGAATTCCAGAGTTTAGGACCTAGGCGGCTGAAAGCACGCCCGTCAACGGTGGAGCAAATAAAATAGGAATACGCAAGAGGCCCGGAGCGCAGAGATCAAAGGCGACATGAGGGGAAAACTTTTTTACGTAGCGAGTGGTTAGCATCTGGAATTCACTGCCTGAAAGGGTGCTGGAGTCAGATTCAATTGTGGCTTTCAAAAGGGAATTGGATATGGACCTGAAAGGAAAAAATTTGCAGGGCTACGGGGAAAGGGCGGGGGAGTGGGACTAGCTGAAGTGCTCTTTCAGAGAGCCGGCACGGGCTTGACGGGTCGAATGGCCTCCTTCTGTGCTGTAACCATTTTATTATATGATCTCGGAGGGTTGTAGGCAATGGTCCCTCTAATTTGTTTCTTTGGCCCGCCCGGCCCTGTCAACGGGCTGTGCGGCCCGTTCAAAATTCAGCGCGTGAGCGTTTTTTCTATTTAAAAGCCGGCTCACCGGATGCGCGGGACCTGCAGCGCGTTGCGCACGGCTTTGAAGAGTGTATTGGTTGTAGGGCTGCAGGAGGTTACAGTGAAAGGGAGGGGCGAGCCAGTGGAGGGATTTGAAAACAAGAGAATTTTAAAAGCGAGGCGTTGCTGGACCGTGAGCCAATGCAGGTCAGCACAGGGGGTGATGGGTGAACGAGACTTGGTGCGAGTTACGATACGGGCAGCAGAGGTTTTGGAGAAGTAACCCTTTCCGTCACTTCTTTATTTATTGATGAGGGCGTGTGGTTAAGAAATAAGAAGTAAGAGCAGGAGTAGGCCATGCGGCCCGTCGAGCCGTAAAAATCTATCTATCTCAGCCTTGAATATACTCAAACACTCTGCATTCACAGCCCTCTGGGGCAGAGAATTCCAAAGATTCACAACCCTCTGAGTGAAGAAATTCCTCCTCATCTGGTCTTAAATGGCCTACTCCTTATCTTGAGACTATGCCCCCTAGTTCTAGACACTCCAGCCAGGGGAAACAACCTCTCAGCATCTACCCTTTCAATTCCTTTCAGAATCTTGTATGTTTCAATGAGATCACCTCTCATTCTTCTATACTCCCGAGAGTATAGGCCCATTTTACACAATCTCTCATCATAGGACAGCCCTCTCATGTTGTTTGCAAAGGAAAATGCCACGGTTCTTAGAAGGTCCTAGTGATATTCCCTGCCACAAGGACATCATTTTGATTTAAGGCATGACTGAAACGGAACAGGAGAAAGCCTTACCGGAAGCACTGACCATGCTGGAGGAAGTTAGGATTGCTGCACTGTTGGCTCGAATACCTCAATATTTCCAGTGTCTCCCTTACATATGAGAAAATTAAGGAACATTTATTTTCCACCTCCGTCTCTAAGCTCTTAATGTGGCTTTTCCTTATATCATTTAATCACTACGAGGACAATGATCATACTGAAAAGAGTGAGAAAGATTGCAAACAACAACAACAACAACTTGTATTTATATCGCGCCTTTAACGTAGTAAAAACGTCCCAAGGCTCTTCACAGGACTATTATAAGACAAAAAATGTGAAACCCGCTTAAACAAAAGAAGGTAGGTTTATTGGTGAAATATTTCAACCACAGTGAGTGAATGTGACAAGTGATGAAGACTTGATGGGCCAGAACCTCACTATGTCCCTATTGGTGTTTATGGGCAAAACTTGAAAATTGCTTTTTCAAACACATCAGATTCCGAATTATTTTTCATATGAAGATATGACAAACATTTACTTCAGATGCAATAAATATAAGGAGGGATTTATTTCCGGAAAACTTTCCCTGGCCTGAAAGAAAGTTACTGAGGGAGCGTTCGTTTCCTTTTAAGGGCAATATGCAAATAAGGATGGCCGGCTCTGTATTACTGCAGCGTTTTGTCAAAGGGTATATCATTATATATTGCAATATTTTAGCAGAATGGACATGAGAAAGCAGCAGCACTTTGTGAATGAAGGGACATTGTGATTGTGAAAATATGAGTCGTTGAGACGGTAAGAGGCAGTGAATGATGTGGCGAGGCAGTGTGTGCAACTGGAAAGCATACTTACCTGGCAGGGGAGAGACCATGATCAAGAAGGTGGTTCTCCCAGGACGAGGCTAGCCCATTGCACTTCGGGTGTGCTGACGCCTGCGATGTCCCCAAATGCGGGATACTCGACTGCAAAATTTGTGGTAGTGGGGGACTGCGTTCGCGCTCTCCCCTGGCTTTATAATTAAAAACTAGATTTTCAACTCACTTCTCAACTGCACAACCGTTACATTTGCTTTCAGTCCCCACTTTGCTTTATATCTCCGACAGAGGGAGCTGCCGCACAAAACGGCCTTTCTCCAAAACACAGCCTATTCAAATCGCCTCATAAGCCATTCCCAACGCTCGCATTTCATTTCATCCCTACGCTCACATTTATATTCATCCTTAAAACTAACAAATTACACATTTTACACAAAAAATCAACAATTATTCACACTTACAAGTCCACACCGCGTACAACAACATTTTCAAAGCTGCATGCCAACTCTGCACTTTGGCAAAATCTTCAACCTTATTAACTACACAAACAATGATACAGCACGCAACCAGCTCATTCGGCCCATCGTACCTCTGCCGGCGCTTTGCGGAACACCTCCGTTCAGTCCGTAAGGGGGACCCCGAGCTCCCGGTGGCCTGTCACTTTAATTCACCGCTTCACTCCCACTCTGACCTCACCGTCCTCGGCCTATTACACTGTTCCACGGAAGCGCAGCGTAAGCTCGAGGAACAGCACCTCATCTTTCGTTTAGCCACGCTACAGCCCTCTGGACTCAATATCGAGTTCAACAATTTTAGATCATAACCTCAGCTCCAATCACATTTATATTTTATTTTTTCCACCCTTTTATTTGCCCCCCCCCCCCCCCCCACCTTTTTTTTCCTCCTAGAAGCTGGCAGCTGTCCTTCATTCTGCCAGTGGATTTCACACTTCTTTCAGCCTTAATCTGTCACATTAACACCACCTCTAGCCTTGCATATCTCTTAATGTCTCTTAATGTCTCTTCATCTCCCCCTTTGTTCTTTTATCCCCTCCCCCTTTTCCCAGCTTTACTCTGGCCTTAAATCTATTTGATTTCCGGCTCTTCACAGTTCTGACGAAAGGTCATCGACCTGAAACGTTAACTCTCTTTCTCTCTCCACGGATGCTGCCTGGCCTGCTGAGTTTTTCCAGCGTTTTCTGTTGTTATTTCGTTCTTTCAAAGGGCTAGCCAATTAATCCTACTCCTCTCTTCTTTCACCAAAGCCCTGCAATTATTTTACCTTCAAATATTATACAAATTACCTTTTCAACATTACTATTCAATTTGCTTCCACCACCCTTTCAGGCACTGCATTCCAGGCAGTCACAACAATTTGCTGCATCACTTTTTTTACCTCCTCCAGGGGGGGCCGGGGTGAGGCGGGGAAACATCCTACTGTCGCCTCTGGTTCTTTTGTAAATTTTCTTAAATCTGTGTCCCCTGGTTACCGACCCTTCTGACACTGGAAACAGTATCTCCTTATTTACAGTATTCTTAATCTCTCTTAATCTCTCCTTTTGTTCTTTCATCCCCTCCCCCTTTTCCCAGCTTTATCCTTGCCTTAAATCTATTCCATTTCCTGCTATTTCCAGTTCTGACGAAAGGTCTTCGACCTGAAACGTTAACTCTGTTTCTCTCTCCACGGATGCTGCCTCGCCTGCTGAGTTTTTCCAACGTTTTCTGTTGTTATTTTTCCTTATTTACTCGTCGTCTTGTATTTATATAGCGCCTTTAACGTAGTAAAACATCCCAAGGCACTCCGCAGGAGCGCTATCAAACAAAATTTCACACCCAGCTGCACAAGCAGATATTAGGACATAAAAACAGAAAATGCTGCAAATACTCAGCAGGTCAGGCAGCATCTGTGGAGAGAGAAAAACAGAGTTAACGTTTCAGGTCGATGACCCTTCGTCAGACCTGTATTAGTGTTTAATTCACTGCCACTTCTCTTCTAAGAATGCTCACCTTCAAGAAGTTATGCTCTTCTCGCCGACAACTCTGTTTCTCTCTCCACAGATGCTGCCTGACCTGCTGAGCATTTCCAGCATTTTCTGTTTTTATTTCAGATTTCCAGCATCCGCAGTATTTTGCCTTTGTATTTGAGATATTAGGACAGATGACCAAAAGCTTGGTCGAAAAGGTAGGTTTTAAGGAGCGTCTTAAAGGAGGAGAGAGAGAAGTGGAGCGGTTTCGGGAGCGAATTCCAGAGTTTAGGACCTAGGCAGCTGAAAGCACGCCCGTCAACGGTGGAGCAAATAAAATAGGAATACGCAAGAGGCCCGGAGCGCAGAGATCAAAGGCGACATGAGGGGAAAACTTTTTTACGTAGCGAGTGGTTAGCATCTGGAATTCACTGCCTGAAAGGGTGCTGGAGTCAGATTCAATTGTGGCTTTCAAAAGGGAATTGGATATGGACCTGAAAGGAAAAAATTTGCAGGGCTACGGGGAAAGGGCGGGGGAGTGGGACTAGCTGAAGTGCTCTTTCAGAGAGCCGGCACGGGCTTGACGGGTCGAATGGCCTCCTTCTGTGCTGTAACCATTTTATTATATGATCTCGGAGGGTTGTAGGCAATGGTCCCTCTAATTTGTTTCTTTGGCCCGCCCGGCCCTGTCAACGGGCTGTGCGGCCCGTTCAAAATTCAGCGCGTGAGCGTTTTTTCTATTTAAAAGCCGGCTCACCGGATGCGCGGGACCTGCAGCGCGTTGCGTTTCCGCACGGCTTTGAAGAGTGTATTGGTTGTAGGGCTGCAGGAGGTTACAGTGAAAGGGAGGGGCGAGCCAGTGGAGGGATTTGAAAACAAGAGAATTTTAAAAGCGAGGCGTTGCTGGACCGTGAGCCAATGCAGGTCAGCACAGGGGGTGATGGGTGAACGAGACTTGGTGCGAGTTACGATACGGGCAGCAGAGGTTTTGGAGAAGTAACCCTTTCCGTCACTTCTTTATTTATTGATGAGGGCGTGTGGTTAAGAAATAAGAAGTAAGAGCAGGAGTAGGCCATGCGGCCCGTCGAGCCGTAAAAATCTATCTATCTCAGCCTTGAATATACTCAAACACTCTGCATTCTCAGCCCTCTGGGGCAGAGAATTCCAAAGATTCACAACCCTCTGAGTGAAGAAATTCCTCCTCATCTGGTCTTAAATGGCCTACTCCTTATCTTGAGACTATGCCCCCTAGTTCTAGACACTCCAGCCAGGGGAAACAACCTCTCAGCATCTACCCTTTCAATTCCTTTCAGAATCTTGTATGTTTCAATGAGATCACCTCTCATTCTTCTATACTCCCGAGAGTATAGGCCCATTTTACACAATCTCTCATCATAGGACAGCCCTCTCATGTTGTTTGCAAAGGAAAATGCCACGGTTCTTAGAAGGTCCTAGTGATATTCCCTGCCACAAGGACATCATTTTGATTTAAGGCATGACTGAAACGGAACAGGAGAAAGCCTTACCGGAAGCACTGACCATGCTGGAGGAAGTTAGGATTGCTGCACTGTTGGCTCGAATACCTCAATATTTCCAGTGTCTCCCTTACATATGAGAAAATTAAGGAACATTTATTTTCCACCTCCGTCTCTAAGCTCTTAATGTGGCTTTTCCTTATATCATTTAATCACTACGAGGACAATGATCATACTGAAAAGAGTGAGAAAGATTGCAAACAACAACAACAACAACTTGTATTTATATCGCGCCTTTAACGTAGTAAAAACGTCCCAAGGCTCTTCACAGGACTATTATAAGACAAAAAATGTGAAACCCGCTTAAACAAAAGAAGGTAGGTTTATTGGTGAAATATTTCAACCACAGTGAGTGAATGTGACAAGTGATGAAGACTTGATGGGCCAGAACCTCACTATGTCCCTATTGGTGTTTATGGGCAAAACTTGAAAATTGCTTTTTCAAACACATCAGATTCCGAATTATTTTTCATATGAAGATATGACAAACATTTACTTCAGATGCAATAAATATAAGGAGGGATTTATTTCCGGAAAACTTTCCCTGGCCTGAAAGAAAGTTACTGAGGGAGCGTTCGTTTCCTTTTAAGGGCAATATGCAAATAAGGATGGCCGGCTCTGTATTACTGCAGCGTTTTGTCAAAGGGTATATCATTATATATTGCAATATTTTAGCAGAATGGACATGAGAAAGCAGCAGCACTTTGTGAATGAAGGGACATTGTGATTGTGAAAATATGAGTCGTTGAGACGGTAAGAGGCAGTGAATGATGTGGCGAGGCAGTGTGTGCAACTGGAAAGCATACTTACCTGGCAGGGGAGAGACCATGATCAAGAAGGTGGTTCTCCCAGGACGAGGCTAGCCCATTGCACTTCGGGTGTGCTGACGCCTGCGATGTCCCCAAATGCGGGATACTCGACTGCAAAATTTGTGGTAGTGGGGGACTGCGTTCGCGCTCTCCCCTGGCTTTATAATTAAAAACTAGATTTTCAACTCACTTCTCAACTGCACAACCGTTACATTTGCTTTCAGTCCCCACTTTGCTTTATATCTCCGACAGAGGGAGCTGCCGCACAAAACGGCCTTTCTCCAAAACACAGCCTATTCAAATCGCCTCATAAGCCATTCCCAACGCTCGCATTTCATTTCATCCCTACGCTCACATTTATATTCATCCTTAAAACTAACAAATTACACATTTTACACAAAAAATCAACAATTATTCACACTTACAAGTCCACACCGCGTACAACAACATTTTCAAAGCTGCATGCCAACTCTGCACTTTGGCAAAATCTTCAACCTTATTAACTACACAAACAATGATACAGCACGCAACCAGCTCATTCGGCCCATCGTACCTCTGCCGGCGCTTTGCGGAACACCTCCGTTCAGTCCGTAAGGGGGACCCCGAGCTCCCGGTGGCCTGTCACTTTAATTCACCGCTTCACTCCCACTCTGACCTCACCGTCCTCGGCCTATTACACTGTTCCACGGAAGCGCAGCGTAAGCTCGAGGAACAGCACCTCATCTTTCGTTTAGCCACGCTACAGCCCTCTGGACTCAATATCGAGTTCAACAATTTTAGATCATAACCTCAGCTCCAATCACATTTATATTTTATTTTTTCCACCCTTTTATTTGCCCCCCCCCCCCCCCACCTTTTTTTTCCTCCTAGAAGCTGGCAGCTGTCCTTCATTCTGCCAGTGGATTTCACACTTCTTTCAGCCTTAATCTGTCACATTAACACCACCTCTAGCCTTGCATATCTCTTAATGTCTCTTAATGTCTCTTCATCTCCCCCTTTGTTCTTTTATCCCCTCCCCCTTTTCCCAGCTTTACTCTGGCCTTAAATCTATTTGATTTCCGGCTCTTCACAGTTCTGACGAACAGTCATCGACCTGAAACGTTAACTCTCTTTCTCTCTCCACGGATGCTGCCTGGCCTGCTGAGTTTTTCCAGCGTTTTCTGTTGTTATTTCGTTCTTTCAAAGGGCTAGCCAATTAATCCTACTCCTCTCTTCTTTCACCAAAGCCCTGCAATTATTTTACCTTCAAATATTATACAAATTACCTTTTCAACATTACTATTCAATTTGCTTCCACCACCCTTTCAGGCACTGCATTCCAGGCAGTCACAACAATTTGCTGCATCACTTTTTTTACCTCCTCCAGGGGGGGCCGGGGTGAGGCGGGGAAACATCCTACTGTCGCCTCTGGTTCTTTTGTAAATTTTCTTAAATCTGTGTCCCCTGGTTACCGACCCTTCTGACACTGGAAACAGTATCTCCTTATTTACAGTATTCTTAATCTCTCTTAATCTCTCCTTTTGTTCTTTCATCCCCTCCCCCTTTTCCCAGCTTTATCCTTGCCTTAAATCTATTCCATTTCCTGCTATTTCCAGTTCTGACGAAAGGTCTTCGACCTGAAACGTTAACTCTGTTTCTCTCTCCACGGATGCTGCCTCGCCTGCTGAGTTTTTCCAACGTTTTCTGTTGTTATTTTTCCTTATTTACTCGTCGTCTTGTATTTATATAGCGCCTTTAACGTAGTAAAACATCCCAAGGCACTCCGCAGGAGCGCTATCAAACAAAATTTCACACCCAGCTGCACAAGCAGATATTAGGACATAAAAACAGAAAATGCTGCAAATACTCAGCAGGTCAGGCAGCATCTGTGGAGAGAGAAAAACAGAGTTAACGTTTCAGGTCGATGACCCTTCGTCAGACCTGTATTAGTGTTTAATTCACTGCCACTTCTCTTCTAAGAATGCTCACCTTCAAGAAGTTATGCTCTTCTCGCCGACAACTCTGTTTCTCTCTCCACAGATGCTGCCTGACCTGCTGAGCATTTCCAGCATTTTCTGTTTTTATTTCAGATTTCCAGCATCCGCAGTATTTTGCCTTTGTATTTGAGATATTAGGACAGATGACCAAAAGCTTGGTCGAAAAGGTAGGTTTTAAGGAGCGTCTTAAAGGAGGAGAGAGAGAAGTGGAGCGGTTTCGGGAGCGAATTCCAGAGTTTAGGACCTAGGCAGCTGAAAGCACGCCCGTCAACGGTGGAGCAAATAAAATAGGAATACGCAAGAGGCCCGGAGCGCAGAGATCAAAGGCGACATGAGGGGAAAACTTTTTTACGTAGCGAGTGGTTAGCATCTGGAATTCACTGCCTGAAAGGGTGCTGGAGTCAGATTCAATTGTGGCTTTCAAAAGGGAATTGGATATGGACCTGAAAGGAAAAAATTTGCAGGGCTACGGGGAAAGGGCGGGGGAGTGGGACTAGCTGAAGTGCTCTTTCAGAGAGCCGGCACGGGCTTGACGGGTCGAATGGCCTCCTTCTGTGCTGTAACCATTTTATTATATGATCTCGGAGGGTTGTAGGCAATGGTCCCTCTAATTTGTTTCTTTGGCCCGCCCGGCCCTGTCAACGGGCTGTGCGGCCCGTTCAAAATTCAGCGCGTGAGCGTTTTTTCTATTTAAAAGCCGGCTCACCGGATGCGCGGGACCTGCAGCGCGTTGCGTTTCCGCACGGCTTTGAAGAGTGTATTGGTTGTAGGGCTGCAGGAGGTTACAGTGAAAGGGAGGGGCGAGCCAGTGGAGGGATTTGAAAACAAGAGAATTTTAAAAGCGAGGCGTTGCTGGACCGTGAGCCAATGCAGGTCAGCGAGCACAGGGGGTGATGGGTGAACGAGACTTGGTGCGAGTTACGATACGGGCAGCAGAGGTTTTGGAGAAGTAACCCTTTCCGTCACTTCTTTATTTATTGATGAGGGCGTGTGGTTAAGAAATAAGAAGTAAGAGCAGGAGTAGGCCATGCTGCGGATACTGGAAATCCAAAATAACAACAGAAAACGCTGGACTATGATCAAGAAGGTGGTTCTCCCAGGGTAGGCTAGCCCATTGCACTTCGGGTGTGCTGACGCCTGCGATGTCCCCAAATGCGGGATACTCGACTGCAAAATGTGTGGTAGTGGGGGACTGCGTTCGCGCTCTCCCCTGGCTTTACAATTCAAATTAGAATTTCAACAGCATTTTCTTTTCAAATAAGCTGTCAAATATACTTTTATATTCGTTCATTTGCTTTGCTTTCAATTCTAACTGCTTTATTCCCAACAGAGGGAGCTGCCACACAAAACCTTTTTTAACAACTCAGGCACAGTCTATTCAAATCGCCTCATAAGCGATCCAAACACTTTCATTTCATCTCTATGCTCACATTTATGTTCATGGTTACAACTAAGAAATTACACAATTTGCACAAAAAATCAACAATTATACTCCGTATATAACTATTTTTTCAAAGCTGCATGCCAACCCAGCACTTTGGCAAAATCTTCAACCTTATTAACTACACAAACAATGATACAGCACACAACCAGGCCATTGGGCCCATCGTACCTCTGCCGGCTCTTTCAAAGGGCTAGCCAATTAATCCTACTCCTCTCTTCTTTCACCAAAGCCCTGCAATTATTTTACCTTCAAATATTATACAAATTACCTTTTCAACTTTACTATTGAATTTGCTTCCACCACCCTCTCAGGCAGTGCATTCCAGGCAGTCACAACAATTTGCTGCATCATTTTTTTTTACCTTATATGTGCAGGGAGACAGGCCATCTCTACAAGGCCTGCCCAAAGCACAGCGGCAGCTATGCCCAGGCATTTAAAGGACCCGTCAACAAGGCCGTCTCAAAGGAGACCAACACCGCTCACTGTTCTTGCAGGAGTGCGGCATCGATGAGACGTTAAACCGAGGCCCCGTCTGCTCTCTCAGGTGGACGTAAAAGATCCCATAGCACTATTTTGAAGAAGAGCAGGGGAGTTCTCCCTGGTGTCCTGGCCAATATTTATCCCTCAATCAACATAACAAAAACAGATTATCTGGTCATAATCACATTGCTGTTTGTGGGAGCTTGCTGTGCGCAAATTGGTTGCCGCGTGTCCCACATTACAACAGTGACTCCACTCCAAAAGTACTTCATTGGTTGTAAAGTGTTTTGAGATGTCCAGTAGTCGTGAAAGGCGCCATATAAATGCAAGTCTTTCTTTCTCACTATTTTAATTTTTTTGTAATCTGCACCTTTTCACCTACCGGGTCCGTGATTCTCTCTCAGTGCCCTCGCTATCTTTTTACCTTTCCTTATATTTTCTATATCTCTTATCGACTTCCTTACACAGCATAACGCAATGACCAGAATCCCTAAAGTTATTATCTGCAGTATCACCAATCTCATCTGGAACATTCTAACCCATGGGTGTAACTCCCCACCATTCATGATTTCTTAGTTTCTTAATCGCTTGTTCTATTTGTTTATTATTTTGCAGCATAGGCATGGTTTGTTTTTGCGAGGTTCTCGTTCTGTAGATTATGGATTTCAAGCTGGGCGATTGAGGGGGTATATAATGTCCATTGTGAATCTTTTATTCAAACCAATAATACAAATTACATAGTAAAACCATTACATTCATCCATCAAAATACAGTACAAATACCCCCAAACAATACCACACTTTTTTTTTATATTAAAATAATACATCTCACTTAACTCCACATAAAACAACCCATTTCAACACCACAGTGTACAAACACATAGCACCATCACAATCCAACTAAATGCCACATATTACATCCACTCCAATAACCCAAGAAACCTGTTCCGCGCCAGTCCCACTGGCACCACCCACCCGACCATCCACTCAATTGTTCTCCGTGCTGGGCCTCCCGCCCAGGCCACTCTCCTCCGGGTCTTCCACCTTGGGCCTTCTGCACCGGACCCTCCGCACCGGCAGGGGTCAGGGTGTGTCCCATCCCACCTGGTTCAGGGGAGTTCTCCTGGTCTCCTGCATACAGGACTCCCAATCTTCCCAAGGAGCCTGCCTTAGGGTTCTTTCTCCAATACCACCAAAATTATTATTTGAGAGGCTAGACCTCGGTTTATCACCGATTCCAAACTGAACCCTTTTGAGGTCCTCTGCTTCCTCATGGATGTCGCTTCTCACTTGGATCCATGTTTTGTTATGGAACCTGTAAGGTATGGCCTCCTTGTATCCCACCTTCAGCTTGTAGCTGATTTGTAAACAACCATGACCGCCCCACCTTGTCCAGAGACAGGCCTCATTTTTTGTTTTTAGCCTTCTTTGTTCAGCAGTTAGTGGAGGCCTTGAAACTGACGACCATTCTAGTTTAAGGAAATCCTATCTTGATCAGCATTCTCTACTTTCAATTTTAATCCCTCTGGCAGATAGCAGTGTGTTTAACTCTATTCTGATTATTTCAAAGTCGGTTTCTCTATGGAGAATGTGTCAGTGCCTTGATGATTTGAAAAGTTGTCTCACCTTCCTGAGCCACATTAGCCATTTCATGTTGTGCTGTTGTTGATAATTCAGCATGTCTGAGACCCATTCTTCAGTGCAAATTCAACATGCATTCCCGCATGCTAGTTACTTCAGATGTAACACATTTACATACACCGGTATCCTAATATCATGCAACATGTGACGTCTGATCCTAGCCATTCTTGGGCTTTCAGGAGATCTTATCAAAAGATTGTGGGGTGTCTGGAGATCTTTGCTCATCTCTCCCTGCATGGTCCCGATGTCTCGGGTAGTGGCCAGGCTATCAAATGCAGTTGCGGAACACCTCCATTCAGTCCATAAGGGGGACCCCGAGCTCTCGGTGGCCTGTCACTTTAATTTTCCGCTCCACTCCCACTCTGACCTCACCTCATCTTTCGTTTAGGCACGCTACAGCCCTCTGGACTCAATATAGAGTTCAACAATTTCAGATCATAACCCCGGCCCCTATCACATATATATATATATTTTAATTTTATTTTTTAATCCACCCTTTTGTTTGGCCTTTTTTCTTCCCTCCCAGAAGCTGGCAGCTGTCCTTCATTCTGCCAGCACATTTCACACTTCATCTAGCCTCAACCTGTCACATTGCCACCTCCTCTTGCCTTGAATATCTCTTAATGTCTCTTAATCTCTCCTGCTTTCTATCCTACCACTGACCTTCCCTTTTGTTCTTTCATCCCCTCCCCCCTTTTCCCAGCATTATCCTTGTTTTAAATCTATTTCATTTCCTGCTTTTTTCCAGTTCTGACGAAAGGTCTTTGACCTGAAACGTTAACTCTGTTTCTCTCTCCACGGATGCTGCCTGGCCTGCTGAGTTTTTCCAGCGTTTTCTGTTGTTATTTGCAGTTTTCTTATTGTTCAGTATAGGCAATGACACAAACATCTCCAAGAGAAAATTATCAATTTACTATTCTTAACTACACTGCCCTGACTTTCACAAGAATGTACATTAGTACCAGATTGCACCCAGGTGATTTATGACAATTCACCCAAGAACAATGATTTTAGAAAAATTCCCATTTGGTGGTGTAATTTTCCTGTTTTCATCTTGTATCCTCACTCACTTTCTCTCATTCAATTTTATACAGTATTCACCATTTCATTCATGAGCCCCGGAGGAACTTTACTGTCCAATACAATATTATCAGAGTATCTTTTAAACATAGATCAAACGTTCCCACTTGGTTCAAGTTATAATACATTTTGTTTAATTTTATTTAACCAAATCTCTTCTTGGTAACTTATAGGGGGAAAAATTGGGTTGTTTTGTGCCTCCCGTTAGCACCCCGAGGGGGAACTAACATGGCGCAAAGCACCTAGTGCCCGGGCACGGCGCCGCTAACTCCTCCCGTGAAATTCAGTGGGAGGTTAGCGGCGGCGGTAGCCAGTAGCACCCCGCAGCGCTGCGCCTCCAGCGATGACATCATCGCCGTGCGCAGTGCCCGGCTCGCAAACTTCGCTCGTGCCCCCTGACCTACCACCGGATGCTATGTCCGACAGGGTCAGGGTGCTGTGTTTGCGGCCACGGTGGCGCAAATTAAAGGGCAGGTGCCGGGCGGCCATTTTTTGCTTGTGTGCCGGGCTCTTTTGCCGGCACCCCGCTACGTGCCGACACGCGTGGCGATGTTGCACGTAATGCCGCGCCATTACATGGGAGTGCCCCAAGAGGGAAGGGGAGCGCTTCCTGCCTGGGGCGCTACCATTCAATTTTGGGTGCGGGGGTGCTAACTTTGCTGGGGCGCTAAAATTAGTGCCCCAGCGTAGTGCTCCAAAGGGGGCGTGAGCCAATTTTCCCCCCATATTGTTCTAAAAGAACCCAATATGTTGTGCCTGAGTCCATTTTTTTTATTTCAAAGTGCAGTATTGTTTGATTGACAGGTCTTATCAATGTCCAATTCTATTTCTACAAAAACTTACTTCCTGGAACTACCTAGACTACTCTCAATGAGTTTATTTTAATAAAAATTTGATTATTCCTTTAAACTCCAGTTCGTTTTTCCCTTCTTGAGTGCTTGAAACAGCAACTCAAATCAATTTTATTTTTATTAATTCAAATTTCAGAAACAAATAATGCCCAGGCTTAGTGGTTTGTACTTGCTTGGTGTACTGCCACAGTACCGAAACAGTTCTCAGTCACAAATGACATCCTTTGTGACTGTGACAAAGGTAAACTATCCCTCCTCGTCATTCTTGACGTGTCTGCAGCCTTTGACACGGTTGACCACTCCATCCTTACCAATGCCCCTCCACCGTCGTCCAGCTGGGTGTGACTGCACTCGCCTGTTTCCATTCTTATCTAGCTAATCATAGCCAGAGAATAACCTGCAATGGCTTCTCTTCCTGCTCCCGCATCGTTACCTCTGGTGTCCTCCAAGGATCTATCCTTGGCCCCCTTCTATATCTCATCTACATGCTGCCCCTTGGCGAAATCATCCGAAAACACAGCGTCAGTTTCCACATGTACACTGATGACACCCAGGTCTACTTCAACACTTCTCTCGACCCCTACACGGTCTCTAAATTGTCAGACTGCATGTCTGACATACAGTTCTGGATGAGCAGAAGTTTTCTCCAATTAAATATTGGGAAGACCGAAGCCATTGTTTATGGTCCCCACCACAAACTCCGTTCCCTAGCCACTGATTCCAACCGTCACCCGAACACCTGTCTGAAGCTGAACCAGACTGTTCGCAACCTTGGCGTCATATCTGACCCTGAAAGGAGCTTCCGATCACATATCCACAGCATAACTAAGACCGCCTATTTCCACCTCCGTAACATCGCCCATCTCCACCCTTTCCTCAGCTCATCCGTTGCTGAAACCTTCATCCATGCCTTTGTTACCTCCAGACTTGACTATTCCAATGCACACCTGGCTGGCCTCCCACATTCTACCCTACGTAAACTTGAAGTCATCCAAAACTCGGCTGCGCGTGTCCTAACTCGCACCAAGTCCCGTTCACCCATCACCCCTGTGCTCGCTGACCTACATTGGCTCCCGGTTAAGCAACGCCTCAGTTTAAAAATTCTCATCTTTGTTTTCAAAACCCTCCATGGCCTCTCCCCTCCCTATCTCTGTAATCTCCTTCAGCCCCACAACCACCTCCATCCAGAGATATCTGCGCTCCTCTAATTCTGCCCTCTTGAGCATCCCTGAGTATAATCGCTCAACCTTTGGTGGCCGTGTTTTCTGTTGCCTAGGCCCTATGCTCTGGAATTCCCTGCCTAAACCTCTCCACCTCGCTACCTCTCATTCCTCCTTTAAGACGCTCCTTAAAACCTACCTCTTTGACCAAGCTTTTGGTCACCTGCCCTAATTTTTCCTTATGTGGCTCGGTGTCAAATTTTTTGTCTTATAACACTCCTGTGAAGCACCTTGGGACGTCTTACTACATTAAAGGTGCTATATAAATACAAGTTGTTGCTGTTGTTCTTGTTTACATTAGAGACAGAAGTGCTTGAGGTAACTTCCATATCTCCCCCTCTTGAGCACGCGGTCTCAGAAAATACAAATGAACCTGACTGGGTTAAGTCTGAGCCCTTGAAGGGCAAAATCTTAAGTCCAAATCTTCACCATCCTGTGACATTTGATGTCTGTGGTCCCCTATTTATAAGAAAATAAGAAACAGAGAATCCATTGTGACTCTGCTCAAGAGCCCAAGGGGTTCATTTGTCAATTCATAATTTCCTTCTGTCACCGTGGGGAAATATCCACTTAAATTTAGCAATGCCCCATATAAATTTACATCCAGCAATACGAAAGTGGTTGCTTGGTGAATTGAGAAAACAGCTGTTAGCGGAAAGGGTTAACTCCTTTGTAGGTTTATAAGGTGGAGCGAAACATTGCCAGACGCCATTGCGCCACTTCCCAAACGCCATCTTTTTTGTATTTTTTTCCCCCTCAGTCTTTGTACCTTTTAAAACTTGCACAAAATTCCCTGATGTAATTACATTCATAAATAAATTTCAGCTTTTCCTTTAGTTCCAATTTTCAAAACGTGAGCCAAGAAGGCACAAAATTTTTACCAAATTGTTTCTATCCATATGAATTAAAAATCAGTTAAAACCAGCAAAAATCATTATCAACATCACTATTAACTTTAAACATTCTGTGAACCAATTCTGCTCCAACTATAGGATATCTTCCCCTTTTTTCTGAATGTGAAAGTCTCATGTCCGGAACTAGAGATCCTCACACAATTTAAAATAACCAAAATTTCACTGTGGTCACAATGAAAGTTGGGCTTCCACCATTTAATAGGTTAGTTAAACCTCAATACCTGTAGTTCCAATTTAATTCAGACCAATATTTTATTGAGAAACACAATACAGAACAAACAAAAACAGATCTTTTTCAAAATGACTAAAAATATTCAATATAACTGAACAAAAAAAAGTTGTTTTTTCAGTGAAACAAAACTTAAGACACAAAAGGAAGAGGGTGGAGACACAGTGGCACCAAAAACCTTCACACAAGCGAACACCAGCTGTTGCTAGGCTAAGGCAACTCTCTCTCTCTCCCTCGACTGTTATCGCCCTCATGTACCAACACTTATCTGAGGAAGGATATACTTGCCTTAGAGGCGTGCAACAAAGGTTCAGACATGTATCCTGCATTTTTTAAAATTCCTTTATGGGATGTGGGTGTCGCTGGCAGGGCCAGCATTTATTGCCCATCCCTAATTGCCCTTGAGAAGGTGGTGGTGAGCCACCTTCTTCAACCGTTGCAGTCCGTGTGGTGAAGGTGCTCCCACAGTGCTGTTGGGGAGGGAGTTCCAGGATTTTGATCCAGCGACGATGAAGGATCGGCGATATACTTCTAAGTCAGGATGGTGTGTGACTTGGAGGGGAACTTGGAGGTGGTGGTGTTCCCATGCGCCTGCTGCCCTTGTCCTTCTAGGTGGAAGAGGTCGCAGGTTTGGAAGGTGCTGCCGAAGAAGCCTTGGCGAGTTGCTGCAGTGCGTCTTGTAGATGGTACACACTGCAGCCACGGTACGCCGGTGGTGGAGGGAGTGAATGTTTAAGGTGGTAGATGGGGTGCCAATCAAGCGGGCTGCTTTGTCCTGGATGGTGTCGAGCTTCTTGAGTGTTGTTGGAGCTGCACTCATCCAGGCAAGTGGAGAGTATTCCATCACACTCCTTACTTGTGCCTTGTAGATGGTAGAAAGGCTTTGGGGAGTCAGGAGGGGAGACACTCTCTGCAGAATACCTAGCCTCTGACTTGCTCTTGTTGCCACAGTATTTATGTGGCTGGTCCAGTTAAGTTTCTGGTCAGTGGTGACCCCCAGGATGTTGATGGTGGGGGATTCGGCGATGGTAATGCCGCTGAATGTCCAGGGGCGGTGGTTAGACCCTCGCTTGTTGGAGATAAAAATGAGAAGTCGCACAACACCAGGTTATAGTCCAACAGTTTTATTTGAAATTACGAGCTTTCGGAGCTCTGCTCCTTCGTCAGGTACAGTGAGGGAATACAAATCGGTTACAAAGTATATATAGACAGAGAACAATGTGTCTGCAGAGATACAATCCGTCAGGGAGGCATTACATCAAAGACACAGCAGAGTACAGCTAAGACAATGAGGTGGGGTCACAGGGGGTCCAACGTGTCAGAGCAAGTTATTATCTTAATGGCAAGAAACTGGAAAGTACTGAAGTACAAAGGGATCTGGGGGTCCTGGTGCACGAAACTCAAAAGGTTAGTATGCAGGTGCAGCAAGTGATTAAGAAGGCCAATGGAATGTTGGCTTTCATTGCTAGGGGGATAGAATATAAAAATAGGGAGGTATTGCTTCAGTTGTACAAGGTATTGGTGAGACCGCACCTGGAATACTGCATACAGTTTTGGTGTCCATACTTAAGAAAAGACATACTCGCTCTCAAGTCAGTACAAAGAAGGTTCACTCGGTTAATCCCGGGGATGAGGGGATGGACATATGAGGAGAGGTTGGGTAAATTGAGACTCTACTCATTGGAGTTCAGAAGAATGAGAGGCGATCTTATTGAAACATATAAGATTGTGAAGGGGTTGGATCGGGTGGATGCGGGGAGGATGTTCCCGATGATGGGTGAAACTAGAACTAGGGGGCATAGTCTTAGAATAAGGGGCTGCTCTTTCAAAACTGAGATGAGAAGGAACTACTTCACTCAGAGGGTGGTAGGTCCATGGAATATGCTGCCCAAAAAAGCTGTAGAAGCTACATCATTACATAAATTTAAAACAGAAATAGACAGTTTCCTGGAAGTAAAGGGAATTAAGGGTTACGGGGAGCGGGCAGGAATTTGGACATGCGTCTAGGTTCGGATCGGTCATGGCCCTGTGGGTAGCGTAGCGGGCCCAGGGGCCGTGTAGCCTGATCCTGCTCCTATTTCGTGTGTCCAATTCTGTTAGGTTCAGGAGATGGTTCTGTGATAGTAGATTGGCGGTTAGGATCAGATCAGCCATGATCTTATTGAATGGCGGAGCAGGCTCGAGGGGCCAATTGGCCTACTCCTGCTCCTATTTCTTATGTTATGTTCTAAATGCTGCAGTCTGCAGTTAAGCTTTTTGCTTTTTTTTAAAACTGGAAATCACATTGTTGGAGATAGTCATTGCCTGGCACTTCTGTGGCGCGAATGTTACCTGCCACTTATCAGCCCAAGCCTGAACGTCGTCCAGGTCTTGTTGCATGCGGGCATGGACTGCTTCATTATCTGAGGAGTTGTGAATGGCACTGAACACTGTGCAGTCATCAGCGAACATCCCCATTTCTGACCTTATGTTGGAGGGAAGGTCACTGAAAAAGCAACTGAAGATGGTTGGGCCTAGGACACTGCCCTGAGGAACTCCTGCAGCGATGTCCTGGGGCTGTGATGATTAACCTTCAATCACCACAAATATCTTCCTTTGTGCGAGGTATGGCTCCAGCCAGTGGAGAGTTCCTGTGGTTCTTATGCTGTTTCGACCAATCCTCTCTTGTTACGTCAACGTAAATTTTGGCGTGACCAGCACACACAACACAGTCAGAACAAACATAGACCGAAGTGGTCACCTATTTCAGGTATCTGCATTATCTTTGCCAAGTGGTAAATTCATTTCTGATGAACTTCGGCTCCCTATTCCTGAATCAGAAGTATCCCCTAAAGAAGAAAAATTCAGAAGTGTCACTTTAGAATTACTGTTCATCTTTGTGAAATGATAATACAAACTAAATGAAGAGTCTGAAGACCAATACATATAGAAAAGAAAAATAATTAAGTAGTGAAATGGAACCAATTTGCACGTGGCTGGACAGGCATGAAGCAATGAAGCTATTGGTCACGTACACTTGAAATGACAACACTTGTCATTCTTGGTGATTAGCAGTTACACTTATTGATCAATGAGATTATCGTATTTCAGAGTCAACAGAATCTGAAAATAAATTCTGTTAATATCTAATCACGATTGTTGGAGATAAAATATAATTTAAAAAGTCTTCGCATTAACCTGTAAGTTGTTCTTCAGAACATGTAAATATGTCTTTAACAGAACAGTGCACTGTTATACTAACATACCATGCTGTTTAGTGATGAGTAAGGGGCTCTGCCCCATGATTCCCAGTGAAGGAAGCCCCCAATTGGGGGAAGATGATAAACAGAGGTGTTGGATTTCCCCAAAGAGAGAGGAGACCTGGAGGCACAATGAAACGTGTGTCTCCATGTTTTCATGCAGAGGCCTAGGAATACGACAGGGAAAGGTGCTATTACATGGAGTTGGAGGGGAGGATAATGCAGGCAAGAAAAGCAACTTAATGAAACAGGCAAAAATCGTGAGGACATCTCAGTGTAAAAAATAAGAATCATGTACTTAAGCAGAACAAGGGATTGAAAAGATGAACATTCACTGTTAACTCAACTAATTGTAAATATTCTAAAGAAAAGGTAAAGAATACCAGCCAACATATATTATTCAATCTCAATGCCTATTATCTGAGTCAGAAGGACATGGGTTCAAGCCCTACGCCAGAGGCTTGAGCACATCATCGAGACTGACCCATCAGTGCAGTACTGAGGGAATCCTGCACGTTCAGAGGTGCTGTCATTCAGGTGAGATGTTAAACCAAGGTGCTATCTGCCCTCTCGGTGAAGAAAAAGACCCCATACCACTAGAGCAGGGGAGTTCTTCCAGTGCCCTGGCTAATATTTATCTCTCATCCAAAAATCACTAAAACAGATGATCAGATCATTATCTCATTTCTCTTTGTGGGACCTTGCTGTGCGCAAATTAGATTTCATGTTTCCCTCCATTCCGACAGTGACTGCAGCTCAAAAGTACTTAATTGGCAGGGAAGCGCTTTGGGACATCCTGAGATTGTGAAAGGCGCTATATGAATGCAAGTACTTTCTTTTTCTCTATTGTGAATGCCCAATTTTGACATTAGTCAACAAGTAAACATGAATTTTAAAAGAGAGTTTTCGTAGTTTTTCTCCCTTTCTGTCTCAGTTACATGTTGCCATGGTACCCGAGTTAGCTCAAAATCACTACTTGAGTGAAGAATATCCAACAAAGGTAGTCTCTTGCAATGCCACTTCTGTTTGATCTGCAGAAGGTGAAACTACATGGAGATCATTATCATAAAATGTGCCAAAAACAATGCCCTGAGTGAATGCACTGTAGGCTCCAGTACTGAGTCACATCGATCCAGAACTTCCCACGTTTGATTTTAAGTCTGTACTTAGCTGACCTTAGCTGGGACAACAGTGGGATCTACAAATGGCCTCAGTATTTCTCCCCCTCTCACCACTGTGCATTAACCCTGCAGAAAAGTGTGCACAGGGGAGGAGAAGCTTGGGAACAGCCCGTCAACAATCACTGACTTGCACATGAAAAGTGGCCTTTTGGGCAAGGCACAGACGTGTTGCAGGCACTGGTGCAACTGTATCCCAACACGAGTCACTATCCACGGGAGAGGAGAACAGAAAAGGGGAAAAACTGAGGGAAAATATAGAAACAGTACAAATATTGGAGAGAGATGCACTGTACCTGCTGGCTGGTGTTGCAGAGAGGTTCATGTAGTTTGGTCGCTGTTTGGATTTGCAGTGCCTTCCCTGGTTTCTGGCGTAGGTTTGCCTACAACACGTGGGTTATTTTGCTCCATCCTGTGTTCTTGCATTCGTGAGTCTTCATTGCGATTCTACACGGAAAAATAAGTCATTAAAGTTGCAAGTTTGGGAAGCCATATTTTGAAAGTAATGGTTTGCTTGTCTGAGTTTGACCTTGTGACTGTGACAATGAATATAACAGGATATTTGTTCTATGATGCTCTGTATTGACTGTCATTGTTAGCTTAGGTGTCAACACAGTCACGCCCTCTTATTACTTCTGGACAGCAGAAACAGCTTGAAGTTGCTCTTTTCCAGAGCAAGTTGTCTTCTCTAATCATCTTCCATGGCGCCCTCCATCCTCATCTCAGAGACCAAATGTTGCCCCAAAACTATGCTCCACCTCTCTCCCCATTCATATCAGGGTCTTAACCTGCCCACAACACCAAAATTATACTGGTCAATGTCACAAATTACATCTTATATGAATACAACCGTGGCTTACTGTCCATACTCTTCCTCATCGACTCCTCCCACTGTCTTCCACACCGTGGAGTACTGCATCCTTCTCAAACTGCTCTCCCCCACAGTTCACCTCTGCGATACTGCTTTCTCCTGGTCCCACTTCTACGCATCACACCATAGACATTACAGCGTCTCAAATAGTTTCACCGCCCGTTCCCTCAAGGTCGCCTCTGGAATCTATCCTTGGCCTCTTCATCATTTACATTCTACCCCTTGATGTTATCCTGAAGCACAGGGCCAACTTGTACATGTCTGCTGATGACACCCAGCTCTACCTTGTCACCCCTGTCATTGGCTGCACTTGGCTGATGGGCATTGGCTCAGATGAGACAAAATTTCCTCCAGCTTTAGGTCAGCAAAAGTGAAGCCATTTCCTTCAGTTCCAACAAGCATCTACACACCTCATTCCTTGACTCTGCCTCCCTTCCCACCTCCCACTTCATGCTTAGCTCAGGGTGTGGAACCATGGCATATTGTATCGACCCTGAGCTCAGCTTCCTCCCCCATATTCAATCTGTCACCAATTTCATTTTCTTTCATTTCTGCGTACTGCCTGTCGTTGCCTCTACTTCTCCTCTTGGCTGCCGAGATTTTAATCCACGCTTTTATTATTTAACAGCTTGATTTCTCCAACATTCTCCTTACCATTTCCCTGCTTTTACCTTTTATAAGTCATCCAGAATGCCTTGGCTTGTGTCCTCACTGAGCTCCACTAGGTTCCAGTGTCCCCGAGAATCAATTTTAAATTCTCGTCCTCACCTGCAACTCTCTCCAAGTTCTTGTCCCTCATGCCCTCCGATTTTCAGCCATATTTCCAGCATGTGCCCTATGGTCCTTCCAACATCAGCCTCCTTCTCAGTCCTCACTTCCTCCCTTCATCATTCGCCACCTTCCCCCACTCTGTGGAACTCTCTCCCTCAGCATCGCCTTATGTCACCAACCTCTCTGCTTTAAAGAATCTGCTAAGACCCTCGTCTGTGCTTTTACCCATTCCTGACCTCTCTGTCTTCCTTTTTTCTCCCCTGCCTCTGCTTGATGCCCACTTACTCTCCACCGCCCTGAAAAGTGCTGTGAAAGATCGCAATATGTAATGAGTGCTGTAGTTCGTTTTGATCTAATGAATGTAAATAAAAGACAGCTCCATCGGTCCCACTTTCAAAACTAATCTGCTGTCTAATGAAAGGGAGTCAGTTATTTAATAATGTGTTCAAAAGTACTTTGGTAAGGAGTTACTGCTGCATTAATGCAGCTTAAGCACATACATATAGCCCCTGCATCTGGTGAAAGAAAGTCACAGGGCAAATCTGCGGAGATTTTGTTGAATTAGTCACAAAGTGATGTCAGCGCTATGGACGTAAGTACAGATGGTAAGTTGAAATAAGTTACTGTAATCTTGTGTGTTGATAAATGGTAAAACCACAATTGGAATACTGTGTGAATTCTGGAAACGCTTTTTTTACAGGTGGCGATAGGGATAGGAAGATGGTCAAATACTCCATGGGATAAAATGGTTCTTGTGACGTGTTGAGAGCTGGGGGAATATTATCCGCAGCAGTAATGGAGATTAATGAAAATTCTGGAGAGGTGTTTGATTATCGTTGAACATCTTATTTATGTAAGACATTCTCTGGAGATTAAAAAGATGGCATCGAGTCCACCACAGGGTGGACTGTACACGGTCAATGAAGTGAGCAGGCTCGAAGGACTGGGGGACTTTTTTGTGTTATATTTCACGTTTTTTGCCGATGTAACAAATTCAGAATTTACCACAGGAGTGAAATTTTCCTTCTTTAAATGTTTTCCGTATGACATGCTGACGGGTCTGAAGCCTGAAAATCCTTCAGGTTTCTTTTGCACCTGTCAGATAACAGCATCATATTCGCGCTGTGCAATTCCACCTACAATGTCCTCTTCCTGTGCCTTAAACAGCAAACCCAAACTGTCTCCCATCACCTCTTTACTTCTAATGCAGTCCAACTACTGGTAAAAAAACAATGTTTTTAAATGAGACAGGATTTCAACATTGCGTCTCACCTTCAGCATTGTTGAAATAGCCAAGGATTTTATGGATTCTTAGTGGCCTGGATCCCCTGATGGAAATCACGCACATATAACTATCATGAGATAGAGATTAGATGCAGACTAATAAACAAATGGGGATCAGATTTATATTTCCCCTCATTCCCAGCACTGGACATCAGTGACTGCACACTGTATAAGGTCCTCCTCTGTAAGAGAAAACTATCTACAAGGGTGCAACTTGCACTTAAGAATGTTAGAAATAGGTGCAGGAGTAGGCCATACGGCCCCTCGAGCCTGCTCTGCCATTCAATAAGATCATGGCTGAACTTCGACATAAACTCCACTTTCCCACCCGATCCCCATATCCCTTGATTTCCTTAGTACCCAAAATTCTATTGATCTCAGTCTTGAATATACTCATCGACTGAGCAGCCACAGCCCTCTGGGGTAGAGAATTCCAAAGATTCACAGTGAAGAAATTTCTCCTCCGCTCAGTCCAAAATGGCCGACCCCTTATCCTGAGACTATGCCCCCTAGTTCTAGACTCTCCAACCAGGGGAAACAGTCTCTCAGCATCTACCCTGTCCAACCCTTTAAAGAATGTTATACATTTCAATGAGATCATTTCTCATTTTTCTAAGCTCCAGAGAATAAACTTCTTATATTGCAGTATGTTTGTGGAATGTTTTGAACTTTTAAGTTTGCAGAAAATACGATTTTACACACGACTGTGTAACAACGGTGAAATATATATATTTACCCTTTCTTCAGCCCTTGCTTCCTCAGCATCTGTCACAAAGAAAAATATAAGTAAATTAATAGAAGGAATGTGCTGTTAACTAGATTTACTCATGTTTTTGCTCTACTTTTGCCAGTGTTTTTTTAAACGTGAAAATAGCAGGTGTTCTTGTCAGTAAATGACACACTGGCCTTAATTTTAACCCCCTCGCCCAGCAAGAATGTACGTGACAGGGGTTAAAATTAGGCCGAGGCAACTTACCGGCTCTGAGGCCATATCGTTCTTGCCCGGCGCCATTTACTCTTCGCCGAGGCTCCCACTACAGCCAGGCGGGGCCTACTTTAAACACAAGAGTCGCAGCCCGATGATGTCATCAAGCGGCGCAGGGATAAACAAAAAGTGAAGGGGGCGGGGCTCCCGACAGTAGACCCACGGCGGGAGGCGCCGACTGGCCAGAAGAGGCCAAGGTAAGTCTCAAAGAAATACTTCATCAGAACTCCTTGTGGATTAGGAGTGCTTCCCCTCAGGCTCCGCAAGGAGTCCTTGGGCCTCCCAGGCCCCCCGCCCCGCCCGATCGCTTTGGAACCCCAGCCTCTTCTACACCTCCCCCGATGGCATCTGCACCCCCTCAATCGCCTCCTGACCCTCCCTCCCACTCACTGCCGGGTACTGTTCCCATGGTTTCCCAGCTGTGGCCTCCTGCCACCAGATTTCCGCTCCCGTCCGTCCCGGCACTGGATCTCGCCGGGTATCTGGGAACTTTTAAGTTAATAAGGCCCTGCTGCTCAGATCGGCAGGACCTCCACATCCCCGGACTCTCTGGGTGCGCCGCCCGCACCATTCCCCCTTTTTATCAGGAGCCACTACCTCCATCTGCACTTTAAGTTGAGCCCAATTAAACAGAACAACCACCAAACTGAGACCTTGATGTACAGAGAGGGCAAAGGTCACCTAACCCGCATAACCCAAGTTTAATACAAGATTAAAGCAACAGTGTCACAGTTGTTTGACGGCAGTATACACTGTTGGAAAAAGAGGATTATTTGCAATCTGACTGAAAAACCATATTGGAGCAGGAAGATGCACACAGTAAATCAATCAAATCTCACACCTGCATATTGTTTACGCTTTTTCTTCCAAATTAAAATAGCAGCTGCAACAGCCAGAATCAAAGCCACAATGAGAACAGCCACCAGTATAACTGTCAGATTAGACTTCTTTTCACACTCCACATCACTCGTAGAGCTCCCTAGTTTGACCTGAATTTGGTTGAGTTCTTCACATCTGGTGAAAATGCAGAAAAATAATCAGCACAAACTTCTACAATAATTGCTGTTGTAGGGGCTAATCGGAGCCTTAAGCGGACTAACCGTGAAGGAGAGTCGACGCGCTACCCGACTTAGCCCGACTGAGCAATAAAACTCAAACACCAATTTACACGGTTAAATGCGGGAGTACACTTTATTCAGAGCGCTCTGGGAGAGAATTGATGCACCCACGTGCAGTCACCGACCTCTCAAATAAGTCACTCTGGGGCACAGTATTTTATACATCCATCATTGATTACATCGTGCTCACATGAGCATGTGATAGTCATTAGAATCCAATCAATTTTATGTATACAATTGTTAAGCATAGTAAATCAATTAACGTCAGGATACAGTTGATGTGATCAGCCTCGTCTATGTGACAGTGTTATCTCGAGCCCTGTATGTTGCAACGTTGTCTGACAAGGCAGACTACCAATCCATTGCAGAAAAGTCCTGTGTCAGCGAATTTAAAGTTCATTAACTGGATGAGTTTTTCTTCTCCGACATTTCTTTAATAATTTTCTCCTCCAACAATTGCTATAAGTATAATTATAACAAATCTGTTACAATTAATCTGTTATTGAAATTTCACTCTAACCCCAGTAGAGTTTGAGTTAAACCTACTGTATTACAGGGAAATGATGGACGGCTGATCCATTTTATTTAACCAAAATAAATATTGGCTAGGACACCGGGAAGAACTCCCCTGGCTCCTCTTCAAAATAGTGCCAGGGGATCTTTTATTTCCAGCTCAGTTTAACATCTCCCTCAGTACTGCACTGGAGTGTCAGCCTAGATTTCTGGAGTGGGACTTGAACCCACAACCTACTGACTCAGACGCAATGCTTCCACTGAGCCACGGCTGACACCTGCTAAAACTATTTTAAATAAACTATTTTCATTTTCAAGTAGCTTCAGGAGGGATAAGGATGAGTTATTATTGAAACAAAACCTTAGGGCTGAGCTCTGCTGAAGGATCACACTGAAATGTTAACTTTTCTTTTCCTCTCTGCTGATCAATCTGTTGTGCACTTCAGATATTTTCTGTTTCTAAACCTTAAAATACAGGAGGCCAGAAATGCCTGCTGGCGATAATACCAGACAAGCACTAAATGAGTTTGTATGGCATTCCTGTATCAGCAGGAAACAGGAATTCTTATTCCACAGAAGGAGATATCAGGACAGATGACCAAAAGCTTGGTCAAAGAGGTAGGTTTTAAGGAGTGTCTTAAAGGAGGAGAGAGAAACAGTGAGGCAGAGAAGCTTAGGGAGGGAATTCCAGAGTTTAGGGCCTAGGCAGCTGAAAGCACAGTGACCAATGGTGGAATGATTAAAATCGGGGCTGTGCAAGAGGCCAGAATTGGAGAAGCGCAGAGATCTCGAAGGCCTGTAAGGCTGGAGGAAGTTAGAGATAGGGAGGGGCGAGGTCATGGAAGGATTTGAAAACCAGGATGAGAATTTTAAAATTGAGGCGTTGCTGGACCGGGAGCCAATGTCGGCCAACGAGCACAGGGGTGATGGGTGAACGGGACTTGGTGCGAGTTAAGATACGGGCAGCAGAGTTTTGGATGACCTCAAGTTTATGTAGGGTGGAAGATGAGAGCCTGGCCAGAAGTGCATTGGAACAGTCAAGTCTAGAGGTAACAAAGGCATGGATGAGGGTTTCAGCAGCTGAGCTGAGGCAAGGGCAGAGCCGGGCGATGTTACGGAGGTGGAAATAGGCAGTCTTGGTGATGGAGTAGATACGTGGTCTGAGCTCATCTCAGGGTCAAACACAACAACAAAGTTGTGAGCAGTCTGGTCCAGCCTCAGACAATTGCGAGGGAGAGGGATGGAATCGGTGCCCAAGGAATGGAGTTTGTAATGGGGACTGAAGACAATGGCTAGTCTTCCCAATATTTAGTTGGAGGAAATTTCTGCTCATCCAGTATTGGATGTCGGACAAGCAGTGTGACAAATCAGAGAGAGTGGAGGTGTCGAGTGGTGGTAGTGAGGTAGAGCTGAGATTCGCCAGCGTATATGTGGAACCTGACGTGTTTTCGGATGATGTCGCCAAGGGACAGAATGTAAATGAGAAATAGAAGGTGGCCAAGGATAGATCCTTGGGGAACTCCAGAGGTAACGGTGCGGGAAGAGAAGCCAATGCAGGTGATTCTCTGGCTACGATTGGATAGATAAGAATAGAACCAGGCGAGGGCAGTCACACCCAGCTGGACGACGGAGGAGTGGCGTTGGGAGGACGGTGTGGTCAGCCGTGTCGAAGGCTGCAGAAAGGTTAAGAAGGATGAGGAGGTATAGTTTACCATGGTCACAGTCACATAGAATGTCATTTGTGACTTTAATATGGGGCCTTTCAGTACTGTGGCGGATACCTGATTGGAGGGAATCAAACATGGAATTGCAGGAAAGATGGGTACGAATTTGGGAGGTGACAACAAGGACTTTGGAGATGGAGTGGGAGGTTGGAGATGGGGCGGTAATGTGCAAGGATAGAGGGGTCAAAGGTGGTTTTTTTGAGAGGATTGGTGATGGCAGATCTGAAGGGGAGGGGGACAGTACCTGAGGAGAGGGAACCGTTAACAACATCAGCTAACATGGGACCAGGAAGGAAAGTTGGGTGGTCAGCAGTTTAGTGGGATATGGTCAAAGAAGGAGGAGGTGGGTCTCATGTACAAGATGAGCTCGGAGAGGGCATGAGGGGAGATAGGAGAGAAACTAGAGAAAGATGGGAGTTTAGGGCTAGGGCAGGGGGGGACCTTCGAGGAAGTTTGGCCCAGTGGGCTAAGGAAAGGGAGGGAAGTGGGATTTGGGATATAGGGAGGAAGATCCAGACAGTAGGGCTGAGGCTACTGAAAGCTCTGCCACCAAGGGTGAGGCAAAATCGGGAGATACTTTATGGACATAGAGATGTCAGCACTAGGACAGCAGTTTTATTTATGATCAAAAAAGTGAAGCAGATCACACACATTGGCGGGGGGGGGGAGGAATTTAACATTCTGACACGCTGTGAGCGGGAATGAGGGGCCAGTAGCACGTGGGAAACCAGGTCGGGTGTGACGTCACTGACAGGTTCCCCACCTGGAAGTTAGACTGATTGACAGGCTGGCTTCCAGTCGGGTGGGGAACACTGGAGAAGAGGCTGTAGCCCCAGGTTGGTGCGAGCCCCGACCCCGGGGGGCGGGTGAGTCCGATCCTTTTCCCTGGGGGGGGGGGTTCGGTCCCTGACCCAGGGTCGGAGGGGGGGGGGCTGATGGCGGGGAAGCTTGCAGGATTGGGGGGGGAAGCACTCTTGCTCCTCCCGGCCCAGAAGGAGTGCTCCCCGAGGCTGTGCTTACCTCGCGGCAGCTGCCAAGATTCCTGAGGCCCGGTAACCCCGGCCGGCCTTAGTTAAACCTGCAAAGCAGCTTAAATCCAAGGCAGCTAGCCTCATTATCATATTTAAAGTGCCAACCTGCCTCCTGGGACCGGGTTGGCTGGCCGCACCCCTGTCCCACCTCCATTAAAACCGGAAGTGGGCAGGTTGGAATCGGGATTCAGATTTTTAACACTTTAACCGCCCACCCAACCCCAACCTGTCCATTTTTAGGGGTTAAAATTCCCCCCATGCATTTTAAACTGACATTTTTTCAACTGTGTGCCAAATTGTTAACATCAAACAAGAAAAATTGGCTAGTTATTCCTGTTACGCAGAGTGTGAATTACAGGAAGAACTTGGTAAGGGGGAGGTTCCTGGAGAGCAAATAATAAAGATGACAACAGAGAAGGTCATAGACTTAGGTAGCAGTGGGGAAATTAAAAACCAGAGTGTGTCAGGAAGGGGCAGAAGGTATGGAGTAAAAGGTAAAGTAATAAAAAGGGCAAAAGCAGGAACTAAGTGTCACAAAACATATTTGAAAGTTCTCTATCTGAATGCACGTAGCATTCGTAACAAAATAGACGAGTTAATGGCACAAATAACTACATATGGGTATGATCTTGTGGCCATTACAGAAACATGGCTGCAGGGTGACAATGCCTGGGAATTAAACATACCAGGTTATTTAACGATCAGGAAGGACAGGCAGGAAGGAAGGGGAGGTTGGGTGGCTATGTTAATAAAGGAAGGAATCACTAATACAGAGAAATGATATTGGGTCAAAAGATCAGGATAATGAAACAGTTTGGGTGGAGATAAGGAATAATAAGGGGAAAAAAACACTAGTGGGCGTAGTCTATAGGCCTCCGAATAGTTGCAACTCTGTTGGACGGAGTATCAATCGGGAAATAGTTGAGGCTTGTAATAAGGGAACATCTATAATTATGGGGGATTTTAACTATCATATTAATTGGACAAATCAAATTGGGCAGGGCTGCCTTGAGGATGAGTTAATTGAGTGTATTAGGGATGGGTTTCTTGAGCAGTATGTAACTGAACCGACCAGGGGGCAAGCAACCTTAGATCTGGTCCTGTGTAACAAGACAGGATTAATTAAAAATGTCCTAGTAAAGTGACCATAACATGGTTGAATTCCATATTCAATTAGAGGGTGAGAAGGTTGGATCTCAAACAAGCGTGCTAAGCTTGAATAAAGGAGACTATGAAGGTATGCGATCGGAATTTGGTAGAGTGGATTGGGAAAATAGATTAAAGGGTAAGACGATACATGATCAGTGGTGTACATTTAAGGAGTTATTTTACAACTTCCAAAAAAAATATATTCCACTGAGAAGAAAAGGGTGTAAAAGAAAAGACAGTCATCCATGGCTAAGTAAAGAAATTAAGGATAGTATTCGACTAAAAACAAGGGCTTATAAGGTAGCCAAATCTAGTGGGAGGATAGAGGATTGGGAAAACTTTAAAAGACAGCAAAAAATAACAAAAAGATTGATTAAGAAAGGGAAGATAGATTATGAAAGTAAATTAGCAAAAAATATAAAAACAGATAGTAAGAGTTTTTATAGTTATATAAAAAGAAAAAGGGTGGCTAAAGTAAATGTTGGTCCCTTAGAGGATGAGACCGGGAAATTAATGGTGGGAAATATGGAGATGGCAAATACACTGAATGAATATTTTGTATCAGTCTTTACAGTAGAGGACACTAAGAATATCCCAACACTGGACAAACAGGGGGCTATAGGGGGGGGGAGGAGCTAAACACGATCAAAATCACTAAGGAAGTGGTACTCGGTAAAATAATGGGACTCGAGGCGGATAAATCACCTGGACCTGATGGCTTACATCCTAGGGTCTTGAGGGAAGTGGCGGTAGGGATTGTGGATGCATTGGTAATAATTTTCCAAAACTCCCTGGACTCAGCAAAGATCCCGGCAGACTGGAAAACTGCTAATGTAACACCCTTATTTAAAAAGGGCAGTAGACAGAAGGCTGGAAACTATAGACCGGTTAGCCTAACATCTGTGGTAGGTAAAATTTTGGAGTCCATTATTAAGGAGACAGTAACGGGACATTTGGATAATCATAATTTAATAGGACAAAATCAGCATGGTTTTATGAAAGGGAAGTCATGTTTGACAAATTTGCTGGAGTTCTTTGAGGAAGTAACATACAGGGTGGATAAAGGAGAACCAGTGGATGTGGTGTATTTAGACTTCCAAAAGGCATTTGACAAGGTGCCACACAAAAGATTATTGCTTAAGATAAAAAATCACGGGATTGGGGGTAATATTCTGGCATGGATAGAGGATTGGCTATCTAACAGAAGGCAGAGAGTTGGGATAAATGGTTCATTCTCAGACTGGCAATCAGTAACTAGTGGTGTTCCGCAGGGGTCAGTGCTGGGTCCCCAACTCTTTACAATCTATATTAACGATTTGGAGGAGGGGACCGAGTGCAACATATCAAAGTTTGCAGATGATACTAAGATGGGAGGGAAAGTAGTGAGTGAGGAGGACATAAAAAATCTGCAAGGGGACATAGACAGGCTAAGTAAGTGGGCAGAGATTTGGCAGATGGAATACAATACTGGAAAGTGTGAGGTTATGCACTTTGGCAGGAAAAATAGTAGAGCAAGTTATTATCTAAATGGCAAGAAACTGGAAAGTACTGAAGTACAAAGGGATCTGGGGGTCCTGGTGCACGAAACTCAAAAGGTTAGTATGCAGGTGCAGCAAGTGATTAAGAAGGCCAATGGAATGTTGGCTTTCATTGCTAGGGGGATAGAATATAAAAATAGGGAGGTATTGCTTCAGTTGTACAAGGTATTGGTGAGACCGCACCTGGAATACTGCACACAGTTTTGGTGTCCATACTTAAGAAAAGACATACTTGCTCTCGAGTCAGTACAAAGAAGGTTCACTCGGTTAATCCCGGGTATGAGGGGATGGACATATGAGGAGAGGTTGGGTAGATTGGGACTCTACTCATTGGAGTTCAGAAGAATGAGAGGCGATCTTATTGAAACATATAAGATTGTGAAGGGGTTGGATCGGGTGGATGCGGGGAGGATGTTCCCGATGATGGGTGAAACTAGAACTAGGGGGCATAGTCTTAGAATAAGGGGCTGCTCTTTCAAAACTGAGATGAGAAGGAACTACTTCACTCAGAGGGTGGTAGGTCCATGGAATATGCTGCCCCAAAAAGCTGTAGAAGCTACATCATTACATAAATTTAAAACAGAAATAGACAGTTTCCTAGAAGTGAAGGGAATTAAGGGTTACAGGGAGTGGGCAGGAATCTGGACATGCGTCTAGGTTCGGATTGGTCATGGCCCTGTGGGTGGCGTAGCAGGCCCAGGGGCCGTGTAGCCTGATCCTGCTCCTATTTCGTGTGTCCAATTCTGTTGGGTTCAGGAGATGGTTCTGTGATAGTAGATTGGCGGTTAGGATCAGATCAGCCATGATCTTATTGAATGGTGGAGCAGGCTCGAGGGGCCAATTGGCCTACTCCTGCTCCTATTTCTTATGTTCTTACCTCCTGTACTGAGAAGACTCAACAAGAAGTGGAGTTGATCAAAACTGATGTAAGTCACTGTGCTACAACCCATTTGGATAAATAAGTTAGAAACATAGAAACATAGAATCTAGGAGCAGGAGTAGGCCATTCGGCCCGTCGAGCCTGCTCCACCATTCAATACGATCATGGCTGATCATCCAAATCCAGTACCCTGTCCCTGCTTTAATCCCCACAGTACACATATCCCACCCTACCCCCGTAACCCCACATATTTAATTCCCCCTAACATATCCCATCCTATCCCCATAACCCCACATATTTAATCCCCCCCTAACACTAAGGGTCAATTTATCATAGCCAAATCAACCTAACCCGCATATTTTTGGACTGTGGGAGGAAACCGGAGCACCCGGAGGAAACCCACGCAGACACGGGGAGAATGTGCAAACTCCACACAGACAGTCACCCGAGGTCAGATTTGAACCCGGGTCCCTGGCGCTGTGAGGCACCAGTGCTAACCACTATGCCACCGTGTTACAGTATGTTTGCCAATTCTAGCATCTGTACAATGATATTGCAAGTTAAAAATTCTGGATTCCTTGAGGTACTTACTTAGTCCAAACCTTACAAGCCTCAGTTAATGAAGCATTGCTTGAATATGTTTTAGGAGGGCACATCTCACACACAGTATCTTTGAAATGTGTTCCTGAAAAATAAACGCATCAATGTCAATACCAGATCATTGGAACTGAGTTTACATTACTAAGGGGTGTTTGAAACATAGCTCCCGTTACTGTTTTATGCACTAGTCTACTCCTGATAATTTTATTTTTTTGCACTAAAACCGTTCACGTTTAAAATAGGACAAAATATGCTAACCATTTTGTATTACCATTATTGTCGATTACAAAGTTGCCACTTACAGCATGTTAAGCACCCCATGTATTTTGGGAAGAAACAGGTGTTCACTCAGTAGTTGGTACATTGTTTAGGTGCAATTATCTTGTATACTTAATTACCCCTAACCAGTGTTGGTTTACAGCTTGCACTACTCAGCAATGATGGCAAACATGTTCAATAAGTAAATAGCGCCTTGTTAAGGTCCAATTATCTTGTGTACTTAATCCCCTCTAAGTGGCGTGGGGTTGCAGTTTGCAGTGCTTAGCCCACTGTAAGAGGTGGGGACTCTATTACTCCTAATATTATTACTGGAGGAATTTGGGATATAGGAAGGGCTATCCAGGCAGTAGGGCTGAGGCTACTAAAAGTGCTGCCACCAATGGTAGGGCACAAGGAGGGAGAGTTGCTCAGGAGGCTAGAGTCAGAGGATTGTCGGGTGCAGGAGAGGATCTGTGGCTGGAGGAGGTTGCAGAGGTAGGAAAGTGTAAAGCCATAGAGGGATTTGAAGATGAGGCCAATGATTTTAAATTGAATGCATTATGTAACAGGGAACGAGTGTAGGTCAATGAGCAGAGGAGATGATGGAACTTGGTGTGGACAGGAATGTGGGCAGCCATGTTTTGGCAAATTGGAGTTTTGGGCAATAAAAGGCAAGCAATGATTTGGGCAACAGGGTACAAAATGGTTGGCGGGATGAATTAGCGCGCCTGAAGAGAGAGGCCCAAAGACCGTCTTAAATTTATCCACAGGCCTCATTGGAATATATCCGGCGAGCTGCAGGCGGCAATTGGCTGCCCCAATGCAGCTCGCCGGTCTGGGAGCAAGCTCCCTCTAGTCTTATCGAATTTGTTCAGTTTCCCTAGCCCTGCCCACAATTAAATATAGCAGGCCAGTCAAGGGTCAAGTGGCGCTTTAGGGGCGTGTATTTGGCAATCGGCCTTCGTGTCCCATTTTCCATCCTCTGTAGCTGGTACCCCGCCACATTTTGGGTGCTATGGCAGAGGAAAGGAAACCCACTGCCAGGCAGTATTTAGCTATGAAACGCATGGTAATCCAACACCTTACCTTTTTCCTTCACTCCTTCACCTGGAGGGCACGTTTTGTGTTTTCTGCCCGTCTCACAGCTTCTGTCTATGCAGTAATATCCCTCTCTGGACTCGCACACTGTATTGTGTGTATAGATACATTGCTGTTTAATTTGAAGTCCCAGCTCTATAAGGAAAAAACATTAATGAGGTTCAAGTAGAATCAATATGTACTACTTTCTATTTCACTTTATACCTCCTTAAGAGGTAGAGAATGGATACAAAACATGAAATAGCAGAGGCTTTTCTTTTAAGATTAGAATCGAAGGGATCGATTTTGACTTTTGGGTGACCAACTGGTGGAGCAACAACCGATCGTCTGTTCCCGTGAAGAAGAGGTGGCCGCGATTTGGAGGCTCCGAACTCATTGACATCGGGCACGTTGTGATCGTGGAGGGGTGGGTCCCAGAGTGGCAAAGCTGCTGTCTTGTCCTTGCTTTTTCAGTATCTAGTTCTCATTGGTTCTTTCTGGTTTATTTTCATGTTTCATTTTCCCCCTTCCTTTGAAACTACTTTACTTTCTTTTTTTCTCAGTGGTTATTTTCTGGCTCACATTTTTCAGTTTATATTAATGTTTCCCTCGGATTCTTGTGTGCTTTTACATTACTCAGTTTTTTAAATCATTTGTTCTGAGTGGCTTGGCTTTCACCTACAGAAGTAGAATATTAAAAAATGGGAAAAATTCCATTTGGCTCATCTGTTGGTGCACGTAACTCCTTTCATGGCTTGTTGGCATTCCTTTCTTACAAATTTGTTGACAACGAATGAAAATCTTCCCCAGTTCTGTAGGAATATAGAAACAGGAGTAGGCCATTCAGCCCTTGAGCCTGTTCAATTAGATCATGGCTCATCTGTTTCTCCACATCCCTTGATACCCTTACCCAACAAAAATCTATCAAATGCAGTCTTGAAAATTTTAATTGACCCAGTTTCCACAGCATTTTGGGGGAGACAGTTCCATATTTCCACTACCCTTTATGTGGAAAAAGTGCTTCCTGATTTCACTCTTAAATGGCCTAGCTCTAATTTTAAGATTATGCCCCTTGTTCTGGATTCCCCCATCAGAGGAAATCTACTCTATTAAATCCCTTTAACATTTTAAAGACCTTGATTAGTTTAGCCCACAACTTTTAAACTCAAGGGAATACAAACCAAATTTATGCAACTTGTGCTCATAAATTAACCCTTTAATCCCTGGTCTAATTCTGGTGAGTCTGCGCTGTACCCACTCCAAGGCCAATGTCCAAGGTCAACAACCTGAAACGTTAACCCTACCTACCTCTCTCCATAAATGCTGCCTGACCTGCTGAGTGCTTCCAGCACTTTATATTTTATATTAAATATGCAGGTAAGTTGTTTTTCATCCTCAATAGCTCAGTGAGGAAATGCCCCAGGTAGTCTGATACTGAGCCACAGAAGTTCCAGGCTCAATCTCTGGTTTATGTTGAATTAGTTAAGCTCAACCAGAGTAACTGTAGCGGTACTATAATTGGCATCATTGACCTCAGGCAGAAGGCTCAGCCACTGCTCCCATTCCCCATAGCTGTGAACTGACCTCTACCACATTCAGTGACAAAAGAATAGGACTTGGCTGTCACAGCCATACCCACCCCCCACAGTGCTCACCAGAATGCCTCATGCATGAATAATGACCATTTGGGTGAGGAACAGGAGAGCTGCTGGCACCTGTGCAACCATTCACCAGAAGTCAGCACCCGTGGGAAAGGAGGGGAGAGAAAAAATGTTTGTCGTAACAAGAAATGTGATGTCACTGAGATTTAATCTGATCACATCTAACACCAAAAGAAGATTTTGATGACAGGAAATTCCATATCAGATTTGAAGTTGAAGTGCACGATTTCACCATTAATGCAGTCACAAAATCATGGATCTGTAACTCACCAACAAGGGGCACAAATATTACTTAGTAAATACTGTATGTTGAAGAGCAATAGAAGCAAACACATTTAAGGAAAACCTTCAATTATGATGTTTTGCTAAAATCAGGGCATTTTCAAACAACTGTTGATAACTGTTCCTGAGAAAATACTCAGGTCTCTAAAAAAAAAAACCGATTAAAATAAATATTACTGTGATAGTTACCTTGATCACAAGCTTTACATTTCAGACATTTTTCTGCACCACTGGGATGTTGAATATATTCTCCAGCTGTACATGGTTTACACGTTGTGTCAACTTCTATCGTGCAATGTTTAGAAACTATATGGCCTGCGAGAAAAAAAAGTGTATTGCAAAAGTCAGTTCTGGAATTACAAGCCTTGTACTGCTCCCAGAAAACTTGTCAGAAAGCATTTTACTGCCAAAAAATCTATGGAAAAATAAAACGAGAACTCACATTAGAACCTTTATTATTTTTAGACAGGAATAACAGCAGTTCAGGAAGAATAGGAAGGCTACGGTGTAATCAGCGAGCTTACTCATCAGAAATCAGACTAAATACAGATCAAGTAATAACAATCCTGGGAACGGTAGCATAGTGGTTATGTTACTGGACCAATAATCCAGAGGCCTGGACTAATAATTCAATGAAAAGAGTTCAAATCCCACCACGGCAGCTGGGGAATTTAAATTCAGTTAATTAAATAAATCTGGAATAAAAAACTAGTGTCAGGAATGGTGACCATGTAAATACCAGATTGCTGTAAAAATCCATCTGGCTCACTAATGTCTTTCAGGGAAGAAAATCTGCCGTCCTTACCTAGCAGATGATTCCAGACCCACAGCAGTGTAGTTGACTGCCCTCTGAAATGGCCAAGCAAGCCACTCATTTGTACCAAAGCACTATGACAAAGTATAATAACGTGGACTGCAGCGGTTCAAGAAGATGGCTCACCTCTACCTTCTGAAGGGCAATTAGGAATGGGCAATAAATACTGGCCTTGCCAGCGACGTCCACATCCCGTGAATAAAAAACAATTGAAGCCTCAGATTGGACTGAAAATGCTATGTTAGTGCTTGGTATCATATATTTTCAATTCATAAATAACTTATATTTTTTTTTAAAGTTAAAAATAATTTATTTCCCTTTACTACTGTGAAGTTCAGTTTCCAGGATTAGATAGAAGTCCTTTCTAACTATCCCCAGCGTTCATCAAAACAAAACTTACTTGAGATCAGCAAAAAGTTTCTCTCTCTGATAATGCTAACAGGTAACCTGTTCCTGGAGAGACGGTCAGCAGAGGGTGTTGGCATGGGGACGTCGGAGCGTGGGTGCCAACTGTAGGTTTGTTATGACATTCAGGGGAGAATTTTGCCGGCGCTCAGGGGGCGGGTTTGGAGGCGGGACTGCTGGCAAAATCAGAAAGATTGGCAGCGGGTCCCGAATCCGCTCCCAACTGGCCTCCAAACAATCTTCCCGGGGGTCGGGTCCCCGATTTGCGCAGGGACCCGACTCCTAGCGCGGGAAGAGGATTATTGCCACTTAACTGCTTGTTAACAGGTAGTTAACAGGCAGTTAAGAGGCTTTTTCCCATTTTGACACTTCTACTGCGGGCTTCCCGACATCGGGAAACCCCGCCAGGGTAAGTGTGGTGTGCTGTGGGTCTACTGTAATGCATGTGTATAGATGCCAGCTGCAGAAGTGGTGTGAAGGATCCAATGGGACACTGGTGAGTTTCAGAGGTAAGAAAATGTTGGGAAAGTCATTTTTAATGTGTTTAGAATTTTCTGTAGGTGACAAGCTATGAAGTGTTTGTGTAGTCTCACCTCATTGGGAGAACCTCTCTCACCAGTGACAGATCGCTTCTGTAACCTTACCTCAGCTGCCATCTGTTATAGCCTAAGGAGAGAGTCACTGGCGAGCCTGGGTGAAAGGCTCACCTTTGTGGAGTGATTGTCAGTGTTTGCAGCATTGCCGTCAAACACTGAAAAATCATCTGTCAAAAAAAAATGGTCATGTCCCCTGTAAGAAAACTGGCAGATGACGCGTCATCAACTGACGTCACCTGACACCGGCTTTCTCTTAATTGGCCGGCAAGCCCGCAGGGTGGGCTTAACAAGGCCAATTGACGCAAAATAGCGTCTCTGCATCGGACGTCGCTGGGGGCGGGACTAGAACCCGGAAGGCAGCAGTCCCGCTCCCAACGCACCTTCTCAGGTAAGATCGTGGCCTCTGTGTCTCTGCCATCTTATGCTTTTGGACTAAAGGTATTAAGGGATATGGGGCAAAGGTGGGTATAGGAGTTAGGTTGCAGATCAGCCATGATCTCATGGAATGGCGGAACAGGCTCGAGGCGCTAAATGGCCTATGTTCCTAAAACTCCCAAGAGAACATGGCTCCTCAATTTTAACCTCTCCCCCTCTAGAGAGTACAGAAGATCAGGGAAGATAATTTAACAGGCCTTTCCACTTCAGTGCCACACCAGATATGCCAATCAGACACGCCAAGAGACATAAAAACAGATTGTAAAAGCTTCTCTCGGTATGTAATAAGGAAGAGATTAGTGAAAGTAAACATGGGTCCCTTACAGGCAGAGACAGGAGAAATTATAATGGGGAACAAGGAAATGGCAGAGACATTAAAGAAATACTTTGTCGGAAAGATTTCACGGAAGAAGACACAAAAAACATTCTGTAAATAATGGGGAACCGAGGGTCTAGTGAGAATGAGGAACTTAAAAGAAATTAGTATTAGTAAAGAAATAGTACTGGAGAAATCAATGGGACTAAAAGCTGACAAAGCCCCTGGACCTGATGGCCTGCATCCTAGGGTTTTAAAAGAGGTGGCTACAGAGATAGTGGATGCATTGGTTTTGATCTTCCAGAATTCCCTAGATTCTAGAACGGTCCCTGCGGATTGGAACGTAGTAAATGTAACCTCGCTATTCAAGAAAGGAGGGAGAGAGAAAACAGGGAACTATAGACCAGTTAGCCTGACATCAATAGTAGGGAACCTCGAATCTATTAATAGGGATGAGACTTACAAGCACTAAGAGCTATAGTTAAATCTGGACACCGTAAGCTATGGAATTCCCTCCCTAAACCCCTCTGCATCTCCTCCTTTAAGATGCTCTTTAAAACCTACCTCTTTGACCAAGCTTTTGGTCACCTGCCCTAATATCTCATGATGTGGCTCAGTGTCAAATTCTGCCTGATAACACTCCTGTGAAACGCCTTGGAAAGTTTTACTATGTTAAAGATGCTATGTCAATGCAAGTTGTTATAACTCTGATAATGTAGCACTCCTTCAGTACTTCATTGAAGTGTCAGCCTAAATTATGTGCTCAAATCCTGAAGTAAGATTTGAATCCATAACCTTCTAAGGTGAGAGTGCTATCAACTGAGTCACACCAATACTTGGACCTAAAGCTGGTGATACTGACTGCCTTTGTTAGTGGACTATGTACTTTCCTTTGGTTTTTATTTGCCCTAAAGCCTTTCCAAATCTGTCACTTTATGTACACTCAGCAACAAAAGTAACTTCTGCTACATCAACATGTTCTCTTGATCGGAAAAAAATCTCCAATTCTGCACGTGCTCGCAAATAAAAATTCTAATTAAACTGTTAATTTGGTCTAACTAGCCTCAACTGCCATGTTAAAATATTACATCGATGGCAAAACAGAGACTTAATACTGGTAATACATTTGAATGCTACCAACTGGAACTCTCTGGTTGCCAGATACTAGGTGGAGTTGTAATCCCCGGATTTGGAATTAGGCAGGGCTCTGCTCAAAAACTCTCCTGCAGATTTTGTATCTTCAGACTGTAAAATGAGCAATTAAAATCACTGACTGTGCAGTTTGGATTTATAAATAGCCATATTAACATCGACTTTCTTAAAAAAATATATTTTATTTAATATCTAAATAATTCTATAAATGTACAAAAGTCATTTTAATATGTTAACAGGAGTATTGAAATGTGAAACCTCAGCGAGCATCTTCCACAGAGCCTAGTCTTATTTGTGATTTAAGTCAGAAAACCTGAAAATGAATATTCCAAAGTATATTCTGGTAAAACTACAAACACTTATACGGAAATTTGTCCTATAAATACTACTGGGTAGATGTCACCGAAAAGTGTAATTGAAAAAATAATAACTATTAACGAGCTTTAAAACCTCAATTAGTCATCAGTATACTTATGAGAAACTTATATTCTTTACAGAAATATTAAACATAGACCTTAAATAATACTAAAGGAGAAGTTGAAAGAGGAGCCACACATCTCGCACGAGAAGGCAACTGGAACTAATAAAAGAATATTTATTCATGGTGCATTTTTTATACGAAGAAAACCGCAACATTAGCGCTTTTGAAAGTTAAAGAAAATGACTACATGTTTGTGTGGTGGTGACGATCATTCAAAATAGAGGCCATCACTTACCCGCTGAACACATTGAGCAGCACTCTCCTTGGTGGTTATACTCCCCTTGGCCACAACAGGTCACAGGTTGTAGTTGAAAAACCAGGAAGAGGATGAAACAAATCTATATTGAAATAAGGGAACTGTCATGCACTTTCATGGTTATATTTTACTTTGTGTCCCATTTTCCCCTCCTAGCCAACTTTGCAACTCCATCCTAGCCTCCTTCAATAGAGTGGGATATCCTGAGCTGTGGAATTCTCCACCCCCATCAAAGCTGGCCATCAGTCAGAATGAAACACTTTCAGTAGGAGCATTCGGCACAGCTGATTTTTATAACAGGATTTCTGTTTTACTTAGAACTTATAAATATGAAAGTGCACACTTAGTTCAAATAATCCTTAAATAAAATACTTTGCTTTCAAATATTACAGTACTCAAATATTAAGTGCTTGGAAGAAAAGCCTCATAGGAGATTCTACAATATTTACATACAATTAAAATGTTTTATAAATTGAGGGTACAAGGTAACAATTATCTCGATAAGGAATGAAAAAGCATTCCTGCAACTGGAGAAAGCTTTTTTTTTTAACAATATCACTTCACAGACAGCACTGTCGAATTTTTTTTTAAACTTGTTTTACTTTGCTATGGTGGCTCTGTGCAGCCAGTTAAAAGGAGGCATAGATTCAGGATTACAACTAAAATAACGGAGATGGAGAGCAAAACTTAGTGGACAGATTTTCAACAGGATCTATACAATTATATAAATAAGTTTATAAATATTTTTTATGATTAACGCACTTTTGTGTTTGGTTGTAAGTTGTATTTTGTAAGTGCACAGACTATTCCTGTTAATTCAAAGTAACTTTATTCGAATTACTGGGTTTATTTGAATTTTTTAAGCCCAAAATCACTTTGAATTAACAGGAATAGACTTTATATAAATTGAATCATTTTAGGCATAAAAATTGGCTCGCTGAGAAATCATGACCACTGAACAATAAAAAATAAATGTCTGAGCAATTTAACTGATTGTTTTGTGGCAGTTGCTGATTCCTGATTGGTAGCTTTGAAGAAAAAAAGGTTAAGCGATTTGATTTGTGTGGGCTACTAGTTCACGATTGGTAGGTTTTCCTAACTATATATATGTATGTGAGTGAACCCGCATGGTTAAGTTAACAGGTAGGTTACTTGAGACTGGTATTTGTGGTTTGTACTGAGCATGTGTGATACTTTAAAGTGACTTTACCAGTGAATATAGCCATAGGCTATGGACATTTGTAGATGCAGGTATTTTAATGATATACAGTAGCTAGATATGACCAGAGTGTGTCCCTAGCACTGCTAGCTTGGTGACATCATGTTGATGACATCTATTATGATAAAGAAATGTCTCTGCCAACTATAGTAAACCTGTGCTGTGACAATCAGATGTTGCAGCAATATATTTAAAATAGCAGCATAATTGGCTAAAATTCCCAATTCTACTAAGAAGAAATTCAATTATCTAACAACTGGAATCTCCAAACAAAGAAGAGCTGATGATTGAAAGGACTGCAAAAAAAACAAGGCGGCAAAGGCTTAAAGGAAGTGTATGTAATTAGCATACATATTTCCCCACACTTGTAACATAACATTTATTTAAAAATCTATTAATGATGTAATGGATTTGTTTAAAGACAGCGGAACCTGCACCAACACTGCCCAGTGATCCCTTTTCTACAATGCAATTGCCGACACTTTAGTCCTAACAGCCTCAGCTGATGTGCACCCAGTATGGAGCTGAAATCGAGCCTGCTAGTAATCTAATATCTGTTCTAAAATAAAATAAACTATGTGAAGGAATGGAGACAGCAATGGAGTACTTCTGTTAAATTAATTTGCAATAAAAGACAATAGCAGTCATTGGCCTAGGCTTTCTACCTCCCACTACCCTGTAGAATTAGGTCGATCCGCAAAGGCTTCAATTTTCCTTTATTATGGAGCAGAGCTTTCTTTTTGTCTCCTTTGTCAACGAAGTACACGCTGCCATCTGACTTTTCAGACACAAGATAGATCTGGGGGTGGGGGTTTAACTTGTACATAAAATTTTAAGGTAAATAACCTGATCTTAGTAATTTTGTCTGTTGGCTAAATCTAGTCCTTTCATTTAATAAGAAGGAAAACAATTTTAACAACAACAGAACAGGATGTTGTGGGGTATTATTGTCTTTTGACTTGAATTATTTGAACCATAGTTAAAATGCTATATTCACTGGTAATGCAACGGTGATAGAATATAATGCACTCTTACCTTTTTGATCTCTCCTTTTCTAGTACCTGATAATATAAGAATAATGTAAATACATTTCTGGAAGAAATCTGCAGGATTTATATACATGTGCCTACTTTTACTGATACTAGCTTTATATTTCCAATTTTTAAAAAAATCACATTTTTGAACTGCCATGGTGGGATTTGGACACACATCCCCTGGATTATTAGTCCAGACCTCAAGATATGTGCCTCAGGACTCCCCCATTCTTTGCTATTTCTCAAGTCCCTCCTACACCCAGGCCAACTTTCCTTCACCTTGGAAATTTGTTTTTGCGCATCCTGTCTCCAATTAAATTGCAATTTTTACCTTTCTAGCTAGCATGGTTGTTCTTGCGCATGTTACACATTCATCTGACATCACCGTGAATACCCAATGCCTTTAATATGAGTCTGGCTTCCTGCCTTTCTAAACAAGCTACTATATAATCTTTCTCTAAATACTAACTAGTTTCTTTTGAAATTGCTTGAATTGTACTGTAGTTGATAGCTTGGTTCATCCTCTGACTTTCTTTCCATCAACTCAGGAGTTCACCAGAGCACTGTTCTCTCTCCCATTCTATTCCTTTTCCAGATCAACAACCTACTCTATTCATCATCCGAATCTATCCACTATTTTGCTGGCGATACCACTCTACATTCAACTTCATTCAGATCCTACATCCTCAGTGCATGAAACCTTTATCCCCTTTGCAGCATTATGAATGAATCACTACATATTGATCCCCTGCATGTCCTTAGCTGGATCAATGGAAAACTTGCTTCCTTTGATCTTTCAAAGACAAGTTTTTGGTGTATCTTAAAAGTCCAACTAACAGTTGCCACCTATCACAACTTAGTTGTGCTTCGTCTTTTGACATTTTTAACTACATTGGCCCAGAATTTGCTGGGAAAATAATAGCGAATTTCATGCGTATGCCATTATAGAAACATAGAAGATAGGAGCAGGAGTAGGCCATTCGGCCCCTCGAGCCTGCTCCGCCATTCGATGAGATCATGGCTGATCATCCAAACTCAGTACCCTGTCCCTGCCTTCTCCCCATATCCCTTGATACCTTTAGCCTTAAGAAATATATCTAACTCCTTCTTGAATATATTTACTGACTTGGCCTCAACTGCCTTCTGTGGTAGAGAATTCCACAGGTTCACCACTCTCTGGGTGAAGAAATTCCTCCTCATCTCTGTCCTAAATGGCTTACCCCTTATCTTTAGACTGTGACCTCTTGTTCTGGACTCACCCGCCATCGGGAACACCCTTCCTGCATCCAGTCTGTCTAGCCCTGTTAGAATTTTATAAGTTTCAATGAGATCTCCTCTCATTCTTCTAAACTCCAGCGAGTATAAGCCCAATCGACCCAATCTCTCCTCATACGTCATTCCTGCCATCCCAGGTATCAGTCTGGTAAATCTTCGCTGCACACCCTCCATGGCAAGAACATCCTTCCTCAGATAAGGCGACCAAAACTGCACACAATACTCAAGGTGTGGTCTCACCAAGGCCCTGTACAGCTGCAGCAAGACATCCTTGCTCCTGTACTCGAATCCTCTCGCTATGAAGGCCAACATACCATTTGCCTTCTTAATCGCCTGCTGCACCTGCATGCTTACCTTCAGCGACTGGTGCACAAGGACACCCAGGTCTCGTTGCACTTCCCCTTTTCCCAATCTATTGCCGTTCAGATAATAATCTGCCTTTCTGTTTTTGCCACCAAAGTGGATAACCTCGCATTTATCCATATTATACTGCATCTGCCATGCTTCTGCCCAATCACCCAACCTGTCCAAATCATACTGGAGTTTCTCGGCATCCTCCTCGCAGCACACACGCCCACCACCTAGCTTTGTGTCATCTGCAAACTTGGAGATATTACATTTAGTTCCCTCGTCTAGATCATTAATATATATATATAGTGAATAGCTGGGGTCCTAGGACCGATCCCTGCGGAACCCCACTAGTCACTGCCTGCCACTTGGAAAAAGACCCGTTTATTCCAACTCTTTGCTTCCTGTCTGCCAACCAGTTCTCTATCCAAGTCAGTACCTTGCCCCCAATCCCATGTGCCTTAACTTTACACACTAATCTCTTATGTGGGACCTTATCGAAAGCCTTCTGAAAGTCCAAATACACCACATCCACTGGTTCTCCCTTATCTATTCTATCAGTTACATCCTCAAAAAATTCCAGTAGATTAGTCGAGCACGATTTACCTTTTGTAAATCCATGTTGACTTTGTCCAATCCTGTCACTGTTTTCCAAGTGCTCTGCCATTACATCTTTTATAATGGACTCTAGCATTTCCCCCACAACCGATGTCAGGCTTACCGATCTATAATTCCCCGTTTTTTCTTTACCACCTTTTTTGAACAGTGGGGTAACATTAGCTACCCTCCAATCCATGGGAACTGTTCCAGAGTCTATAGAATTTTGGAAGATGACCAGCAATGCATCTATTATTTCTAGGGCCACTTCCTTAAGTACCTAGGATGTAGATTATCAGGCCCTGGGGATTTATCGGCCTTTAATGCCGTCAATTTCCCTAACACCATTTCCCTACAAATACTGATTTCATTCAGTTCCTCCCTCTCATTAGACCCTATGTTCCCCGACATCTCTGGGAGGTTATTTGTGTTCTCCTTTGTGAAGACAGAGCCAAAGTATGTATTTAATTGGTCTGCCATTTCTTTGTTCCCCATTATAAATTCCCCTGATTCTGACTGCAAGGGACCTACGCTTGACTTCACCAATCTTTTTCTCTTCACATATTTATAAAAGCTTTTACAGTCAGTATTTATGTTCCCTGCAAGCTTACGCTCGTACTCTATTTTCCCCCTCTTAATTAATCCCTTTGTCCTCCTTTGCTGAATCCTAAACTGCTCTCAATCCTCAGGTTTACTGCTTTTTCTGGCCAATTTATATGTCCTCTCCTTTGATCTTATGCTATCCCTCATTTCCCTTGTCAGCCATGGTTGAGTCACCTTTTTTGTTTTATTTTTATGCCAGACAGGGATGAACAAATTCTGTAGTTCATCCATGCGATCTTTGAATGTTTGCCATTGCCTATCCACCGTCAACCCTTTGAGTGACATTCCCCAATCAATCCTACACAACTCGCGCCTCATACCAACGTAGTTTCCTTTATTTAAATTCAGGACCCGAGTCTCTGAGTCAACTATTTAATTCTCCATCTTAATGAAGAATATCATATTATGATTGCTCTGCCCCAAGGGGCCCCGCACAACAAGATTGCTAATTAATCCTTTCTCGTTACATAATACCGAGTCTAAGATGGCCTGGTCTCTAGTTGGTTCCTCGACATATTGGTCCAGGAAACCATCCCGTATACACTGCAGGAATTCCTCCTCCACAGTATTGTTACTAATTTGGTTAGCCCAATCTATATGTAGATTAAAGTCACCCATGATAACTGCTGTGCCCTTATTGCACGCGTCTCTAATTTCCTGTTTAATGCCATCCCCAACCTCTGCATTACTGTTTGGGGGTCTGTATACCACTCCCACTAACATTTTCTGCCCCTTGGTATTTCTCAGTTCTTACCCATACGGATTCCACATCATCAGAGCTAATATCCTTCCTTACAATTGTGTTAATCCCCTCTTTAACCAGCAATGCTACCCCACCTCCTTTTCCTTTTTGCCTGTCTTTCCTGAATATCGAATACCCCTGGATGTTGAATTCCCAGCCTTGGTCACCCTGGAGCCATGTCTCCGTAATCCCAATCATATCATATCCGTTTACCTCTATTAGCGCAGCTAATTCATCCACCTTATTACGAATGCTCCTCGCATTAAGACATAAAGCCTTCAGGCTTGTTTTTTTAACACTCTTAAACCTTTTAGAATTATTATTTACTGTGGCCATGTTTGACTTAAACTCTTGATTTCTCTGACTGTCACCTTTGCTTTTCTCCTTCCTGTCTTTTGCTTCTATCCTTGTTTCCCTTTCCTCTGTCTCCCTGCTCAGGTTCCCGAACCACCTGCCATTTTAGTTTAAACCCTCCCCCAGAGCACTAGCAAACACTCCCCCTAGGACATCGGTCCCGGCCCTGCCCAGGTGCAAACCGTCCAGTTTGTACTGGTCCCACCTCCCCAGAACCGGTTCCAATATCGCAGGAATTTGAATCCCTCCCCCTTGCACCATTCCTCTAGCCACGTATTTATTTGAAATATCCTTCTATTTCTACTCTGACTAGCACGTGGCACTGGTAGCAATCCTGAGATTATTACCTTTAAGGTCCTATTTTTTAATTTACCTCCTAACTCCCTATATTCAGCTTTTAGGACCTCATCCCGTTTTTTACCTGTATCGTTGGTACCTATATGCACCACGACAACTGGCTGTTCACCCTCCCCCTCCAAAATGCTCTGTAGCCGCTCCGAGACATCCTTGACCCTTGCACCAGGGAGGCAACATACCATCCTGGAGTCTCGTTTGCGGGCGCAGAAACGCCTATCTATTCCCCTTAGAATAGAATCCCCTATCACTATAGCTCTCCCACTCTTTTTCCTCCCATCCTGTGCAGCAGAACCACCCACGGTGCCAGGAAGTTGGCTGCTGCTGTCTTCCCCTGATAAGCCATCTCCCTCAACAACATCCAAAGCAGTATATCTGTTTGAGAGGGGGGATGGCCACAGGGGACCCCTGCACTACCTGCCTGCACCTCCTCCTCTGCCTGGTGGTCACCCATTCCCTTCCTGCCTGTACAGCCTTTACCTGCGGTGTGACCAACTCCCTAAACGTGCTATCCACGATATCCTCAGCATCGCGAATGCTCCAGTATGCATCCATCCGCAGCTCCAGAGCTGCAATGCGGTCTGTCAGTAGCTGCAGCTGGATACACTTCCTATTAGTTTGTAAATAGCCCAGCAAATTGTGACAAGGAAGAGATACCCCGAGAGTTGCAAATCGATACAAATTGCTGGATAATTTGCGCTGCTCCACCGTTAGCCTCGTGGGTTTCAAGAAATTGCTGCATTTGTGCTGTTAAAAAGCAGCAAGTTAGGGCTGATACTTAACAACATAAGGACCCTTTTAATTATGAAATTTATGTTCCTGCATTGCCACTCAACCTCTCCGGCCCAAACAGGGAACAACTGAAACTGTGGAGTCTCATTTCTGTAGGTAGTAAATTGTTCTTAGAGGTTTTTAGGATTTTTTTTTCTTACTTTACCTTCTTGTCAACATTTTGTCTCTCTCTTAATCCAATCTATCTTTCCCTCTCTTTATTCCTCTTTCTGTAATTTGACTAATTCATCCTATTTCTTTCTACGTCATTCCTGTTTCTTTCTCAATCCTTAAATCTCATTGGTTAAGGAGATAGATTTTTGATTCTGTCATTCACCAAGGCCCCAGATGCCCTGCTGGCCTCGCTGTGCTGTTATCAGTTCGCACTTTCAGCAATTAGCGGCGCAAACATTTTTTAAGCTGAAAGGTGAGGAAAAAATCTAACGAACAGGGCACGCCACAAGATGCCCTGCTCCAGCAAATTCCAGGGCATTATTACATAGGATTACATTACATAGGATATACGGCACAGAAACAGACCATTCGGCCCAACCAGTCCATGCCGGCGTTTATGCTCCACTCGAGCCTCCTCCCGTCGTTCCTCATCTAAATCTATCAGCATAACCCTCTATTCCCTTCTCCCTCATATGTTTGTCCAGCCTCCCCTTAAATGCATCTATACTATTCACTTCTTCAACTACTCCAATAAAATATTGGGCCAGAAATTCAGCTCTCCGGCTTCCCGCGGGTGCAAGGATCATGCGCGTACTTACCTAACGCGCCTGCTGTTGTGCTTTAGGCCCGCGTGGAATTCGGCTCCTGGGCCTCCTCCAGCTGCCGGCGCGCAGTGCTTGCGTATCCCAGGGGCGCAGTTAGTTCGAAGCGTCCCCTGGGATCACGTGGGCCATGGAGAGCCAATCGGAGCAGGGAATCTTCATTCATAGATTTTGACAGGAAGTCCTGTCAAATCTATGAATAGAGATCGGCCCCAAAACCTCACTAAAACTTCAAATAAAAAAAAACATCACATTTTTAAAATAACTATAAATTACATAAATTAACTACTTTAAACAAAAATTTAAATTTTTGAAAAAATTAATTACACTTTTGAACGGTGCTAAAAATAAACTTACCTTTCTTTAAAGTATGTAAAAAAGATAAACCTGTTGAAAAAATGTTTAAATTGTACTTAATTCACCACTTACCTTGTTAAAAGCAGGCCTTGCGCCTCCTTTTTTCCTGCGCAGCTTCTCCGTACTTACCCTCACGGAGAAACCTGAAAAAAAAACGAAGTTCGCTGCGTGCGCGCTGCCTGTCCAGCGCACGCGTTCGACCTCTGAACCCCTTCCTTCAGGGGAACGGAAGATCCGGTTTCCAGCGCATGCGCGAAACCGGCACTTTCGTTGGGTCTACGGGTGAGTACACAGCGCGTACTCACCCGTGGAGACCCGAATTTCTGGCCCATTAAAAAAAGTCCAAAAGCAAAAACCCAAACTTAATTGAAAGTTGTGTGTGTCCCTTCAAGAAGCGCTGGCAGCGTCTCTGTTGTACTGCTGCACGCACGGTCTTCCGTGTGGTGGGTTATCAAGAGCGGTGATGTCGAAAATCACAGATCGTGCATCAATTCAGGCGTTGCACGCTAATTGACATCACGATCTGCATTATTTAAATATGGGTGGCGAGCACAGGCAACGGCAGCAGTGCTGACCTGCCCAAAATGGCGGCTGCTGCGTTCCGGAAGCAGGCAGAAGCGAGGCGGCCCCATTTTTTCTGCAAAACCGGCCTTAACGGCCGACGCTATTTCGCGACCTATGAATTTTAAATAAGGTCTCCCTTATATCAGTTTTAAATTCATTTTTCACTAATTTAAGTTCCTTTATCTTTACAATACTTTACTTTAAAATACTTTGGGATTATCTAGTCTTTACCATTAGTGCTCTATATATTCCCCATTCAGATTCCCTGCTAACCAGGTTCTTTTCACTCTGTAGAGCTGCAGTTGCTCGAGTCGAATCTCCAATACATTTCAAATCATCCGTGCAGCTCTTTTCTCCACCTACCAAAGAATTAATATTTCTTGTGGTATGGCGATTAGAATTGAATACATTACTCCAAATAGGATCTGACTAGTTCATTGTAAAGCAATAGCATAAGATCTGGAAATTTAAGCTTTGATTTTAACTCCCGGGCCTCAGTAACATTTGAAGGACGGGCTATCCTCCAATCGCCTGCAGAATCGGGCAGTCCACCCACACAACCTGCACAGTTTCTGGGGCATTTCCCAACTGTAGTTAAAGCGGGGATGCATGTCTTAAAGCAAAGTTGCATCCCTTACTTTCATCTTTCTTGGAAGAACGTTGGAAAAGGTTGTAGCAGCACAGATGACTCACAGGGTAGCCCCGCTTTTCTAATACCTCCCTGAAGGTCCTAGTGCAGGAAATGAGGGCCAGGTGGGATGTCCACTTCCCAGCACCCACAGGAACATCCCAAGGCCACTGTCCAACAGGCCTGGACAGAGGTGGCTGATGGGGTCAGTGCCAACAGCATCACCCCGGGACCTGGGTTCAACGCAGAAAGGGACGTTTTACTACATCAAAGGCGCTATATAAATGCAAGTTGTTGTTTAATGATCTTACAAGAGCAACAATGGTGAGTACAACTCTTCACTTCGCACAACACCTCGTTACTCCTCTTACCCCTTCCCCTACCACTCTCAACTATTACCTCCCCTCCATCACATCCTTCAACATACAATCACAATGGTATACCAAAATAGCTCTGTTGCTCATTCATTTGCCTACATATGTACTATAAATATACTCACTTGTGCATAAGGACATTTTTCCAAACTGAGAAATTTCAGTTCAGCAGTCCTTTTTCTAAGCGTAAAGTAGTAGTACTTTACAAAATATAATAATTTTGTATACATTCTTGTCCAGTTCTTCAACTGACGAAAACCAGCTTCTGAAATAAAAGGAAAAAATACATGAGACCTTAACCCAAAAATACAAACATACAAAAATGTTGGGTCAGGAAAAGATCAGCGGGTCCATCTACCCTGTCCCATATGTGATACCTTATGCATCAGGTCAAGAAACTCCCTACCTCCTCGGTGCCATGTCAGTTCCTGGGAGAGATTTAAAACCAAATCAAAAACTCATGGACAATTGGGCTTGGGGTGGGGGTGTGGGGGAATTGGAAAATTCCTCTCTCCCTCCATGTGCCTGAAACTAGTCTAGGAAATCACACTGACCATGACCTATTCATTGGTACCTAACTCCTGTATGATATAATTTATGCCCCAGCCAGGAACCGGTCTAGTTCTCTCCTCTAGCTTCTTGAGCATTGTTGCAGCTGCACCCATCTGGGCGAGTGGATATTCCATCACACTCCTGACTAGTGAGGGAGTTCCGGGCTTTTGACCTAGCGACAATGACGATATATTTCCAAGTCAGGATGGTGTGTGACTTGGAGGGGAACTTGGAGGTGGTGGTGTTCCCATGCGCCTGCTGCCCTTGTCCTTCTAGGTGGAAGAGGTTGCGGGTTTGGGAGGTGCTGCGGAAGAAGCCTTGGCGAGTTGTTGCAGTACATCTTGTAGATGGTACACACTGCAGCCACGGTGCGCTGGTGGTGGAGGGAGTGAATGTTTCAGGTGGTGTATGGGGTGCCAATCAAGCGGGCTGCTTTGTCCTGGATGGTGTCGAGCTTCTTGAGTGTTGTTGGAGCTGCACTCATCCAGGCATGTGGAGAGTATTCCATCACACTCCTTACATGTGCCTTGTAGATGGTGGAAAGGCTTTGGGGAGTCAGGAGGTAAGACACTCGCCGCAGAAAACCCAGCCTCTGACCTGCTCTTGTTGCCACAGTATTTATGTGGCTGGTCCAGTTAAGTTTCTGGTCAATGGTGACCCCCAGGATGTTGATGGTGGGGGATTCGGTGATGGTAATGCCCATTGAATGTCAAGGTGCGGTGGTTAGCCTCTCGCTTGTTGGAGATAGTCATTGCCTGGCACTTGTGTGTCGTGAATGTTACCTGCCACTCATCAGCCCAAGCCTGAATGTCATCCAGGTCTTGTTGCATGCGGGCATGGACTGCTTCATTATCTGAGGAGTTGTGAATGGCACTGAAAACTATGCAGTCATTAGCGAATATCCCCATTTCTGACCTTATGTTGGAGGGAAGGTCATTGATGAAGCAGCTGAAGATGGTTGGGCCTAGGACACTGCCCTGAGGAACTTCTGCAGCCATGTCCTGGGGCTGTGATGATTGACCTCCAACCACCACAACCATCATCCTTTGTGCCTTACTGCCTGATAATCCAATCCTGAATATCCATTCTTAAAGGTACATGTCAGATTTTTCAAAAGCAGGAGTTAGCAACATTGAAAGAAAGACTTGCGTTTAAATAGCGTCTTTCACAATCTCAGGACATTCAATGTAGGAAACGCGGCAGCCAATTTGCGCACAGCAAGGTCCCACAAACAGCAATGTGATAATCTGTTTTAGTGATGTTGGATGAGGGATAAATATTGGCCGGGACACCTGGGATAACACCCCTGTTATTCTTCGAAATAGTGCCATAGAATCTTTTACGTCCACCCGAGAAGCCAGAAGGGGCCTCGGTTTAACATCTAATCTGAAGGATGACACCTCTGACAGTGCAGCACTCCCTCAGTACTGCACTGGAGTGTCAGCTTAGATTTTTGTGCTCAAGTCTCTGGAGTGGGATTTGAACCCACAACCTTCTGACTCAGAGAACTGCACTGGAGATTCCAGGAATTAAACATGAATCTCCAGAACACTATTGCAAGCAACCCAGGAGAAAAATCATGGGGACATTAAAAAAGTTGTGGTTTTTTTTCAAATTTTCTTTGAATAACTTGTTTACTCATTATAAAAACGAAGTGATTATTTGCACCACATTTTTGGCTCTCTCTGCCCATGCGTGCCTGTTTGGCATTGCGCATGCATACTCAATCTGGTCTCGCTTGCGCAGTACCCACCACGCTTCCCTCGGCTCTGTGTGGAGAAGATTAGAGGATCCATTGGTGGCGGGGGGAGAAGAGAGAGGATCGAAGCGGGGAGACGAGAGGATCGAAGCGGGGAGACGAGAGGATCGAAGCGGGGAGACGAGAGGATCGAAGCGGGGAGACGAGAGGATCGAAGCGGGGAGACGAGAGGATCGAAGCGGGGAGACGAGAGGATCGAAGCGGGGAGACGAGAGGATCGAAGCGGGGAGACGAGAGGATCGAAGCGGGGAGACGAGAGGATCGAAGCGGGGAGACGAGAGGATCGAAGCGGGGAGACGAGAGGATCGAAGCGGGGAGACGAGAGGATCGAAGCGGGGAGACGAGAGGATCGAAGCGGGGAGACGAGAGGATCGAAGCGGGGAGACGAGAGGATCGAAGCGGGGAGACGAGAGGATCGAAGCGGGGAGACGAGAGGATCGAAGCGGGGAGACGAGAGGATCGAAGCGGGGAGACGAGAGGATCGAAGCGGGGAGACGAGAGGATCGAAGCGGGGAGACGAGAGGATCGAAGCGGGGAGACGAGAGGATCGAAGCGGGGAGACGAGAGGATCGAAGCGGGGAGACGAGAGGATCGAAGCGGGGAGACGAGAGGATCGAAGCGGGGAGACGAGAGGATCGAAGCGGGGAGACGAGAGGATCGAAGCGGGGAGACGAGAGGATCGAAGCGGGGAGACGAGAGGATCGAAGCGGGGAGACGAGAGGATCGAAGCGGGGAGACGAGAGGATCGAAGCGGGGAGACGAGAGGATCGAAGCGGGGAGACGAGAGGATCGAAGCGGGGAGACGAGAGGATCGAAGCGGGGAGACGAGAGGATCGAAGCGGGGAGACGAGAGGATCGAAGCGGGGAGACGAGAGGATCGAAGCGGGGAGACGAGAGGATCGAAGCGGGGAGACGAGAGGATCGAAGCGGGGAGACGAGAGGATCGAAGCGGGGAGACGAGAGGATCGAAGCGGGGAGACGAGAGGATCGAAGTGGGAAAGAGGATCGAAGTGGGGAGAGAGAATCATTGGGGAGGAGATCGGGGGAGAGGGGATTGAAGGAGGAGAGAACAGCTCGGAGGGGGGAGAGGAGGTCAGGAAACAGGGGTGGGGGGTGAGGAGCACGGAGAGCACAGAAGGATGGAGGAGGAACGTGATCCAGGTCTGAAGGAGACGATTGAGAATAAGAGGTGATCCAGATGGGAACACTGATCACGTTCTTCCTCCTCTGTTAGACATGGATCATGTTCTTCCAACCCCACACCCACCCCCTTTACACCCACACCACGTTCTCCCTTTCCTCCCCCTACACCTGGTCGCTTTCTCGGAAAGCCTGGCGCGTGTGTGGGAAGTGACATCACTGGACTAGATGAAATCCGGAAGTCATGACACTGTCACTAATATCCAATAAACGTGTTAACAATCCGTGACCCACACACAATACCCCATCTATGGGGGGGGGGGGGCAAGTAGAGAGGTCAGGAACATGTTGAGGGGGATCAGGTCAGGAACTTGAGGGGGGTGGGGGAGAAGATCCTAACCCACGAGGGTGAGCCTTGTCTGTTCTCTGAAAGCAGTACTGTTTGCGCTGGAATCTGGCAGTCAGAATGAATGGATCAAATTTAACATTGCAAAGTACTTGATTACTCAGGCAGTAGGATCTAATTACACATTCCAGACAAACTGCTGGGTGTGTCTTTGGTCCCCTTGGAGAATATCAGAAACCAACCATGGAACAGGCTATTTTCAATCTTGTACTGTGTAATGAGACGGAGTTAATTAGCAATCTCATAGTAAAGGATCCTCTGGGGCAAAGTGATCATAATATGATAGAATTTCACATTAAGTTTGAGAGTGACTTGCCTAAGTCCGAAACTAGAGTCTTAAACTTAAATAAAGCCAATTACATAGGTATGAGGAGCGAGTTGGCTAAGGTAGATTGGAAACATAAATTAAAAGGTATGGCGGTAGCAGTGGCTAGCATTTAAAAAATATTTCATAATTCTCAACAAAAATACATTCCATTGAGAAACAAAATCTCCACGGGAAAAGTGATCCAACCGTGGCTAACTAAAGAAGTTAAGGATAGCATTAGATTGAAAGAAGCTGGGAGAGTTTCAGAAACCAGCAAAAGATGACCAAAATATTGATAAAAAGGGAAAAAATAGAATGAGAGAAAACTAGCAAGAAATATAAAAGCAGATTGTAAGAGCTTCTACAAGTATGTAAAAAAGGAAGAGAGTAGCAAAAGTAAACTTGGTCCCTTAGAGGCTGAGACAGGAGAAATTATTATGGGGAATAAGGAAATGGCAGAAACGTTAAACAAATATCTGTCTTCACAGTAGAAGATACAAAAAGCATACCAAAAATGGTGGGGAACCAAGGGTCTAATGAGGGTGAGGAACTTAATGTAATTAATATAGGTGGAGAAAAAGTACTAGAGAAACTAATGGGATTAAAGGCCAACAAATCCCCTGGACCTGATGGCCGACATCCTAGGGTTCTAAAAGAGGTGGCTGAAAAGATAGTGGATGCATTGGTTTTGATCTTCCAAAATTCCCTAGATTCTAGAACGGTCCCAGCGGATTGGAAGGTCGCAAATGTAACACCGCTATTCAAGAAAGGAGAGAAAAAATGGAACTACAGGCCAATTAGCCTAACATCAGTCGTTGGGAAAATGCTGGAAGTGGTATCAGGGCAATTAGAAAATCATAACATGATTAGGCAGTCAACATGGTTTTATGAAAGGGAAATTGTGTTTGACAAATTTATTAGTTTTTTGAGGATATAACTAGCAGGGTAGATAAAGGGGAACCAGTGGATGTAGTATATTTGGATTTCCAAAAGACATTCAATAAGGTGCCACACAAAAGCTTATTACACAAGATTAGGGCAATATAGTAGCATGGATAGAGGATTGGTTAACGGACAGAAAACAGAGAGTAGGGATAAACGGATCTTTTTCTGGGTGGCAGGCTGTAACTAGTGGGGTGCCGCAAGGATCAGTGTTGGGGCCTCAGCTATTTACAATCTATATTAATGACCTAGATGAAGGGACCAAATGTAAATGTATCCAAGTTTGATGATGATACAAAGCTAGGTGAGAAAGTAAGCTGTGAGGAGAACATAAAGAGTCTGCAAAGGGATATAGATAGACTAAGTGAGTGGGCAGTAAGGGGGCAAATGGAGTATAATGTAGGGAAATGTGAGGTTATTCACTTTGGTTGGAACAATAGAAAAACAGAATATTTTTTAAATGGTGAGAAACTTTCAAATGTTGGTGTTCAGAGAGATTTGGGTGTCCTCGTGCAAGAAACACAGAAAGTTAGCACACAGGTACAGCAAGCAATAAGAAAGGGAAATGGCATGTTGGCCTTTATTGCAAGGGGGTTGGAGTATAAGAGTAAGGAAGTCTTGCTACAATTGTACAGGGCCTTGGTGAGACCACACCTGGAGTACTGTGCACAGTTTTGGTCTCCTTATCTAAGGAAGGATATACTTGCCTTGGAGGCGGTGCAACGAAGGTTTGCTAGATTACAACAGTGACTACACTCCAAAAGTACTTCATTGGCTGTAAAGTGCTTTGAGACATCCGGTGGTCGTGAAAGGCACTATAGAAATGCAAGTCTTTCTTTCTTTTAGATTGATTCCTAGGATGAGAGGGCTGTCCTATGATGAGAGATTGTGTAGAATGGGCCTATACTCTCTGGAGTTTAGAAGAATGAGAGGTGATCTCACTGAAACATACAAGATTCTAAGGGGACTGACAGGGTAGATGCTGAGAGGTTGTTTCCCCTGGCTGGAGTGTCTAGAACTAGTGGGCATAGTCTCAGGATAAGGGGTAGACCATTTAAGACCGAGATGAGGAGGAATTTCTTCACTGAGAGGGTTGTGAATCTTTGGAATTCTCTGCCCCAGAGGGCTGTGAATGCTGAGTCTTTGAGTATATTCAAGGTTGAGATAGATAGATTTTTGGCATCATGGGGAATCAAGGGATATGGAGATCGGGCGGGAAAGTGGAGTTGAGGTCGATGATCAGCCATGATCTTATTGAATGGCGGAGCAGGCTCAACAGACCATATGACCTACTCCTGCTCCCATTTCTTATGTTCTTAAATCTGGTCTTGTCATCCAAGTGGACCAATCAGAACTTTGGTGTTGCAAATATACTCTGCCTTATAAAAATGGTAGTAAAAAAGGCTGTTTGACTGATAGTCAAGGATCATCCAATCAGATAATGAAGAGCCTGTCTGCTTTCCAATTGAAGTGGGAAGACAGTGCACCGTGTGATGGACATGTCCGACAGCCAATGACAGGAGTCGGGGGGTGGGGGTGGTTAGAGGTCATGTGATGAAACCTCCAGGAATATGTCCAACCAGACATGGCAACACTATTAAAAAAATCATACATAGCCTGGGTCTGAATTTCTGATATAAGTTGCCAGCATACAAGACTCTTCGGCAGAAGTGTTAGATTGGAAAACGACCTTGTGGATCCACAGGGAAATTGCCAACAAGCCTTCACCAAGGAAAGCAATCACTACAACTTTTTCAGAGTTCACGGAACGATTTGGGCCCATTTGTGTAATTGAAATCTCTAGATGGTATTACTATCTAATAATCCAATCCTGAATATCCATTCTTAAAGATGCACCACAGATTTTTCAAAAGCAGGATTTAGCAACATTGAAAGAAAGACTAGCATTTATATCGCGCCTTTCACGACCTTGGCTCTTTTTTGAAGTGTAGTCACTGTTGTGATGTAGGAAACGCGGCAGCCAATTTGCACACAGCAAGCTCCCACAAACAGCAATGTGATAATGACCAGATAATCAGTTAATGTGTTGTTGATTGAAGGATAAATATCGACTAGGACACCAGGGAGAACTCCCCTGCTCTTCTTCGAAATAACAATTTATATAGCGCCTTTAACATAGTAAAACGTCCCAAGGCGCTTCATAGGAGTATTTATAAGACAAAAATGTTGAAACCAAGCCACATCATTAGAAATTAGGACAGATGACCAAAAGCTTGGTTTTAAGGAGCGTCTTAAAGGAGGAAAGAGAACCAGAGAGGTTTAGGGAGGGAATTCCAGAGCTTATGGCCTAGGCAACAGAAGGCAAGGACACCAATGGTTGAGCGATTATAATCATGAATGCTCAAGAGGGCAGAATTAGAGGAGCGCAGATATCTCGTGGTGGGGGGGGGTCTGCGGCTGGAGGAGATTGCTTAACTGGGTGCCAATGTAGGTCAGCGAGCACAGGGGTGATGGGTAAACAGGACTTGGAGCGAGTTAGGACACGGGCAGCCGAGTTTTGGATGACCTCAAGGGTAGAACATAGGAGGCCAGCCAGGAGTGCGTTAGAATAGTCAAATCTAGAGGTAATAAAGGCATGGATGAGGGTTACGGCAACCGATGAGCTGAGGCAAGGGTGGAGATGGGTGATGTTACGGAGATGGAAATAGGCGGTCTTAGTTACGCCACGGCTATGCGGCTCATTTCCGGGTCAAATAGGACACCAAAATTGCGAACAGTGTGGTTCAGCCTCAGAACAATGTTGAAGAGCGGGCTGGAGTTAGTGGCAAGGGAAATAGTGTTTTGGGATCTTTTACGCCCACCAGAGAGAGCAGGCGGGGCCTCGGATTAACGTCTCATCCGGCGCCTCAGACAGTGCAGCACTCCCTCAGCACTGCACTGCACTAGAGTGTCAGCCTGGATTTTGCGTTCAACTCTCTGGAGTGGAACTTCAACCCACAACCTTCAGACTCAGAGGCGAGGGAGCTGCCCACTGGCCCAAGGCTGAGGAACTCCAGACCCTGCCACCGCCACCAGGGGCCGCTCTCGGGTAAACAAAAGCCAACGGCTGTATTTCAAAATAACAACAGAAAACGCTGGAAAAACTCAGCAGTCCAGGCAGCATCCATGGAGAGAGAAACAAGAGTTAACGTTTCAGGTCGAAACCCTTCGTCAAATACTTTCTAAACTCCGCGTTAATTAAACTCGAACCAACAACAATCCTTCCTTCAGACTTTCTTCTGTCGCGCTCTCCTCCATCTCTCGCAGGATAAAATAAAACTCCCGCAACTGTTTCCTGGTGCGCGCGGGGCGGACACGGACACGGAGTGCGCGGCTCGAGCTCGGGGAGAATCCGCCCCGCCCCAGGCCCCAGGCCCAGCCCGCGCTCTGACCCCCAGCCCGCACTCTGACCCCCAGCCCGCGCTCCCACCGGGACAGTCACCCCGAGTTACTCACCGGAGAGATCACCCACCCCTCAGGGATGGGAAACCCGGGCTGTGCCTGCGGGGAAAACGCCACTTTACTGTCCTTATTCCGGACTCGACTTTAGCGCCTCAGTGTACAAGAGAAACTGCTTGTTTTTACTTTCGGATTCGGGTTCACGCCTTCACTGCTGGAAAATGGGGTCCTAGGTGCACACGCTTCCGACGGGAAGTGCGAAGGACGCTATCTTGGTAATGGGGTTTGCGAGCGCGCACCGAATGGCAGTCTGCACAGCAGGCAGATTTATGACGTCAATCAGTGCACAACGTTGATTTGACACCAGCGCTGCCATTTTTGAATGTCACGCTCTGGCCTGCGCCTTGCGCCTTGTCTTAACCTCGCACAGTTGAACACAACGTTAAACGGTATTAAGGACCCCCCCCCCACCAGTGCTACTTAAAGGGATCATCAACTATTTACAGGTTAGTTGCTTGATTATTTCTTCTGGTGCAATTGGCTGGAGAATCTAGAACTAGCGATCATAGTCTCATGATAAGGGGCGGGCCATTTAGGACTGAGATGAAGAGAAATTTCTTCGCTCAAAGGGTTGTGAATCATTGGAATCCTCTACCCCAGAGGGCCTTGGATGCTCCGTCGTTGAGTATATTCAAGACTGAGATCGATAGATTTTTGAGCACGAAGGGAATCAAGGGATATTTGGAAAGGGCAGGAGAGTGGAGTTGATGTAGAAGTGGAGCCATGATCTAACAAAAAGTCATCAACTTGAAACGTTAACTCTGTTTCTCACTGCACAGATGCTGCCTGACCTGCTGAGTATTTTCCACCACCATTTGTTTCAGCCATCATCTTATTGAATGGTGGAGCAAGCTCGATGGGCCGTATGGCCTACTCCTGCTCCTATTTGTTATGTACATGTTTTTGGAGCTTTCCTATAGTTGCCTAGTTTCAATAGTCTACAGGGACTGGTCTGGCTGGTACTTTTTTGTTGATTTAAAATCTTGGGCTGAAACAAGTTGCTTCCAGACATGGGTGGCCTGGTAGGCCTTCCTCTTGGAATTGAGCATGATTGGAAGAATGAAGAAAGGCCATGCAGAGCAGGACATGCTACTAGAAGAGGGAGACTGAAGAATGGGTTTCCAGGGAGAGAGGGAGTCTGGGGAATGGGATTGGGGGTCTGAGGAATGGGGTCATTGATGGGGTCAGGGAGAGAAGGAGACTGAGGTATGGGGTGGGCATGGGAACCAGCATTTTCTGCAGATCCAGGAGCAATAGCAAAGTGGTGAGTGGCACCGAGATAGGGGCAGCCAGTAAAGGAATGATTGAAACTTTAGGCTGGGTAAATAGTGAAAGATTGTTTGCACTGGTTGGCAAATGGGGAACAAGGATACCGAGGATTCCCACTACAAGAACCAAGGGTTAAAGGAGAAGGAAGGTTCTTGAGCTGAGGGCAATTGGACCATGGGATGCTTTCCCACGTGGCTATTGAGGTAGATACTTGAACATCATTTAAACGGGAATAGGATAAATATTTGAAAAGAAGGAATATAAAATGATCTGGGGGTAATGGGGTTACAGGAGTGAGCCCCAGCACTGGCACAAGCAGCAGGGGCTGAATGGCCTCCTCCTGTGTTGTAATTTCAATCATTCTATGAAAACTCTCCTTTATTGAGTCTGAGCCCAGGGAGTGGTTTAGAAATGTTGGTGCTGAGCTGAGTTTAGGACGATGTGCCCTGTGAGAAGTACCCTAAACACTGAGCCCACTGCAACTTTTTCAGTTCATGAAACAATTTGGGCCCATTTGTGTAATTGGAATCTATAGATGGCAGTACTGCCTGATAATCCAATCCTGAATATCCATTCTTAAAGATGCACCTCAGATTTTTCAAAAGCAGGATTTAGCAACATTGAAAGAAAGAAAGACTAGCATTTATATAGCGCCTTTCACGACCTCAGGATGTCCCAAAGCGCTTTTTTGAAACGCAGTCACAGTTGTGATGTAGGAGATGCGGCAGCCAATTTGCGCACAACAAGCTCCCACAAACCGCAATGTGATAATGACCAGATAATTAGTTAATGTGTTGTTGATTGAGGGATAAATATCGACCGGGACACCAGGGAGAACTCCACTGCTCTTCTTCAAAATAACAACTTGTATTTATAAAGCGCCTTTAACGTAGTAAAACATCCAAGATGCTTCACAGGAGTATTATAAGACAACATTTTTGAAACCGAGCTATATCATTAGAAATGAGGGCAGATGACCAAAAACTTGGTCAAAGAGGTAGGTTTTAAGGAGCGCCTTAAAGGAGGAGAGAGAGGTAGAGTGGAGGAGCGGTTTAGGGAGGGAATTCCAGAGCTTAGGGCCTAGGCAACAGAAGGCATGGCCACCATTAGTTGAGCGATTATAATCAGGGATGCTCAAGACGGCAGAATTAGAGGAGCGGAGATATCACGGGCGGGGGAGGTGGTGGGTTGTGCGGCTGGAGGATATTACAAGGTAGGGAGGGGCGAGGCCATGGAGGGATTTGAAAACAATAATGAGAATTTTGAAATCGAGGTGTTGCTTAACCTGGAGACAATGTAGGTCAGCGAGCACAGGGGTGATGGGTGAACGGGAGTTGGTGCAAGTTAGGACACGGGCAGCCGAGTTTTGGATGACCTCAAGTTTACGTAGGGTAGAATGTGGGAGGCCAGCCGGGAGTGCGTTGGAATAGTCAAGTCTCGAGGTAACAAAGGCATGGATGAGGGTTTCAGCAGCGGATGAGCTGAGCCAAGGGCGGAGATGGGTGATGTGGAAATAGACGGTCTTAATTATGCCGCGGCTATGTGGTCGGAAGCTCATTTCAGGGTCAAATATGACACCAAGGTTGTGAACAGTGTGGTTCAGCCTCAGACAGATGTTAGGGAGAGGGGTGGAGTTGGTGGCTAGGAAAATAGTGCCATGGGATCTTTTACATCCACCTGAGAGAGTAGACGGGGCCTCAGTTTAACATCTCATCCGAAAGACGGCGCCTCCGACAGTGCAGCACTCCCTCAGTACTGCACTGGAGTGTCAGCCTAGATTTTGTGTTCAAGTCTTTGAAGTGTAACTTCAACCCACAACCTTCTGCCTACTGGGCCAAGGCTGAGGAACAACTTGGAAACCGAGGATCAACTTGGAAACCGCCCAACCGTCGAACTTTGGGCTTCCAGACCCTTCCACCGCCACCAGGGGCCGCTTTCAGGAAACCAAAGCAAACGGCTGTATTTCAAATACTTTCTAAACTCCGTGTTAATTAAACTCGAATCAACAACAATCCTTCCTTCAGATATTCTTCTGTCACGCTCTCCTCCATCTCTCACAGATAAAATGAAATTCCCACAACTGTTTTCTGGTGCGGAGGGAAACGCAGATACGGAGTGCGCGGCTCGGCCCAGGCCCCAGGTGCAGCCCACGCTCTGACTGGGACAGTCACCCCGAGTTACTCACCGGAGAGATCACCCACCCCTCAGGGATGGGAAAGCTGGGGCCGCGGGGAAAACGTCACTTTACTGTCCTTACGCTGGACTCGACATTAATGCCGTCGTGTAGAAGACCAAAGAAACTGCGATGTTTTTACTTTCGGTTTCGGGATGACATCTTCTGCAAATAATGTCAACTCACGCCGATTTGGTACCAGGAGCACAAACCCAGGGCGGTGAGGAGGGTGCGGGGTTATTATCGGGCCTGTGTATCCCCACACTGAGCACCCCCAGCGCTTGAGGCCCACAGGTGTGGAGGGCGCTGCAGCAACATTAAAGCTCCAAGTTTCATATAAATGAAGCACCTCTCTGATGCATTTTGGCAGAAGGAACAGTCCGGTGGTCATGAAAGGCGCTATATAAATGCAAGTCTGTCTTTCTTTTAGGCTAGACGGGAAAAGGCTGTTCCCATTAGTTCATGGTACAAGGACTAGGGGACACAGATTTAAGATTTTTGGGCAAGAGATACAGGGGGGATGTGAGGGGAAACTTTATGCAGCGAGTGGTGAGGACCTGGAACTCGCTGCCGACGGAAGTGGTGGAAGCGGAGACACTCAATGTTTTTAAGGGGAGACTGGATAGGCACTTGAGGGAAATAAACTTGCAGTGCTACGGGGATAGAGTGGGGGAATGGGACTGACTGGATTGCTCTACAGAGAGCCGGCACGGACTCGATGGGCCGAATGGCCTCCTTCTGTGCCTTTATGACTCTATGACATCCTCTCTCTCCAGCACTGTAATATTCTCCTTAATCAATACTGCCAACCTATTGCCTTTCGTTCCTTCCCTATCTTTCCTGAACACCTTATATCAAGGAATATTTAGTACCCAATCCTGCCCTTTTTTGAACCAGGTCTCTGTTATCGCCACAACATCATATTCTCATGTGTCTATTTGTGCCTGCAGCTCACCAACCTTATTTACCACACTTCGTGCATTCACACACATGTACTGTAAACCTATCTTAGACCTTTTTGTATTCTCTCTTAGTCTGACTCTACCTAATACCGTACTATTTCTTACTCTAGTGCTATCTGTCTCTCCCAATTCTTTGTGCACCTTGTTTCTCCTTTCTAATGCTACATCCTGGTGCCCATCCCCCTGCCAAATTAGTTTAAACCCACCCCAACAGCACTAGCAAACTCCTATGCGAGGACATTGGTCCCAGCTCTGTTGAGGTGCAACCCGTCTGGCTTGTACAGGTCCCACCTGTCTCAGAACCGGTCCCAATGTCCCAGGAATCTAAAGCCCTCCCTCCTACACCATCTCTCCAGCCACGCATTCATCTGCTCTATCCTCCTATCCCTGTACTCACTAGCTCGTGGCACCGGGAGTAATCCGGAGATTACTACCTTAGAGGTCCTGCTTTTTTACTCTCTTTCCTGGCTCCCTGAAATCTGCCTGCAGGACCTCATCCCTCTTTCTACCTATGTTGTTGATACCAATATGAACCACGACCTCTGGCTGTTCACCCTCCCCCTTCAGAATGTTCTGCAGCCACTCGGTGACATCCTTGACCCTGGCACCAGGGAAGCAACATACCATCCTGGAGTCACGTCAGCAACTGCAGGAACACCTATCTGTTCCCCTAACTATCGAATCTCCTATCACTATTGCTTTCCAGATCTTCCTCCTCCCCCCCGTACAGCTGAGCCATTTGTGGTGCCGTGGACTTGGCACTGGCTGTACTCCCCAGAGGAACCATCGCCCTCACCAGTATTCAACTGCTTGGAGAGCGAGATGCACTCCGGGAACTCCTGCACTACCTGTCTGGTCCTCAATGTCTGTCTGACGGTCACCCATTCCCTCTCTGCCTGCACACTCTTACGCTGCAGGGTGACCACCTCCTGAAACATGCTATCAACGTAGCTCTCAGCCTCACGGATGCACCGCAGTGACACCAGCCATTCAAGCTCCGAAATCGGGAGGGAATTCCAGAGTTTAGGGCCTAGGCAGCTGAAAGCACGCCCGCCAACGGTGAAGGGAATAAAATAGGGGATACGCAAGAGGCCCGAATTACAGGAGCGCAGAGATCAAAGGTGACATGAGGGAAAACTTTTTTACGCAGCGAGTGGTTAGGATCTGGAATGCACTGCCTGAAAGGGTGCTGGAGGCAGACTCAATCGTGGTTTTCAAAAGGGAATTGGATAAGCACCTGAAGGAAAAAAATTTGCAGGGCTATAGGGAAAGGGCGGGGGAGTGGGAATAGCTGAAGTGCTGTTGCAGAGAGCCGGCACAGTCTCAATGGGCCGAATGGCCTCCTTCTGTGCTGCAACCATTCTATTCTATGATCTCGGAGGCTTGCAGGCAATGTTCCCTCTAATTTTTTTGACCCGCGCGGCCCTGTCAACGGTCTGCGCAATCTAATCAAAATTCTGCGCATGCGCGTTTTTTCAATTTAAAAGCCGGCTCATCGGATGCGCGGGACCTGCAGCACCCTGTGTGGTCGTGCAGCTTTAAAGAGTGCATTGGTTGTAGGGCTGGAGGAGGTTACAGTGAAAGGGAGGGGCGAGGCCCTGGAGGGATTTGAAAACAAGAGAATTTTAAAATCGATGCGTTGCTGGACCGTGAGCCAATGCAGGTCAGCGAGCACAGGGGGTGATGGGTGAACGGGACTTGGTGCGAGTTAGGATACGGGCAGCAGAGTTTTTTTGAGAAGTAACCCTTTCCGTTACTTCTTTATTTATTGATGAGGGCATGTGGTTGTTTTCAAAGGAAAATGCCACGGTTCTCAGAAGGTCCTAGTGATATTCCCTGCCACATGACTCAAACGGAACAGGAGAAAGCCTTACTGGAAGCACTGACCATGCTGGAGGAAGTTCGGATTGCAGCACTGTTGGCTCGAATGCCTCAATATTTCCAGTGTCTCCCTTACATATAACAACATTAGGGAACATTTATTTTCCACCTCCGTCTCTAAGCTCTTAATGTGGCTTTTCCTTATATCATTTACTCACTATGAGGACAATGATCATACTGAAAAGAGTGAGAAAGATTGCAAACAAAAACAACTTGTATTTATATAGCACCTTTAATGTAGTAAAACATCCCAAAGTGCTTCACAGGAGTGTTATAAGACAAAAAATTGACACCAAGCCACATAAGAAATTAGGGCAGATGACCAAAAGCTTGGTCAAAGAGGTAGGTTTTAAGGAGC